>JAHLKG010000008.1:600000-1113204 GCA_025526995.1 Powellomyces hirtus | reverse complement strand
ATGTGGCAAACCGCACTTCCTTGCGTGGCTGATGAGCTACTTGGATCTGACAAGGCAGGAACAAGGGCAGGAGGCTTGGCCAGTGGACCTCAATGACTTTATGCGCGAAGAGCGGATGGACGACTTGGTACTACTATATCGCAGTTTCAATCATTTGTTTGGAGACCGGCTAGTGCACGAAGACATGATCTACGAAGTCACACATCCTACGTTGAATATCGTTCGCTTTCTCCATTCACATCAATCAGAAAGCTTCTTCCGAAAACTATTGATGTACTATCTCGGCAACGTTGGAGATGCGAATCCAGATGTCTCATTTATTCAAGCGGTGGCGGCAATGAAGATTGATTTGTTTCCATTGTGGATCAGATGCTCTTTCGACATGATGTCGGTTATCGTGGAGTTGCAGCCTCACATCGTGCATAGGAAGAGCACCGATCGAGGCCTCACAGCTCTGGACCAGGTGCTGGAGAATTCGTTGGAGGGCATACTCTCCTCAGAAGATCTCTGCCGCGAAGTGTCGCAACTTCTAGAGTGGAAATCAATACCGCGCACAACAATACTGGAACGTCTGAGGATTGATCTTCATCGTTTGAAAAAGAAACATCGATACAGGAGGTTTGCTTCTAAGGAGCATAGGGATATCGCGATGGAACTCTTGAAGAACCTTGTCCCGTTCTTTGGGACGAAGCAAGACTGCGAGAACATCAAAAGCGTAATCAAAACTATCGGGGGAATTCATGAGATGAAATCGAATATTTCTCGTCTCGGACGGAGTCCCCGCTGCCATAGCATGAGAACGGCGCTGGAAGAGTTGGGACGAAGAGTCGCGATGGCAGCGTGGATAGTGGAGCCTTCGGCAGCAATGTGGAGAGCTGTGAGCTCTTTACTGACTCTACGAATGCGTGCCGACAGCTCTTGATCTACCTGCGAGTGGTTATTCAAGTAGTAGGCCTGGCCCATTTGCTTGCCGTGTAAGTCATCGTATAGCTCAAGCCAAGACCACTGTCGCTGTGTCAATGCGCCAAAGACTATCGAATTTATCCTGCGACCAGCCGACTGCCGCGCTGCCACGCAGTTAAGGCTCGCTTCATGACGGGCGTCTGCAATTCAGAAATGGCTTAGCCACAGAAATGCGATCTCCTTCCGGATCCCAAACGTGGACAAAGCGCCTCAAAGCCATGGGGTTTGACCCTAAGACGATCTCTTGCACTTTGAGAGGCATCGATCTTGCAACGATGAGCGAGGGCGCTATTTTTGAGCGCGCACTCGACGAGCAAGAACGAAGCCACCGCGGGCAACACAAATGACGAGCAATTTTGTGTCGTTTGCCTGGAAAACGAAATTAAGATAGTCATAGTCCCATGCGGCCATGCCGTGTTATGTATTGAGTGTAGCTCCAGAGTTCGGCGACAAGTGCCCAATATGCCGGCGGACGATACAGAAATCCATCGAACTTTTTGGACTCTGTCCAAGATCTGATAACTCAACCAAGATCTGATAGCTCACATCATCTGCCGTTAGGGTTTGAACTATTTTGCATTGTAAGAAGAACGAACAGTCATGGGCTAGTTGTTTGGTCAACTTACATATCGAGGATGCCTTTAACAATCTGTTGTTCATCGGGGTCCAGGTAAGCAAAAAAATGGTTTACCAGATGGTGATTCTGTCCTTCGTTTTGTCTGCGTGCCGCCAATTGTCCAAAAAAGCGATCCAGTGCAGTGGGAGAAGGCTGTCGTGAACTAGGGAGTTGTCATTAAAAAACGGTTACGGATCAGCGTCATCCGGTTTTTCAACTGCCTTACATTCTGACCAATCTGAGTAGCTGGGATTCCTGGTTTAGTGTTATCGCCGGGAAATACAGTGTGACTAATGTTTGTTCATTCACACCACTGGCGTAGTCGCCGAGCGCTCTTTGACCAAGGTGATTAGAGAAAGACTGAACTTGGGGTATCGTGGCCTTTTACCTTCTGACAATTTGGGGTCTGTCTTCAAGCTCAACCTGTGCGGGGCCAGGGGGTGGAGCTGGGTTGTTGGACATGGCTCAAGGTAATGTAAGATAGGTCTAGGCTGTGCCCAAGAGCCGTGTGCCGGAAGTCGTTGGCATGAATTTGCCAAGACGATGGGTGTCTCCGAACGCGCGGTCAAACGCGCTTGGCGTTTCTTACCACCAGACCTACGAACTGCATTTTATGGCAATACCATCGTCATCCATCGGTTATTGCACTTGAGTTACGTAATCATAACATCAAAAAGTGTAAACTCCGACGAGCAAATCTCTCACCAGCCCCTGCCCGAATATCGACACTTCGATACATGCCGATACGGCTACGGCTTGGGAGCATGCCACAACATTACGAATCATGGCCACATGTGCTGCTGGTTCTGTTGTGCGCCCATGTTGCATTTGTTCATGCTGCATTTGCAGATTGGACATGGTCTAGAGACGCTCCAAGCGATGGATCGTATTTTAGCGGTGACCCTGATTGGGTTGGATCTATTCGACTCTCCAGCAATGCACCAATCACTGGACCGACCATGACAGCCAACAGTAAGTATGGGCTAAGGTCTCATTACGATGCTTTCGCATCTATTCCTTCATCTTCTTTCGCTCGCATGTTCAAGCCTGGTACAAGCTTGTAGCTTCCGGAAGCTACTGGACGGGCGCAGACGAGTCCGATATGGTCTGCTTCTATATGAGCACGCCGCGACACCATTGCTACGGCACAACTTCGAACAGTTACGGAATATTCTCCACCGAGCTTGGCTTGTCTTGCGCGGCGCCTGCCAGGCATCCCATCACCTTCTGGCAAGGCTCGGCCACGTAAGAAAGCCATAGACGAGTTTGCTGCAATGACTTTTCTCAAGCTCTCAGTTCTCCTCTAGCTGTCCATCATACAGTGCGTCACCGAACACAGAGTACACGGTTTACGTCACAACAGCAAAAGGTGAGGACGGACGTTTCTCATTGTGATGAGAATTCAGTAGTTTTCCGCTGACACCTCTTTTGAGCAAACCAGTGGGCAAGGTGATAGACTGGTATCTCAATGATGCGGGTTATTATTCAGATAACGCTCTTATGACGACATGGGGTAACTCTGAGTCTACGTATCGCCGAGGGGGTAAGCCATACTTTGTAGACGCGATGCTTTTGCAATGCCTCGTGGTTCACTAAACCCTGGCCCACCAGTGCGCATCCACATCTATGCAGCAAGGGAGCCTACTACTATCACATCAACAACTTCCTTGACAACTACGAAGACCGCAACTGCTACTCTACCGCTAACCACAGTGACTGCGACGGTCACTTCGACGTCAACAGCCGTGTCGACAAGTTTCTTGATGACTACCAAGACCGCAACTGCTTCTCTACCACCGACGACAGTGACCTCAACGGCGATTTCGACATCAACGGCGACTGCTACTCTACCTGCACTCACAGAGACTGCGACGGTGATTTCGACGTCAACAGCCGTGTCGACGACTACCAAGACCGCGACTGCTATTCTACCGCCGACGACTGTGACTGTGACAGTAATTTCAACATCAACGGTGACTGCTACTCTACCTGCATTCACAGAGACTGCGACGGTGATTTCGACGTCAACAGCCGTGTCAACAAGTTTCTTGACAACAACCAAAACCGCGACTCTACCTGCAATCACGGAGACTGCGACGGTGGTCTCGATCTCTACGGCGCAGCAAGTGACAATAACTGAGACGACTTCGCTCACGAAAACGTCCACTCAGCTATTTGTCACCACCAAATCGAACCCGGTTACAGTTACTGCCGGCGCAACGATTACGGCTACTACAACCAAGGGAGTGTACATTTATGCGATGAAAGGAGGATGGGGCAAGGATCTGACCACCACCGATCTCGGACTATCTCTACCTACCTTTCTAAACCACATACCAGCCCTGTGAAGCCTGGAGCGTACAAGCTATGGCTATAGAACGGGGTCGTAGAGTGCTCAGTCTTTCATGATGTCAAACAGCGCCTTGTCGGCAGCTTTTGGTCTAAATCGCCTCATTTGGCACCTCTAACCACCTCAACCCGGCATCAACAATCACTTCAATCGAACGAGGCAATCCAACCATCTCATCCAACCCATTTGGTCTCATTCACCTCATTTGGCGGCTCTAACCACCTCTAACCACCTCATTCCCGCATAAGGAATCACATTGATTGAAGGGGCTTAGGAGGCAATCTCACCATCTCATGCAGCCCAATTGAGCTCAATCACCTCATTTGGACGCTCTATACACCTCAACCCCGCATAATCGCTGGCCACGCTCCCCATGGACCTGCATGAGAACCTCACCAAAATATGGCCTCCAATATGACCTTGTTCCCGCATGTAGCCAAGCAGTTGCGCATCGATGCGCAGAAGAAGACATGCACTTTGGACACCATTCACACCATCTTGACCCGACGCGATATTGAGGACGACGAGGTAATCCCGGATGCCATCCAGAAAGCCATGAAGTACCACCATCCTGTCTCTTGCCTTTGCGAGATACCCGATGACCATATGGTCCCATGGGTACGAGCCACTACTGCAATAGTATGGTTACATTAGATCAATCAGCGCAAATGGGCTGATTGGCCCGCATCATCCAGCCTATGTTATGCTATGATGAAAGTGCGGGCCGTGGAGATGCACTGATAAACGACTAGGTTTTAATGTATACCCCATGCCGACTCAGATGGGTAGGTTTCTTCCTGCTGGCTTCTCATTTGGTCTCGATCGCCTCATTCGACACCGCTAATGACCATAACCCCGCATAAACAATCCCTTCGATCGATGGGGTCTAAGAGTCAATCTCACCATCTGATGCAGCCCAAATGAACCAATCCCCTCATTTTGCAGCCCTAACCACCATAACCCCGGATACACAATCCCCTCATCGTCTCCACTCCGGATGCCATATGGCTGACTTTTACAGCATTTTGGGAGTCAGGGGAGCTGAGACTCTCAGCCTGAGCTCATGGCTAGGACGGTGTCACATGAGCATCTTCAATACAGAATAAGTCAATGGGAGCACTGGCCACCCCAAACCCGCATAAACAATCACTTCGGTCGAAAGGGTTCAAGAGACAATTTCACCATCTCATGCAGGCCAGCTGAACTGAACTGCCTCATTTGACAGCACTGGGCATCCTAACCCCGCATAAACAACCCGGTGATTCAATGCCACGTCTCGGGAAATCGGGAACCGAAACTCGGCAGATGCGAGCTGACCGGCCGTGGTGGGAGCTTAGTGAAGTAATACAATTTTGGCAAGCTTTTGTGGATGCGAACTGTTGAGATCTGCCTTTCCGCTTCCAGAGAACCCTCACTGTTTCGCAGGACGGTTGTTTACCCTGCTATCAACTTTGCCATCGCTGTGGCATCCATGATTCGTTCGACTGTCGATAGTTTCCCCACATGTACCTGTATAGTGGGAGGAGCCATCCTCGTCAATTTTGCTCTTCCTAACGGAATAGCCATATCAAGTGTCTTACCGGTTGCGCTCATTGAATATATTTTTCCCCGCCTTTGAGCTTCCTCGCTCCTCTTCTGCAAGATCTTCATGGCATGTCGAACGTATCCTTTGGGAACTTGCTCTCCAGTCTCGGGATCAAAGCAGACAGGTTGTTGTGTTTTCATCTTATTGGGAACCGCGAATCAGCGTGCTGAGAGCAGACCACGACGGCACGCGAACCTGGGTTATAAGGATGCGCACTTGGCCCGACTGTTCCGCTTAGCATCAATAGCAGCAGGTATTCAAACACGGGACAGATTTTTGAGTTGTCTCTCAGAACAATGGGAATATCAATCCGGTTTGCCCGATTGCGGGACAGATACTTGTTTAAAGACATCAATAGGGCTCCCGTCCCTCCGGACAAAGGAAATACTGATTGATATTGGCGTGCCTCTCATCGCTGGCGGGGTGTGAGCACTTGAGCCACCTCGACCCCGCATAAACAATCCCTCATCCTTTCCGACTCCGGATGTCATATGGCTGACTTTACAGTATTTTCAGAGCCAAGAGAGCTGAGGCTCTCTGCCTGAGCTCATCGCTGAGAGGGTGTCACATTGATTCTCCTCGCGGGACCAGTGGGCGTACTTTGTCAGGGAAGCGACCAGTAGCGTCCATCCGTCTGGCGTGGAGATGTTGTGTAGGACACGGCGCAAGAGAGGCCGCGGGCTTAACACTTTCCAAAGATGGTGACTAGGTGCTAAGAAAGTATTTCCCGGCAGTCAGGCTACTGTCGTCTCCTATAACCTTTTGTGCGCGTCATTGAAAACCCACACCGTACAAAGTCCTGAGGCTACTTGCTGTCAGGTTTTATGGACGTGAAACGGGCCTCGATGTGTAAATCGATATCCGACCACACTTCACTGCGGACTGAGAGGCGCTCTTCCACACAGTGTGCCAAAGGGCCAGCCAGCTTTGCGTGCTCTACAAATGAACCTTAAGGTTCCTTGCCGGTTGACGAGAAACGGGTGATTGGAGTTCTTCACATGGTCGCGTTGGCATACATGGCAATGATAAGGAGTTCATGCAGCCCAGTAGATAAATCATCTCATTTGGCAGCTCTAACCACCATAACCCCGCATAAACAATCACCTCATCCTCTCCGACTCCGGATATCATATGGCTGACTTTACAGCATGTTGAGAGTCAAGGGAGCTGAGGCTCTCAGCCTGAGCTCATAGTTGGGACGATTCACATGAGCATCTTCAATGAAGAATAAGTCAATGGGAGCACTGGCCACCCCAAACCCGCATAAACAATCACTTTGGTCGAATGGGTTTAGGAGGCATCCTCACCATCTCATGCAGGCGAATTGAACTCAAATGCCTCATTTGACAGCACTAGGCACCCTAACCCCGCATATACAACCAGGTGATTCAATGCCACGTCTCGGGAAAAATCGGAAAACAAAACTCGGCAGATGTGAGCTGACCGGCCGTGGTGGGACTCTCGATTTATTGCGCGATCAGCGGGAACCCCGCTTTACTATCAGTTCACAGGAGACTGGAGAGAAGACTATAGACGAGAGCAAGCATCAAGAGACTGTAAGGGATGTTCCTCTTGACACTCGAACTGTATACCGCGCTTGGGTGACTGTACACTCCAGTGCATACGGCACCGGAAAGCGTCGCCGTGACGAAAGCTTGATCGCCGGATCGGCTAGCGGAAGCACCAGTGGCCGAGACACGATTCGCGTCAGAAAACGTGCCTTGCAAGGTAGCGCAGGCGCAGCCCGCAGGAGTCGCAGGGGTCAATGTTAGAGAGTCTCCGCTCACAGACCCAGTATACTGCAGGGAGCAGCTTGTCATGCAAGGGTCAGGGGGATTGTAGCACACACTAGCTCCTGTGAGCGAGATTCGGGAGAATGTTCCTTTCCACCAGTCATATCCGCTTGTCAGGGTACATCGCGAGGAATCAGTGCAAGTCGTTGTCTGAGATGCAGCTCCGCTGCAGGATGCGCCACCATTCGCTGGTGAGGGGCTATTGCATGACCGTGTCTGAGTTTTCGTTCCGGATCCGGTTGGACAGCTTACAGATGAACACGCGGTGCTGTCCTCCCAGGTACTCCACCCACCGTCGATGCTGGTTACGGGCCGATAGAAGAGTAGAGTGAGAACCCGATTCCACAGTCTGTCATGGCCATCGCTACTTACGCGGTGGTGCACTGCTGGCCAAGGTCTGCCTCATAGAGAAAGCCGCCGCTGGCTTAAGACAAATATGCAAGAGTAAGCTGCGCGATGATGAGACCCAATTGAACACCCATGGAGAATCACCTACAGCATGTACACGTGTATGACAGCGCTCCATTGGATGCCGTGGTGCACTCTGCCACTTGACTCCCACCGCAAACCGAAGCACATTGTGTGGTAACGTGGCTACAAGAGCTGACACATCGCGGCGTATAGCCTGCAGGACGGGTCACTGAAAACGTCTGGCCGCGCACACGCTGATCGTTCGCGGCATGGCAATGATACGCCACGAATGGATTTCCGTTCCCGTTACCCAAGTTCGCCAAGTCCAAACAGAGCCCGCTGCTTCTGCTCTTGAACTGATATTCGTACTTGCCAGTGAGATCAATGAGAAGCCACTCCTGGTTTGCGTTTCCACCCTGGCAAGTGTACTGAATGACTGGCCCAGGACTAGTCCTGGCGTCGTTATCAAGGCATTTCTGGGATGGGACACTTCGGAAAACAAAGTACCCGCCTGTGCGAGTTTCGAATGTCCACAAAACTGCGTCGGTTTGATCGCATGGCCACTGATTCAATGCCAAAGCTTGTTGGCTTGACGCGCTAGGAACCTGGACACATTTGTCAGAGAACCGGTTACGGAGGTAGAAGCAGGTCTGAGAAGCAATGCAAGAGTTTGCGCGTTCTTCGAGACTGTGTGTCGCATTGTTCCAAGTTTGAAGCTCCGGCGATGTGAGAGGGATGTTGAAATCAGTGGTCTCCATCGCGAACTGTGACGTCGCACCGAGTGCACTAGAATCCTTCAGCAGATCGCCGGCATGGCAGAATCCGTCCCCCCCTGTAGTGACACCCACCAACTGCTTGCAGTTGGAACAGCAAAGCCTGGTCTCATTCACCGTGGTTGTGGAGTTGCATAAGGCGCAGGACCCCGGTCGAGGGGCTACAGCCGTGCAACAGCTATTGCTACCTGACGAACTGGTTCCATTCCCAGTAAGATCCCAAATTTGAAGCCCTGCGCCGCAGCTTGTGGGGCTCCCGTTGCAGCTAGTATCAGATACTGGATCACCGCAGACTCCTGCACCTGCCATGATATTTGGCTTGAGAAACCACTATCAGCGTATAAAGACCCGAAAACGTGCTCACCGCCCCCAATAACAAACAGAACCAGAGTGATCACGAATCCCTTCATAATCCAATTCCCGTGTTAAGCAAAGGGTTGCAGAGGGTGATACTAGTCTAGGTTCGGCCGTTTTGCGTCCTGAGTTATGCGGGTTTGGGGTTGAACCGAGCAGGATGGCAATTCGTGCTCTACTCCCCTGTTGGCCCGTACCGGTCCCGGCTATCCACACGAAGTTGAACCCGCCCATTATTGCTGGCAAAACGTACGCTGGGGTGTCTGAACGGCCACACACTAAGATGCGGACTCATTACGATGAATGAGATTGTCTCAGTGCCGACCGATACAACTGAATGAAACGCGTGGCCGCTTAGGTAATCTTCCCATCTATGTATAGAATGGCCAATACCTCCAAAAAAGCCGATCTGCTCGCACCCTAGCTGCGCGCGACTCTGGTTCGTGTGGTGTAACTCTCTGCAATGACTGGTGTGTCACTCACACGTCGCTCCTGCTGGAGGATCCTTCCGCAAATTTCTGCTTTCTTGCCGTAGCTGGACACCGGTCAAGAACACTCTCAACGGTGTTCTGCGCAGGCTTAAGAAGCGTATCGCTTCCTTCGCGTTCGCGGTAGTCTCCCTCGCAGTTCCGTAACATTTGGATATCATCGCTGAGACGCTGTCACATGAGTATCTTCAAAATTATATAGGTCAAGGTGAGTCCGAGAGCCGCCGAAACCGCACGAGAATTCCACCGAACCGATCGATGGGATTGAAGAGGTGATCTCACCATTTCATGCAGCCCAACCGAACCGATCCTCTCATATGGTAGCTTTGACCACCATAACCCCGCATAAACAATCACTTCGTCGATGGGGTTTAAGAGGCAATCTCACCATCTGATGCAGCCCAATTGAACCAATCCCTCATTTGGCAGCTCCAACCACCATAACCCCGCATAATCAATCCCCTCATCCTCTCTGACTCTGGATGCCATGTGGCTGACTTTACAGCATTTTGAGAGCCAGGAGAGCTGAGAACCAGTCTCACCGTCATAGACGCGCTGCCGCGCGTGGTTACGTGTTAACTTAATTACGAAATCCAGCGATCGGATTACACACGCGACGGAAGAAGCTGATTCTCTCACCTTTAATGGGACTGCTGCAGACGCAGCAAGTCAATGACCTTCGATGTTCATGTATAAATACCCTGCTCCGTGTGTGAGTGAATGTTCCTGCGTCCAGTGTTAACTACTCTTCACGTCACAAAAGCACCATTGATTTGACTATGACTTCACCACCGTTGCCGAGCGACGGCCTTGACGTCAATATCCCGACCTTCCACATGCTGTGCGAACGCCTATCCACCATCGAAATCAGCTTGGAGACCGTTATCAACAACGCCAAGCATCAACAAATGACGAATTATGGCTACCTTGACCATAAACTACTCGGCTACCCGTTTCCGATTGAGCGACGCAGTTGTGAGCTCGAGGCCCGCGAACCGGCCAAGGCTGAATACTATCCATGGGATGCGATCATCACAATCGAGTTTGACAAAGTGCGCTGCAAAGAAAACCATGATAATGTTGGCTTTTGCAACGGCAACGTCAATGATCGAGCCTTCTTTACACCTGAAGAATTGCGCCTTCTTGAAGGCAAAGACCTGTCCTCGCACCCTCCACCGGAATCCCTAGGAATTAGGTCCACCGAGACCTGTCTGTGCGGCACGGCGGTTCAGCGACGATCGGAATTTGCATTCGACGCTGGGCCTTCCATCACACAGGATTTTGGCAAATGCACCTTCCTGTGGTCTTGTGCAGACCACTTGTCCATCTCTTTGTGTGGTGGTGGTCGAGATGTTAGTGAGTACATTGCCGAGGCATTGAGACTCCTCCCTCTGCGTGGACACAATCATCAGTGCGTTAACGGCGTGGTCATGGAAGACAGCAACGTTTTCCTTTTGAGAACCCATCAGACTGGTTTGGAGTGGTTGATGGCAGAGGAAGCTGATCGAAAAATTCTGGAAGAGCGAGCAAGAGACGAACATTTACAGGATCTTGGTGATATGCGAAAGCACTCTAGATTTGTAAGATTCCTTCCCCGGTACATTAGAATGTTTGGTCTGGAGGCGCGATAAAGCTCCTAATAGTATAAGATGTAACATTGCTCGTACAATCAATAGAGCGGAGGATGGTGTAGTTGGCGTGACGTGGGCGTGCATACGTCTCCGCATTTCTTCCTTGGCTTACCCAAGCTTAGAAGGGTGAAAGTTTAGAAGAGTGGAAGACGCGTCGCAGCCTGATTACGGAACTCGCTGATCTTATTCGCGTGACACAGCGCCACGCCTTATTCAATCAGATGAACCGTAAACAGGCGTTCACAAAGTTATTGCTGTTTAATCCTTAACCTAACCCGCGTTCAGTTTGATGCAGGCACCACCGTTTCCTATCAAATCACAAGCATTTGTCGCAGGCAATGCCAGGACGGATACACATCCGTCAGATTGACCGGACTACCCCTACCCTCGGATCTGGATGTCACCATATACAGCTTCCATATGCTGTGCGCTCATGCGTTGTCTTCAGCTCCTTAGTTTCAGCTAAGCTAACCTAAAGCTATGGTACACAGTTTGAGCTAGGCTAAAGTAAACGAAGCTAGGGTACAGCATGATCACTCTCTTGGACTATGTCGGGGCACTGGCAGTGACGTCCACCGTAAAGTTACGAACGGCTTCGCAAGGGTGCTGAACTCCATACCTTTGGCACTCGCTGCGCGATCACTGGTTACATCCCCAATGAGAGATCGGAGGCTTGCCCCCCATCATCGCTAAAGTCCATTACCTCAATCGAGGTTCTGCCCCCAATGTCTTGGAATGCACAGACGATTCGCTGCTCGTCCATTCGGACCCTCCAGACGAACCAAGCGTCTGTCACCAAATCCTGGATAAAGGTCCCATAGACGGGTTCAGTATCCTCGGTAGTCGGGGAACTTGTGTCGCCAGTGGAGCAAATTTCCACACTTTCAAGCCGCCATCCGCCGATCCAGTCACAACACAGTTCAGGCGTGGATCGTGCTGGAGTCTTATCATCGGAGCCACTCATAATTTTTCCATCTTGCAACTCTCAACCAACCACGACGTTTTACCCATGTGCTGGAATTTCCAGTGCTTAAACTCCTGGCAAAAGCGGGTGTGACTGCTATATATTGGATTCTGCATGTTGCGGTTGGGACGACGAGGCGCTGCGGGATCGAAGTAAAAGATGTAAACACGCCGTGGATATCAACTAACGGCGGGGCGGTGTGCGCGGTGGGGACACATGGTGCTTTCTGTTCATGGACGCGCTATGGCGTTTGCCTCTCGCGTCGCCTACGCAAACCATACCACTCGAACTGACCGTATACTTGATATGTGCTGGGGCCATTTTCATAGCGGTGTTCCTATCAAGTAAAGTTATTGTACGCCGTCTCCGTGCGATTATTTGTCGGGCCCAGCTGCTGCGCACCACGCGGGGAGGAGAGCAGCGAAAAGTCGGAGTATCCACTCACAATCCTATAGAGGGTGCAGCCAAGACGGGGACGAAGGCGACGTCACTTTTTTGAACCAGGTCCCAGACTAACGAGTAGCTCCCTACTTTCATCTTGTCTAAGATCGCAGCTGTTCAATACGGAAATGCTTTTGGACTCGCCGGTGAACCCCGCGATTGCCGTGAAGGGTGGGATTAGAGGACAGAAGGAGGGCTGGCCGCCTGAAAGCGGACCTTTAGACACAATGGGACTGACCTATACCTGGAATTTACATCTTCTGCTCTTTCTATATGCGAACGCAGACGTTCCTGTTGATAATCTGTCTGCTTCTATGGCTATGGCTGACTCCACCAGGCCGAGTTGGTGGTCTTTACCGGGATTGGCTTGAAAGAGATCCAGCACCGGCAATGAAGCCAGACACTTGGGAACAGACACCATGCACCGTCGCCCTCAATTTCAATCAAGCAGCCGCACGCGTTGGGTCTAGAGATCCAGCTCGGCTATTTCGTTGTCTTGTACGAGGTGTCAGATCAAAGTCGGACGGAGAAGGCTTCATTTATATCTTTCAAAGAGTAACGCCGCACGCCTTGCCCACTGAGAGGCAGCATTGGAAGATTGGGTGCACAAGCGCTCGGGTTGGTGTGAAAAAGCGATTGAATCAATGGGAAAAACAGTGCAAGCAGAAACTGAGACTCATTGGCCAATGGGGCGTCAAGTACCACATGTTGTGCGAGAACCTGATACACACGGAACTCAAAGCAAAGGGCTACTGGTTAGGCCAAATCGCATGCAATTGTAAGCCCTCGCAATCGCACGATGAATGGTTTATGGGTACGAGGAGTGAGCTTAGTGAAGTAATCCGATTTTGGCAAGCTTTTGTGGAGGCGAACTATTGAGACCTACCCTTTCGGTTCCAGAGAATTCTTACTGTTTTGCGGGAAGGTTGTCTCCATGCTATCAACTTTGTCACCGCCGTGGAATCCATGACTGCTCCTACTGTCAACAGTTTTCTCACATCCACTTGTAGATCAGAGGAGCCATCCCCGTCAAACTCGCTCTTTTTAACAGATACGCACCAAGATGGCATGCATATTTCTGGGCCATACGTCATTTGACGCGATCTCAGGTGTATCAGGCTGCATGGTGGGTCCCTCCATCGAGCTGAAGTTGTCGAGGTGTAAATCGGACCCCGATGCCCGCATCGAAACCCGATGGCGACGTCGAGTGCCGACGCCATGCGCTTACGTACGCCTGTCGCGTTCGGTAAAGTACCAGCACTGCGCTACATAGAGCGACTGTGCCCGTCAAGTCCGCTCATAGCTGAGGCTCCGGACGCATATGCCTGCCTTGATCTTGACAGCATTTCAAGATTTAGTAGAGCTGAGGCTCTCAACCTAAGCTTATCGCTGAGACGGTGTCACATCGATGTAGGATAGGGCAAGGTGAGCCCCCAAGAGCCGCCGAAACCGCACGAGCAATTCCCGCCAATTGAAGGGGTTCAAGAGGCAATCTCACGAGTTGATGCAGCCCAATTGAACCATCGCCTCAATTGACACCTCTAACCACCGTAACTCCGCATAAACAGTCCGTTCAATCGAAGGAGGCAATCCCACCGTCTCATCCAACCGATTTGGTCTCAACCGCCTCATTTCGGACGCTCTAACCACCTCAACCCCTCATAATGAATCACTTTGATTCAAGGGGTTCAAGAGGCAATCTCACCATCTCATGCAGCCCAATTGAACTCAATCGCATCATTTAAGAGCACTTGCCACCTAACTCCGCATTCAGATGGCCGCCCGCAGAGCCTCGGAAACCCTGGACGGTTTCTCCAATGCGTCGTACGGTTATTTTCATCCATCTTTACGCGACATAGGGTGTCTATGTAGGTAGCCGACGTCCCGAATGTCATACGCATATGGCGTTGCAAACTCGCGCACGTCAATGAGTGACTTGATGCCGGCGGCATTCATGGAGCTGAACCACACACAATCAATGGCGAGGGTCTCCCCGCTTTTCTTCTACTTTATCAATTGTACCTGATTTTCCGGGGGATTTGATCGCTTCGAACGCGATCGGGTCAAAGCACAAAGATGTAAAAGTAGGTAGACAGATACCGCAGGAATGGATCAAGGCGCAATAACTGACGGATGCTGAGTGCCAGCTTCTGAACTGTGGCGCATGTTTTTTCATCAGTTTTTACCCATACATGGGGTATCGAACTCGGTACCATGAATGATGGACTTACCCTGGTGGCCTTTGTAATTAATGTATGTCCGGTACGGCCGCGCTTTCTTTGGGCGTTCAATAATCCCAATAGCCCCAGTAAGGCCTTTTGCAATTGGGTGCTGGCGTCTTGTAGACAAGCTAGTCATTGTTCTGTGCCCATAGTCATTTATTATTCCCTGTGTCAGACGAACGCGCGATCGCAACCGTGGGCCATTATTCGGAGCCGGGGTGAGCTTGCATGGGGATTGGATGGATGCGCGTCCACCAACCTTTCTTCCTTTTTATGTGTGACATACATATCAGAACAATGGACATGTCACTGCAAACCGCGGTGATAGCTTGGGCTACAGAGACCTTCCTCCTGCAGCACTGTTCGCCACCAGATTCGTCAGCTGACTACGTGCGCACCGTACATGCCGAGGAGCAATTCAGGCGCTTCTGTGGTCTTAAGGGGGTGGGTTGTAACAGTAGGTCCATGGCTCGCTTCAAAAAGGAGATGAACAAACGCTTTCCCCCGTCGAAACCTGGCCGCTCTGAGAACGTTGCCGACGTTCCGTACGCCATACGCATATGGCGTTGCAAACTCGCGCACGTCAATGAGTGACTTGATGCCAGCGGCATTCATGGACTAAGCCATACACAATCAATGGCGAGGGTCTCCCCGCTTTTCTTCTAATTCATCATTTGTACCTGGGTTTTCCCGGGGATATCCCCTGCCGCTGTTGGAACCCATGTCAAGCTACAGTACGCGCTTTTTGATTTCTTATGTGGCGCAGTGTGGTGCAGCAGACGCGCTCCGTACTTACGCAGTTTACTTAGGTGCGCATCGGGGTCCGATTTACACCTCGGCAACCATGCAGACTGACACACCAGAGGTCGCATCAAGTAACGAATGGTTCACAAATTTGCATGCCATCTTGTGTATCCATCTGATAGGAAGAGCGACTTTGACGGGGACAGCTCAGGTGGTGAGAACGTGAACAAAGATTGGTGCCATTCTGACGGTTGAAAAGCGCAATGTGCGGACTTTCAATCTCTTTGTTGTCTGTTGGACAGATGGTGTGGAGCTGTCCCGTCATAGGACAAATCATTCAATCGATAGGCACAGGAGAGGACCTTATTTAAGGTCATTGCAGCAATGTTGTAGGCTGATGCAGCAGAAAGAGGAGACTTGTAATATCCTAGGTTGATTTGACAATTTGCATGCCCAATGTAAGCGAGCCATTTATTGCACGACCTGTTGAAAGATACTCCTTTATACCCAGTTTGGCTTCGACATGTTGGTCCGCGGTTCTGCTTGCTGAGAGTTGATCTTGAGCTCATCGCTTATTTCTATATGAACAGCTTTTTGTTTAACTGCGTTCTTCAGGGAGTTTGGTAGCCTGCAGTTTCCAACCTCGAAAAGAGTAGGAGCGAGGGTAGCGTTAGAAGGCGCTAAAGTATGACACAGATGCACAGATCACACATTCCGTTTTCATCCGTTAACATTTGAATTTAGGAGGTTAGAGCACGACCTCATTTAAATTTCCTCTTCTGACTCAGAAACATCTGTTGTATATGTGCATCTGTGCCAATTCATCAATCCTTTATTACTCTAGTTCTCTTAAGGAGGTTAAAATGGGAGGAAAAGTGATATCATTGAAGTTCTTGAAAGGCACAAATCGACACAGATGGATACAGATGATTTGGCGCACTCGCCCGCATCGTGATCAATCCGCTTGATCATCCGCATCGTGTCAATGATACCAAAATCCATTACATACAGAACCTGCTTGCCTTTCCTCAGCGTGGATGTCAACGCCGCCTCGGCTGCATCAAGGGCCGCCGTAGCTTTTTCATAGTGCAGCGAGAGAATATGATATTCTTGAACAGCCTACATTGTCTCAATGAAGAATTTTCCAATCTCATCGCTTCGGGCGGTTCCCGCTTTGATCGCAAACAATTGAGCCGCTTGCAATGCAAGATGGATATCTTCCGGGTCTCCGCCCCCCTGAGGGTTCTGCTCAGTTCTGAGCAAAACTATATCGTCCCTATCAAGTTCGCATAGACCATTCAGTGTTCTCTTGGCGTTGTTTTTACGGGTATAACCAAGCATCGGCCATAGAGAATCGAAATCCACGGGAACTCAACCCCCTCACTTGCAGTTCGAACTTCCAACAAGGTACTATAGAGCTTCTTTGAGTCACTGAGTCTCTCAGAAAGCCAAGTGTCGAACGATGGACAGGCTACGTGAGCCTTGAAGTACGCATGAATTCGGGGGTCAACGAGAAGGTGGACCCGGCCCATTCTCGCTGACGAAACGTACGCTGGGGTGTCTGAATGGCCACACCTCGACATGCGGGTTCATCTCGATGAATGAGATTTTTTTGGTGCGGACCGATACAACTCAATGGCGGCTTAGGTGATATCCACATTTATGGATAGATTGACCATAGCTTCAAAAGAACAATCAGCTCCAACTAGCTTCCACAACAACTTCCAGCCAGAAGGGGGTCACATTAACCCATAAAGCATCGCTCCATCCTCTCCGGCGCGCGGAGACGGTGTCATCTTCAATATAGAAGAGGTCATGGTGAGCCGCCGCCGAGACCGGACGAGCAATTTCAACCCCCAACCGGTTTGACACCTCTAACCGCCTCAACTCCGCATAAACAAGCAATCAAAGGGGTTTGAGAGACAATCACCATCTCAAGCAGAACTTAATCGGCCCATTTCCTGTAATGGGCACCGGACAAGCGGATTGGTGGGGAAGGTTTATTCTCAATAATCAAGGAACAAGGGTCGGGGATGGTATCTGATCATCTAGCTTGGAGGCATCTTTCAGCGCCCCTACCCTGCTGACAGCGTCCACATCTATATCGTTCGTGCGAACTGGCTCTTGATTCAACAGAAATGCGTCGTCATCTGTCCGGCTATTCCCCTTGGTGGGCAGTGTAACGGTGAGCAAGATAGGAGTGCCCCCTTTACGCTGTTTGCTGACATTGCTGATCGTCACCTGTCTCCTGATTTTGCGAGAAAATTCGATGATGGACATACCTTTGCTATCAGACTGGCCTGCACTTTTTGAATTACAGAAAGTCTGATACCGATCAAACAATGTGCTCATAGTAGTGCGGTATGTCTTATCGGGCTCGAAATACTCAACGTGGTCACTTGAATACTCGTCTCTGTACTTGACCTGTCCAGACAGCATTTGATGTACAAAAACTTCAATGGGCGTCATGGTGTATTCACGCATTTCATCCTTTTCTTCTGTGTGGGGTATGCGGCGAACGTCGAACGATGAGAGGTCAATGCTCATTAGATATGTGTAAAGGTGATTGGCCACCTCCTGAGTTTGATAAGTAAGGAGCTTATCAAAGTAATCAAAATCAGTCCTGTGTTTTTCTGATGCCCGCTTTACCATGTAACGGCGATCTGTATTCTCCACTCTCACAGGAGCTTCCTCATTTGCCGAAAAATAAAAGTTTGCATAGTTCTTAGTCATGACTGCTTCTGCACCTTTCTTTTCGCTTTTTTGAGTTGCTTGCGTCAACAGCGACTTCAACTTGTTATTTTGCTTGTGGCCTCCTGCAAAAGTGATTTCGTCACCAATAATGAAGAGTTTCTGCATTGTATGGGAGTTGAATCGACAGGTCAGATCATCCATGTCGCTCACGTATCCGTAGTGAGCCATCCCAATGATATACTCCCCGAAAAACTCCCAGAAGATATTTTTTCCGGTTCCATGGGCCCCAAAGTTTACTATGGCCGTTCCGTTTTTCAGTGCAGGATTCTGAACAATATTGGCGGCCCAGTTTAGGACGTACAGAAAATGATCTTCGTTTCCATTATTTAGCACTTCTTTCAAGTGATACAACCAAGGCTGGACAAGGCCCGCATCATATGCATCTAGCCGTTCCGCCGCAAAACCTTGGAATAAATTAATCTCCAAGCCTTCCTTGTCACCAATGTATGACGGGTCAAACACCAGATGCTTGTACGTTCTTGCCAGTGGGTTCGTGCACCAGATGGCCCAAAGGGACGCCTTCACCTCCTTTCCTTTTTCATTAAAGTGCATGACAGTCAAATGCTCCGTTGCTTGTTGAGACGCTTTCTGGGTTCGCCAAAGCCATGGGGATGTTCTAGTATCCCAATTGCAGTACCACACGGAACTTTCATGTGTAATTTTGGCAAAGTAATTGTTGAGATACTCCACTAAGGGAGTTTCACCCTCCTCGTAAAACTTAACCGCGCGGTCCACACAAAGTTCTTCCTCTTCGCCAATGTCCACAGGGCTTCCGCCACCGCCACGGGTAATGCTTTCAAGGAACTCGGGTTCCGCTCTCATTGGCTTCTCTACCAAAACCAGCTCTACCCCTAAGGCTCTCAAGACGGCACCTTGACAATCCTTCAGAACATTGCAAGGAAACGGGTCTTCGTTTTTCTTGGCCACCATGACTCCATCAAACACCATGACTTCCGGCTCAAACCCATTGGCCTTGAGGCATGTGATGATCGTTTGAAGTGCACGGTTTTCTATACAACAAATAACCTGTGAGACCAGGCTGCCGCCTCGATTATTTAGAACATTTGGAGCGCGAGAAGCAGCAACTTTCTTGCAGAAGTGAGTCCATTCTGTGTCTTTCCGAAGCAATGGGATTAACGTCTTGTAGATGCAACTGTGTATTGCTTCAAAAAATGGATCCGTCACCTTCCGCTTCTCATACAGCAGCAGTTCCAAGACATCCTGCTTGGTCATTTGCCGCTCCTCAAGGATATTTGGCCGCCGCATTATGTACTCCTTCAAATTGGGACATGCAATATGATATCGCGCGAAAAGATACATCAGCAAAGTTGGTAAGCAGTTTTGGATATCGAGATCATGATAGTAATCACCAGCAATATAGGCGCGAACATTCGCGGGAAACGACTGCAACCCAATACCTTTCTCGACCAGAAGGCGCCCCTCGTTTACTCCACGATTCTCTTGGGAATATGTATAGCTCACTTGGAACTTATTTTTCCCTGCCGTCTTCTTCATGTATGCCTTCAATTTCCTTTTGACCTGGCCATCGGCGCTTGATGCCCGGCAAATGGCTGCAATACGTTTTTCATTGGCTTGCTCAACAGATTTCATTTCTGTCCTTACTGGACATTATAAGTCATATGCTTATTTGCCTGTCATGTCACTGATAGACGTAAAAGATGGGATGCAAATCCTTGGGAGTCAATGGAGAACTATCTGTTCTTCAGTGCAAACTTCTGGAGTATCAGTGATTGACCTCTCTCTTTTTGGGCAATGGTGCGAGACTGTCGACGTACAAATCGAAGCCCGATGGCCACCTCGAAGTTCGATGGCCGCATCGACCGCTGATGGCTGGCGGGGCCGCCATTCATACCCGATGACATTCATTAGCCTCTTACCTTCTACTCGTTCTCCCAACCACACCTCCGCCCTCTTAGCGCGTAGTCAATAATGTGGGGCATCTCGTTGATGCGCGTCTTGCTCCCAATATGTGTACTGATCCTTTTTTGATGCCGAACTCCCCAGGTCAGGACACTACAACAGCTCGGACGTTGCCCTCGCTGCAGTGACGGAGGCCTCATCCCAGATGCCTTTGCAGACGATCATCAACAAGATGCCTACCCCCGAATCGGACGGCTCCGGGGAGTCCAGTCCAGCTGCCGCAAGTCCCACCGCAGCAGAGGGTCCGCAGCCGCCCACACCTGCAGCTGTTTCTCCGCCTCAGAAACAGGCACGGAAACGCAGTGCCAACCCAGCTCCCACCAAGGCGTCTGCCAGCAAGAAGGGGACGACGCAAGATGGCGGCGAGAACGGACTGAAAGACAGTTCTGAGGTTGCTAGTCTACGCGGAGGTCATTCGAAAGATACCACTCTGCCGATGCCGAAGAAGACTGCAGATATCCTCAACGCCATTATCCAACACGTGTCTCAAATCTCGGCAAAGCAAGACGCCAGTCACAGTGAAGTCCTGGAGCACTTCAAGACAGGAAACACTGCCACAGAGGAACTCCAAGCGGCTATCAGTGAAGTCCACCTCCAAGTTACGGACGGCGTGGGAAGGGTACTGAAAGCAACGGAGAACTTGGATCACACTATCGTCAGCGCTCACGAGGAACTCGTGAGCTCTCTCGAAACTAGCAGCATTGCCATCTGCAACACCGCCAACGCGTTCCCGGAAGTGGACAAACCGGTGTGCGAAAATGTCCGAGCGCGGCACGTTCTCGACTCCATGACGGCGGCCGTCACGGACGGATGGCTTATACGTGACAAAAGTCATATTATGGTCACGGGCGACATGGAACAGAAGCATGACTTTGATTGGCGCATCAAAACGGGACCAAAAAAGGCCCTCGACTACATCCTCCAAGAGATCGACAAGACTGGAGGCGCCTGCCTGAGCCGGCCGCTTCCAGACGGCCATCCAGCCAAACGCTTTCACACAAGCGCCAGGTACCGCACCAATTGCTTTCCCGGCTGGAGGTTCAAGGATGGATACGAAGCCGAGTTGTGAAGGGGTTATCAACTCTTCCCTTCTGGACCTCCGCTTCCTCCCTTTGAGTTTGTTTCCCATACCCACGCCTTTTTTTCTCATTCCTTAGTATTTGGTTCTTTTGCATATCAACACCTCTTTTCGCTTCAGCCAGTTTTGTATTCATGATATATCTTTTCAGTCTCGTCCCTTCCCCATTTGACCTTGTAAACTAAGTAAGACCTCGTCCATTATCAAGCATTCTGTCCCTCATGGTTTTTGTTTAATTGCGTTCTTCTGGGTGTTTGGTAGCCCTGCAGTTTCCAACCTTGAAAAGAGTAGAAGCGAGGGTAGCGTTGGAAGGCGCTAAAGTATGACACAGATGCACAGATCACACATTCCGTTTTCATCCGTTAACATTTGAATTTAGGAGGTCAGAGCACGACCTCATTTGAATTTCCTCTTCTGACTCAGAAGCATCTGTTATATCTGTGCTTCTGTGCCAATTCATCGGTCCTATATTACTCTACTTCTCTCAAGGAGGTTAAAATGGGAGGAAAAGTGATATCATTGAAATTCTTGAAAGGCACAAATCGACACAGATGGATACAGATGATTTGGCGTACCCCTCCCTTTTAAATGTCTCCACACGTGACTTTTGATGACTCTCCGTAGAAATCACATTCAGGGCCACGCCATTCAAAGGACGCTCTCCTGCTTCGTACCAAGTGAGATGGACACGGGAGGTGGCAAGGGAAGCAGCGTCGAGCCTCTATTCAAGACCCCATTCTGCTGTACTTGCTCGGGATACTCAGTCATGTCAATGGAGATAATTACACCATTATTTGTGTGCGCCTTCAGCGTCATTGAATTCCCAAGGCATCGCAGGAAAGCACCCCTGTGTTATAGGGGCTATGGTGTGCGTGCAAGTGCGGTGGTCAACTGATGGGGTATGTCAATGGGCGGATGTGGGTGGTGCAAGATGTCGGAACGCGCTGAGGCCACTGACGAATGCCAAAGTTGGCCAAATGAGTCGGTTAGGAGACCGCTTCGAAGCCCGATGCCACTAATGTCTTAAGTAACGCCATATGCTTAAGTAAGTGAAACGCGTACCCTATTTTGGCACGGCACCGTGCCACGCTGCGTCACAGGGAAGGTACTCTGGGTTCCAGTCTCGTGACCGCGCAGTCGGATTACGTCACCCACTGATGCTCATTCATCGCAGGACCTAGGCTGGCAATACGGGGTTCATGTAGCTGACTACTGTTAACGCGTCTGTGGTGTGACTGACACGTCCCGCGTAACTCTCGCGTTTTGGTCTCGAGTCACCCACCGCGTTTAGACTATCTCGCACATTCCCTTTCCCAATTTCTTCGAGCGCGCTCACCCACACTATGTTCGAAGCAAAGAAGAAGCATCACAAACGAAGATCCATACGTGACGTAGCTCCATGATGTCGTTTGCTTGCATGGCTTTACACCGCCTTCGACTGCTCTGCAGTGGCGAACAACTCTGCATACCCTGACAAAAATGCCCGCACTCCCGGACCTGCCCGTTATTCTGGTTAGTCAGCACAACGGTATGGCAGCCTCTTCCGGGCCATAAAAGAGGCCTCGGGAAGGATCAAATGGGGGCTCGCAAGACGGACACACAGTCACCCTTCGTCATGCACTAAATATCTTCATCCCGACCGCTGCCCCTACATCTCTCGCTCGTTCTCATTTCTATATTTTGATACGCGGCGACTTCAAGTAGCCTTTCTACCTCCACTGGTGTTTTCAACCCACACCACCGCCCTCATCTACTCTTTTCACTAGCATGTAAGACATCTCGTTGATATGTGCCTGTCCTTGCTCCGAATATGTTAACTGACGCTTCTTTGCGTTTGAAACCTCAGGACAGAGCGCAACAACAGTTCGAACGTTGCCCTCGCAACAGTACCGGAGACCTCATTCCATATGCCTTTGCAAACAATTAGTAACAAGATGCCTAACCCCGACTCCGGAAACACCGCGGAGGCCAGTCGGCAGCCGCTGACACCTGCAATTGGTCCGCCGATTCAGAAACAGGCAAAGAAGGCATTGCCAACCCCGCTCCCACCAAGCTGGCTGCCAGCAAGTCGGGAATCAAGGTGGCGCCCAGAGCAGATCGAACGCCAATCCTGACGTTGCGGGCCCAAGCGGAGCTCATGCAGACGGTACCACTCTACCAACACCGGAAGAAACTGCAGATATTCTTTGCGCCATTCTCCCGCACGTCACTCAGATCTCAGCGAAACAGGGAGCTTATCGCATAGAAGTCTTGGAACTCTTCAAGACAGGCACCACCGCTATGAGAGAACTCAAAGCGGTTATCAGTGACGTCCACCGTAAAGTTACGGACGGCTTCGCAAAGGTGGTGAATGCAACGGAGAACCTCGATCACACTATCGTCAGCTCCCACAACGAACTCGTGAGGTCCCTCGAAACGGGCAGCATCGTCATCGGCAATGCCGCCTGGGCTGTCCTGGAAGTAGACGAACCAGTATGCGAGAAAGTTCGAGCGCGGGACGTTCTCGACTCCATGGCAGCGGCCGTCAAGGACGGATGGCTTATATGTGACGAAGGCCGTACCATGGTCACGGGCGACTTCGCCCCTTACCTCAGACATTACATGGAACAGAAGGCCGACATCAATTGGCGCATCCGAAAGAAAGGCCGCGAGCTTTGGCGAAAGAGAGGATGCTATTTTCTTTTTTTCTATAGAGCAGCTGTGTTTTTAACAACCGGCGCACGAGGGGACGAGGTGTCTTTCTTATTGCCGGCAGCGCGCGCGGACGCAACGCCTGCGCCTGCCATCGCTCTGTTAGCTTTGATTGCGGAGGCAAATCGAGTTAACATTCCGACAAAGACCTGAATATAAAATATATCTTATTGCATGTCCATGGCTGCGGAACTCTCACTTTTTGGAACTTACGATCTGCATGTTTGCTATCTCTTTGACAAATCCGGTTCGTTCCAAGTATCCGTTCTTGAGCGAGGAAAAGTCCATGTTTGTGGCCTTGAACACGGTGAGAACGGATCAACAATTATAAACCTGCAATCAGTTGACGATGTTACCAACCTGTTCCATCATTTGAATCAATTTCCTGATGGGTAATGTCACCAAGACACTGAGTAGCGCAGCAAGACCCATCATGACAACAGCCACGGCCACTGAGATCCCAATCACTTTCTTTCTTGATTCTTTTATATTGCTGAGAAGGTCGTCCTCCGGGATGGCAATCATAAAAGTCCAATTAAGGCCATTTTCGTCCCGGAGAGTTCGCGTGTCAATAAAGGCAGAGCCGCTAGGAGTGCGGCTAGTGAACGACGTGGCTTCTGGAAAGGCACTGTAACTCCCGTACAGGTCTAAAAGAGAACTAACAGCTGTCGATATGTATACATTAGGCACGTCCATGGCAACGTATGAGACTGCTCCCTTCGATGCTAGATTGGGCTTGTTTGCAGCAATGCTGGTACAGAAACCAGTGTGAGAATTCAAAAAGCTTATCAGTTTCGGATACGACTCACATGTGACCCGATGCGCTCCATAGAAGCACAACTGTGTTGGGCGTTGTAACTAGACGCTGATGGCACGATCAGCATCGCACCACCCGTTGTGCATTGGGATGTAAGTACCTACTTTCAATTCAGTGCTGATTCGATCTATAGAGAACAGCACTAGATGGGCGCCAGTCGGTCCCTGGTCCGTTCTGATTTTCCCCAATGGTGTGCTTGCCCACTGTAGCCAGCGAAGAAACAGGAATCCAACGGTAGACTGGCCCGGACGCTCAATCCAGGTAATGTTATCGTCCCTGAGTAATGTTTACCCGAGGTTCAGAGCCTGAAATATGCCTTTACTAAACAACATAACTCTCATACCAGGCTACCATGGACTTCGGCATGTACAGCCCACGGGCCGTTCCATTAGGCTATTCCAAACCGCTTGGATTAGCACAGAGTATTGAAAATGTAACTAATAAGACAATCCTCTCACCGCCACGGTTGTTGTCAAGCTCAAATTCGAGGCTATCTTTGTCACAGTATTGTCACGGCAGATGTTATCCCGACAGATGAGGCCTACTCGGTTCAACCGCGTCGCAACAATCATGTCATTGTGAGCATTCGCGGCGACGAATCCCACAGAAGAAATAAATGTGTAGTTATCAAATGACTTAATCATAGAATAAACTCTGAGAAGCATTCTGCATCAGCTTTGGTGGCAGGATACGAACGGAGCCGCATAAAATGGTCGTACACTTCCTGATTTGCAGCAAAGTCCGCGGATCCACTCGCATCGGCAGCGTCCAAAAAGCGACGAATGACGTAGTTGTTGCTGTTTGACAGAGCAATGGAATATGTGACGTTCACCGTTGCAAAGACAGAGAAGGAGACGGTATTGACGTAGTTCTGCCTCATCAGCGGTAAAACTGGGTTCCGAGGTTGGTCAACTCAGCTCGTCAGGGTTGGGACAAAAACAACTCACATTGACCAACTGTTGCATCAGCACCAGTATATGCCAGAAAAGCCACAGGCAACGCAATTGCGGCGGCAATAAAAAGCGAGGTTCCTGCAATTGCGTTTTAGTGCGCAAGTCGACCGGGTAGACATCTTGCTCCTTACCTAAAAACAACAGTGAAAGCGGAATCGTTAACCATGGCCTGACAAGCTTAGTCTCCTTAGTTGTTGATGATTCGTTAGCAAGGAGAGCTCCAGCCTCCATTCCAGAGGATGACATGTTCGAAATCGTGCCAGAAAGCCCTTATGGCTAGGATGCCTCGGGGAGGGCAAATGTAAGGCGCGCTGCTCGCTTATATCAGCGGCGAGCGCGTTCCAGTGTAATTACGTTCCCCGTCCCAGCATTCGGGATAGGCGTTTGCACTTCCACAATCATGATCAACAACTTTACTAGCTCCCTATCAGGCAAGCCTCGCTGATACAAACAGAGGGTGTCCCATGGAAGGTCCCACCCTGCAGTCGGTCACTGCTGCCAGAAATTATAAAAAGCTATGTCGGCCGTTTGGTATTCCCCGCGCCAGAATTCGTTACTTCTTTTGTTCAACCTCGCTAGTTTGGCCATTCTTCTCGCTCTCCCCACTTTTGTTACGCCCAAGTAGGTCCCTATGCTGCGGTGACTTCTAGAGGGAGTTCCATGAACATGCCGTCTGTGTGGAAATGGAAGAGTTGCAAGAGATGGGAGGACCGGAAACTGCGTTTGCAGGAGGAGCAGATGGAATTCAAAGACGAATGTTTGAGGCGAAATAAAGCAGGGAGGTAGATCGGGTTCGGGATTGCATGAGGATCGGCTCCCATCGAGAAGCGCGTCCCCGTGGAACCTGACGAATGGAAGATCATTTGAGATCAGCGCACTTACATGAATTCGGGAAACGAAAGGTCCCGCATCCGCGATTACATAATTATGGAGTTCACCGCGTAGTTCCAGGTGACCAGATACGGCAGCCAGTTTCCGAAAGCGATGTAGATGAGGACAGTGTTCAAGATTTACGCGAACATGCCATCGGCGACACCCTGTTGCCATGACCAGTTGGATCAACCCGTACAAGGCTACCGAGTAGAAATAAGAGTCTAAGATTCGCATGGTCCTACTCAGACAAACATTTGCCAATCATTCCAAGCACTGAGACTCGGCGATCATCCAAGGTCAACGCCGTCCGAATCCAAGGGAATGTCCTTATCTTTAATGCCCGCTGCGGGGATACATCGGGGAGTATATTGGGGTTGAAATCGAAAGCCTTGCGCCTCGCCCATCCGCAAAGCCGCAATGCAGCGGTTCGATGATGTTCTTCAGCGGGTTTTGCGTGCTGCGATCGACGGCAATGAGGAAAAAGGGAAAGCGGCATTGAAGGTGTTTCACGCAATGCAGCCGGGATGCTCAAAGGAGGAGTTAGATCTGGCAATCGAAGAGGAAGACGCAATATTCCTCGAGGCAGAAGACGTCAGTGAGGAAGGCGTGGGTAGCGAACTGCTGGACGATGGAGCATGTGACGATGACGGACGGGAAGATGATGAGAGCTCGGTCGACGGAAGCCTTGCTCGCTCAGAAGGTGCTGAACGATAGATTCCTTTGTCATAACGACCCATTGTATTATATAACCGTTGCAAAATATACACCAGCTAACACAGGATACTGGGTGCGCAATCTCATGCCGCTATGATTCTTCACCCTGTACCGCGATGCTCAGGGTATTGCTCGTATAGCGTATTAGATGGGATGCTGGGTGTCAGTTCCGGGATTAGAACGAGGGTTCATCCGACTTCTACAATCGACGGGGTTACTCACCGTTCCAAGCCTCTCCACCAAAAGGTTACGATACTTGCGTACCCCGGCCATTTCCGCTGTTATCCTTGCCTCACGCGGTGTTATTCTTGGCTGCAGGAAGTCGAAGACATGTCGATCGAGTCGGTCCACAACTACGAGCCACTGTCTCAAAGCGTGCTTGGTAGCGTCATCTAACTCGCTGATGGTTGCAACTTTCCTCGGCTGTATGGCTCGGCACACAGCCTCTTCATACAACAGCAGAGTACTGGGGAGTTCGCAGGCTTTGTAGTGACGCCGGTAGGTTGTCCGTGATCCTGCAATACGCTCTATCAGCTCTACATCATTAAGGAACTGAAGCGGGGTTCGCACAGTGCGTTCGGGGTGCAGCCATTTTTCCGCGGGTTCGGGCAGGTCCTCCTCATAACCACTTTGTAGTGAACGTTGAGCGGCCAATTCATTTCCCTTTCTTTCGTTTCCAAGAATTACTCTCTGAATTGAGTTTCTAGTTTTTGCATCCAACGCCATGATGAATTGCTGAAGAGGGGCTACAACGTACCCACTCCCCATCCTCTTATATAAGGTTTCCGCGAGAACCAAGTAGGGAGCAATGACTCATAGCCGAATGCGCTCAGTGATCAAAGATTCGGGCCTTGATGAGATGCCCCTTACGACCCACCATTCAATCCATCTTTGCCAGGTCAAGCCGCGGTAATATCAGACGTCCCGTGAGAACAAAGGGCAGCTTCCCTTATCTCACCGCAATGACGGCCGTCTTGGCAAGACTGATGTTCGTTTCGACGGCGGCCTCTACGAGCAGTCGTTTGTTGACGCCATTCTCCGTTAACAACGAGAACGGCCTGTGGCGCCCCGATATGGTAGAGGAGTTGCAGGCGTCTGACTCATAATCAGCAACACGATCGACGGCATCCCAACGGCCGAAAATTATCGCCTGTGGTAACCACTGGGGGGTTCTAGCCCCGAGACCCCCCAGCACACAGGGGCAATGGCTGACGTAAGGCCGCGGGTATGCCTGAATGGGCATTACATGGCCGATCCTGCTGGCTTCCTGTCTCGACTCACCGCTGTGAAACCAACAGTATGATTCAATTGGATCAATCAGTGCAATGGGCTGAATAGCCCGTATCATCCAGCCTATAACATCTATGATTGAGAATGCGCGGCCGTGGAGATACTTTGATATTCGACTAGGCTTTAATGTAAACCCCATGCCTACACAGTTGGGAAAGTTTCCTCCTGCGGACTTCCTGTCTAAACTTGCCTCAATCACCTCAGTTGGCGGCTCTAACCACCTTAACCCCGCATAAAACAATCCCTGCAATCGAAAGAGGCAATCCCACCGTCTCATCCAAACCATTTGGTGTCAATCGCCTCATTCGGCAGCTCTAACCACCTTCACCCCGCATAGACAATCTCTTCAATCGAAAAGGGAATCTGAGTGTGCCACCATTAAGGCCTTGAAAGTCTACAAAGGCCTCCTTTTGCGGCGACATGGAGTTTTCTACCAAGCTCCATAGAAGCCCGTATATTTTCAGAAGACAATGGAGATGTACGAGATCTGCTCAGACCCTTTCAAGAAGTTCTTTTACAGCGCAACCCCTCTTCAGCGCGCGGATATGGAGGGTTCAGAACCACGCATGATGTGGGACGTCACATTCGATCGTGAGGGTTACGTGGAATGAGTTTGAACTCTTGGTTCGGGTCTTTGCACAGTGGGCTCAGAATAAGGGCTCTAAGTTGCGTTTGGACACGTCGAACATCGGGGTCTTTGATTCCCTGGACCTCACAATCGAGAATGGAACCTTGACCTATCCTATATTGTGGGTGCACATGTGACACCGTCTCAGCTCTCTTGAATCTCAAAATGCTGTAAAGTCAGCCATATGGCATCGGGAGTTGGAGAAGATGAGGTGAGGTTGCTCGGGCAGTTTTGCAGCTCTTCGGCGCAGCTTGACCTATCCTATATTGAAGATATGTGACGCCGTCTCAGCGATGTGCTCAGGCTGACAGTGCCCAAAATGCTGTAAAGTCAGCCTTCGGAGTTGGAAGAAGATGAGGTGACTGTTTTTGCGGGGTTAAGGTGGTTAGCGGTCAAGTGAGGCATTTGGTGCAATTGGGCTGCATCAGACCGTCAGTTAGTTGCCCACTTGAACCGGTTCGACTGGTTGGGTGAACTGCTTGCGGGGTTGGGGTGGTTGACGCGATTGAGACCAAATGGGTTGGATGAGATGGTGGGATTGCCTCGTCCAATTGAAGTGATTGTTCATGCAGGGTTAAGGTGGCTAGAGGTTGGTAAATGATGCGATCGAGTCCTAAACCCCTTCGACCGAAGTTACCTCCTTAAGCGGGCTTTAGGTGGTTAGAGATCCGAGTGCGGGTCATGCTCTTCCACATTACTATAGCGTGCCTTGCGGGGTTCGAGCGCGGGGTCATGCTTTGTGAGGCCCATCACGACCAAATGGGTGTATGGATCGATTGAACTAATCGAATCACACCTTACATGAGGCATGGAGTAACTCCATGGCACTTAGGTCCAGCGCATTTGCCTCTGAAAACTATGCGGTTCCTACGGCAAGCAGTGGGTGTCCTGTAGACAGTCATGGAGTAACACCATGAGCCCACGATGCGGGGCGGGTTATATGATTTAGTGCCTCAAACTACAGACGTAACACCGCTTTATGCGGGGTTGAGGTGGTTAGAGCGGTCAAATGAAGCAGTTGAGACCAAAGGGCTTGGATGAGACGGTGGGACTGCCTCGTTCGATTGCAGTGATTGTTTATGCGGGGTTAGGGTGCTTAGAGCTCCAATTGGTCTGCATAAGATGGTGAGACTGCCTCCTAAACCGGCTCAATAGAAATGATATATGCGGGGTTAAGGTTCTTACTACCCTGCTATCAACTTTGCCATCGCCCGTGGAATCCATGATTGGTTTGGCTATCGATAGTCCCCACATGTACCTGTGTAATGAGAGGAGCCAAGCTTTTGTGGATGCGAACTATTGCGGCCTGCCCTTCCGGTTCCAGAGAATTCTTACTGTTTCACGGGAAGGTTGTCTCCCATGCTATCTACTCTGTCACCGCCGTGGAATCCATGGCTGCTCCTACTGTCAACAGTTTTTCTCAGATGCACTTGTAAATGAGAGGGGCCATCCCCGTCAAATTTACTCTTTTAAAGAGATAGACACCAAGATGGCATGCATATTTTCGGGCCATACGTCACTTGACGCAATCTCTGGTGGATCAGGCTGCATGGTGGGTCCGTCCATCGAGGTGAGGTTGTCGAGGCGATGCCCGCCTCGAAACCCGATGGCGACGTCGACTGCCGACGCCACATCATTGTGTCATGGTGGCTTCTGCGCTGTATAGAAGCATTCCACATAATAACTTCAACTGTTTGGTATGCACCTGGAAGGGTGCCAAAAAGGCCACTGCACCGTTAACATGCCGGGTCCGCTATGCGTGCGCCCATCGCATTATCTTGGCCATACACGGAGAATCAGCCGTTGCCATCCACGTAAATTTCTCTTTGTGTACAGGGCTACGTATCTATCGTGGCTCCCTCACCTGTGCGTTCGTGGGAAGTGCGGCGTATTTCATCCTTCTCTGCCAACTGCGATATGTTCTGTGATAAATCGAGTGGCGGCGTGACATCTGATTATGTTGCTGCCTTCCCTTGGCTTCATGTGAGCGTACTTTTATTCAAAGTGAAACATGAGATGATGTGCACATGGTCCTACGACTGGCGGGCGGTGCCTCTCCGAGACAACCCAGAGCCGGTAACTGCATCTGCTGACATGGTGTGATGAGTTCTTGGAGGGGGAAGGAAAAAATGGAGCAAAGATCATTACAAATCATTCATCCAAGGGCAACGGTTGGTTCTGCTTCGCGGCGCGACCGGCCTTGCTTGAAGCGATCGAATACGGGTGCTGCGAGTTCTTCACTGTGTTTGGAAGCCCTCCGTTGCCAACAACTAGTAGATTATCAATGCATCTCCACGGGCCTGCGCTTTCAATCATAGCATAACATAGACTGGATGATGCGGGCCAATCAGCCCATCTGCACTGATTGATCTAATGTAATCATACTTTACATGTCAAAGATGTAGTCCAGCGTAGACTCTATAAAGCCATTTCTGGGAGCACTAACCGTCTGGCACTAATTCTATGATATGCCTTGGTAATTCTCGAGATACTCAAAAGGCCGGGCATGACAGCACGCGTGACTTCTCCGGATTGGAAAGTTCCGCATGCGAAACAATTCCGCACCCGGAACTCTTCGCGCAGGTACGGTCTTAAGCAGGTTGTATTGCCAGTCGATTCGTCTGCATACGCACCTGAGGCTCCCGGTAGGTGGGCAGGCATTGGTGTTGGGAGACCCATCCCTAGCCAATTATGCGATAGTTGATTGGGGATCAAAGCCGGTATGAGGGCTCACGTCAGATTTATGTGGTCGGATACCCGCGTGCTGCTAACAAATGCGGCCGCACCTCAGAATGTTGATAAAGTGAGCCAGATGACATCCGAAGAGGATGAAGTGATCGTTTATGCGGGGTTACGGAGATCAATAAATGAGGCGGTTGAGTTCAATTAGCCTGCATGAGCAAGATTGCTCTTGAACCCGTTCGCTCTGTCGACTCAGTTGCTCGTGCATCTCGGCGGTTCTTGGGCTCATATTGACTTATCCTATATTGAAGACTGTCGTGGAGATGGGACAAAAATGTGTGGGTATAGGAAAAGAGCTCAAGACTGGGGAGGGAGCGGGAGAGATGTCAGAAGCGAAAGGTTGATAACTCCTTCACTATACGCACCCTCGGATCCATCCTTGAACCACCAGCCCGAGAAGCAGTTGGGGCGGCCCTGGATGCATGTGTGTCAGCGTTTGGATGGATGGCTGTCTGGAAGCGGAACTCAAAGGCAGGCGCTCCCAGACTCATCGATCTCTTGTAGGATGGCATGTGGTTCCACCGGAAAAGTATGTGTGCAGTGCTCCAACTATAGACATCAGCTGAATGCACTATGAGAGCTGCTGAAGGCAGCGCATGTTTTCACTCCAGATTACTGATGACTTTTACAGCGTAAGTTCTACGGCACATTTATCATGGCGTGCAATATGCACGGCATTAGGCGTTTACTTGGTGAGCATTTAATGTCACAGACTCCGGTTCGAACATCCAGTGGTGCAATCAGAGTCGGAATTCTAGAGAGACTGGATTGATACATTGTGAAGTCTGTGATAGACTAGGTTCACTACCCAAAAGCGCGGAAACCGAGGGAACGCGTGCCAAAATAATTACCATCTGCGTGGTTGTCATGAGGCCTAACACGAACGAAGCCGGGCAATACACGCCACTGCTGATTGTTGCTACCAACAGTAACACTATACCCTTCTCCATCCTTCATGACTCCGCAACGAAACACGAAGTGAACCACCATGACAGGATTCACCGACCGGTCGATGAGGCCCTATCCGAAGCAGCTGGGGTCAAGTCGCCCGATTCTAGCCGTGCTTTATTCACTGCTCTTGGGGTCGACAAGAACGCCCACTTGAAGACAAACTCGGCTCGCAATGACCAGTCCGAGTGCGGTGTCTCCGCCCTTGGATTGGGCCAAGACACCGTCTACTCTCAAAACGATTCGGCTGACAATGCCTTCACGGAAACTTGGCTGGCAAACGTTAGAGCACCTCTACCTGAGCGACACAGTGAGGAACTTCACGCAACCGCTGGTGCCTCTCAACATAAAGTATTCGCGTCTCATAACACGAATGGAAACGATGTGCCCGTAGTTCAGAACATGCAGCATGCGGCGAATGAGTTGCCTGTGCACCTTGGCTCTTGACAACCCGGGCCCTTCGGTTGAGTCAACTTCCGTCAAACGTATGCCCTTTGCATTGGATTCGTTGGGATCGCCTTCTCGCAAGAAGCTGAAGACCAACCCGACAAAGGCTCTAATCATCAGCAAAGCGAGACCATTCATGGAGTTTGCGCCAATTGGGGGTGAAGCTATCGCAACCAAGCAATGCAAAATCCATATAGGTAGCACCGGCGCACATGACGGCGATGCAAGCGGCATACCAGATACTTTCGAGGATGCTCGTGGTTCCGTCACAATTGTTTCCGAGCCAGAAGCGTCGCCTCCGCCATCTCCTCAGCTTCTCGACGCTGCCCACGTGGCATGGCAACAGCAATCGGATAAACCATCTGGCGCCACTGTTCTACACTATTTTATGTGTACGGACTTCACTCCCCCCAACTCTGACACGGGTACGACGATAGCTATGACGACAGAGACCGCCGCCTCGAGTCTGGAGTCAACTCATCATCCGGTGTGCGATGAAGACCTCATCTCAAATTCCCTCGACATCTCCGATTCCTGGAAGATGGCTGCTGGGGAATCCGAAGAGACTACCGGTGTCGGTTCAATCACGTTCCCTGCATGTTCGGAGAAAACCTCCCCAGGAAAGGATATCCCAGCAAATTCCCGCAGCATGCTGATGCACCCAGGATGCTCGAATTTTCCTCCGAGTCGAGACGAAAGGGCTGACGCGTCCTTCATGATCCCGTGGCTGGAGAACACAGCTAGGCGCTACTTTGAACGTAGCGGTGAATGTCTGTTGACAGGAACTATATGCCTAAGAAGGCAATGCGTGCACATTCCGCCACAGCACACAGTCACCCTTTGCCATCTTCGCGAGTACTGGATGCTGTACGAGACATGGTCGAACGTCAGCCGGGGTGCACACCCAAATTTCAAAGCCAGCATCGATTTCAAAAAAACTTATGGTGTTGCGGCGGATAATGCCATCAAGCGGGCAAGAATTGTGTCTCGCCTCGTGGACGTTGCGGGAGCAGAAATTCTGCTTGCTTTGATCGGGGAGTCGATGAATAAGGTTATGCACACCAACATGACACAATTGGACAAGGCGCTTGCCAAATGGCCCTACCGCGTTGATCAGGAGGCGGCGCTCGGAAGGCCAGCAGCATTAAGACGTTTGCGACGCCAATTGGAGGATTATTTACACATCGGGTCGAATGCTATCGAGTAAGAACGCTCTCCTCGCTTGTGGGATGCGCCGTTGATGTGGTGGAGCGTGAGTTTAGAGTATGTAGATATTGAAGGCCTTTTGTGCCTCTTTGAACATTCGTAGATCTCTTGACTCGACCCACACCTACTGTACAAGCGATTGTTATGTTTGGCAGCCGTTCCACTGCTGAACAAAGGCTTTTGTCAAGAGTGCATCGCATTTTCTTCGTATATTCTCTGGCTTTGTGTGCGACACACCCGTCTTTAAATACAGCTGAGGTTGAAGAGAAGACCAGACCACAGAAAGAATCAACATATCTGGAAAGCGCTCCCAATGACGAAGACGGAAAAAGGTGCCTCTTGCAAGACGATCCCATTTCCCAAGATTGGTACAGCCGCAAGCAGATGTAAACCATGCGTTCGAAAGTAGTTCAGTGCCACTTTTTTAAAACCAGGGTAACACTTGCGGGCCGTGCTCGACAATATCCGCAATCAAGAGGCTTCGGGGAAAGGGACTAGGCCAATCATTGGATCAAAGTACACAGCTACAGGTTATACGAGGTCAAGATTGTAAACGATAGAGAGAGCCGGAAGATTCTCAAGGCTGCTTCCTACCGTAGTATTCAAAGCTGGTCTAGTAGGACTATGCACTGAGGCACTGTTGCCCGGGACTTGTTGGTAGCTCTCCTTTGTAAGCAAACTGCTTAGTTTAGGCACGATGCACATGGCTCAGAAAGTCTATGATGGACCGTGATGAGGTAGAGTGCATTGATTCAGGTAAGTCTATCATAGACTTTTGTAGATTCTTATTCGTGACGTGGGGCCTCCCCGTTAAGCTAGGCTATGATGGATATTGCAACCTATGTCTCCGCTGGGACACATACTTGTCTCTATGCAGGGAAACGGACCTGGGCGTTCTAACAAGTTCTCGTACAAATTTACAAGCATGTCCGTTCTGTTAAGGTTGATGGATGAAGATGAACTTCCAGTGCTCAGAACACGCTTGGCGACGGAATGAGAGTAGCGACTCGAAGAAACGCTGCAGTTGTCCACAGGGCCAAGTGGCCATTGGCTTAAGTTACAAAGTATAGCGTGCCACGAACCCAAGGCTGTGAATTTCGTTCGCTTAGCTCCTCATACTTTGAATATGTCAGAGAGTCGGTATGGTCTTCCGCATCTTTGATGCAACGGCGAAGGGGTCAAACGGGAGTTGCTTTGGGCCGCCATACTGATTGGCGGTCTTTTCACTCTTGTTTTCCGAGCATGGCATTCATAACAAAAGCAAAGGTAGGGTTCACCTCATATTCTCAAAGAGTGAGTTGAAGTTATATAATCGAAGTTGCGAAAAGCATGCTTGCCAGGACCTTAGGCTCTGAGAATATGGGTGTTTGATTCCAGCATATGTCACCAAGCCGAGTCCGAAGCACCGAGAGCACCCCTCAGCACGTAGCAACACTTAATCGCCACAGCACTAGCACTTGCTGTATGAGCCCCCAGTACGCGAACCTCGTTTTCTCTTCTCACTACGCGGGATGATTGGGTGAGTCAGCAGGGTGCAGAGTCTATCACAGCCTCGCCCTAACCGGCCATGAGTTCACACATTGCAAAGACAGCCCACCGGTGGCAATCTATAATAGACTTGGACTTAGCTGCTGGACTGATGCAAATGATGGTACCCAACCCAAAGTCCATCATAGACCCGACGTATCCAATTAAGCTGATTGAAGAGGGTACACCCTCTCAGTCCAGCATAGACTTGACCGATCACAGCATCGTGACGCAGCAGTAATATTGTTATACAAGGGGGGGGGGGGGGAACTCTGCCGGCATTGTGTAAAAGAAGGGAACTCACTACACCTTTTGCCGTTCGTATACATATCTGTCCATACATCCACATTGGTCTCGAATATCGGATACTACTTCAAGAAGCAACTCTGAAAACTGTTGGGCCTGCGCACTACAACCTCGATCTGCTAAAACCTCGTGGTCCCTTTATATCGCACAACTGCAGTGCTTTTTGATTCCAATGACTCTTCAAAGCCTATTCCCGGAGATCCGCACCCGCTTAATCACGCAGATCGCTGAACACGGTCCACGAGTGTATCCCGGTGCCGAGAAAGTGGCATTGAGCCACTCGCAAACGCATGGTCTGCATCTGCTTGCAACTGTGCCAATCGCGGGCAACGAAGTCATATTGAGAGAAGAGCCTTTCTCATTCGTAATCAATCAAGAATTCGAGACGACGTATTGCAACCTCTGCGCGACTCGAGCACCGCCCGCTACGGGGAGCTCGTTGAGCTTGTACTTCTGTGATGTCTGCAAGAGCTTGAGATTTGCAGAAGTGTCATACTGTCGGGGTTTTCAGGAGAGACAAGGTAGTCGCGGCAAAGAGCAAAGCCTCCATGAGTTGGCTTTACAGGCGGCTCGTCACGACCAGGCGACACTGGACTTAGTTCAATCCATGACACGGGCTCGTGAGAGAGTCGTGCTCCTTGCTGAGGTTGCGGACGACGACGCTGCAGAGATCGCACAGGTCACCGGCATGACTCCAGTCAACGTTGTCAAAGTTGCTGATATTATTGCGAACAACAGCTATGGATTGCGAGACGGACACGGACGGATCATTGGGAGCGCCTTCTACCCGATTCTTGGTTATGCGGACCATTCTTGCTTTGCAAACGCGACTGTCGATGACAGATCTGGAAAGGAGATCGTGATTCGAGCACTCTCTAAGGGCGTTCAAAAGGGAGAGATTATTTCTCTCAACTACCTTCCCGACGCAAGTGTTGGCGTCAACCTCACTCCTTGCGCCAGGAGAAAGATGATGTATGACGACTATGGTACACTTTGCCACTGTGACGAGTGTCTTCGATGCCTCAATTGTGCTGTCACCACACAAGGCAATCATGTATGCGGACGTTGTCACAACGCCCCATACTGTAGCAGACGCTGCCAGACGGCGCATTGGGAAGAGCACAGAATTAGCTGCCGTCTTCATGCTGTTTGAGCCCTGATGCCGTACACGATATCAGAGCTGACTCAATCCATTGTTTTCGTTTGGATAACTCGCGCGACACCACCCTTCTACACCCAACTCATCGACAGGTCGGCCCAGCCGCTCAAGAAATGAAGCATTGTCTTTCGTCACAGGCGGGAGTGCCCAACCGTTCCTATGTGTACCCCGATACTCTCCTAATGCGTTCTCAACATTGCACCTTCTCCTTAGTCTCGTCAATTTGTATATGTTCTATTAAGTAATAAAATGATGGTATAAAGACGAGTTCCCCCCACCCCACGTTGCTTCCTCACTGTCTTATCGCCATTCTTGATGCCCCGCGGAGGACGGTCCTGCTCCTCTCGACATAAGCGAGATCCTCAGAGTGTTACGCGGGAACGCTATACATGCCATCGGTCTCCCCGGAATGCGTGGTTGTGACAGTGGCATACCCGCGCGAGCCCCATCGATCTTGGCAGCAGGCTAATCGGTCATGTGACTGTCGTGACATCATGCGAGCCCGTTTTGCATACCAGCGGCGCGGGGGTCTCGGGGTGCAACCCCCAGGGTCGCGTTTACTCAGACCACGATCCACCCGAATGCTTTCGGTCACTCCCTTCCCACGCCATTCCTCCCCACTCCAATCCATGAAATGACCCGAACACTGCCCATGTCTGTCCGTGAAAGCCTTGTGCTGCAAGCAGATCCCAGGGTAGCCATCTTACTTGCCAATAAGAAGATGAAGAAGCTTCGTTTGAAAACCGTGGCTCTTCCTCACCGCTGGGCTTCTGCTGTGCAGCGCACATCAGCATCAGTCAGCCTGCACGATACAAGCAAGACAGAGCTCTTGGAATGGCTGATGTATTACAACGTACAGGGGTTCGACGCGGGGACTTTGGAAGTCGCGGCCTCGAATGATCTTCTACAAGTTGTGCAATGGTTGACCCGTCAGCAATGCAAGATTGCAACCACTTTGTTCGTTAGCGCCGCCAAGTCAGGTTATCTACGAGTCGTTCAGTGGTTACATGAACACTGCACCGAGGAATGCACACAGGCCGCTATGGATCTTGCTGCGGAGAAGGGCCACCTCCATGTGGTTCGCTGGTTACATGAACACCGCACCGAGGGATGCACACAGGCCGCTATGGATCTTGCTGCGAAGAATGGCCACCTCCATGTGGTTCGCTGGTTACATGAAAACCGCACCGAGGGATGCACACAGGCCGCTATGGATCTTGCTGCGGAGAATGGCTATCTCCATGTTGTATGTTGGTTACATGAAAACCGTACTGAGGGATGCACACAGGCCGCTATGGATCTGGCTGCGGAGAAGGGCCACCTCCATGTGGTTTGCTGGCTACATGAAAACCGCACCGAGGGATGCACAGAGGACGCTATGGACTTTGCGGCTGCAGATGGTTATCTCAACGTCGTTCAATGGCTCCACTACAATCGCCCGGAAGGATGCACAACAACAGCAATGGATCTGGCAGCTCTCAACGGTCATCTCTCTACGATCATTTGGCTACATGAGAACCGCACGGAGGGCTGCACAAGAAATGCAATGGTGCATGCAACTGTACATAATCACCTTGAGGTCATTACATGGTTGAGAGAGCACCCGCTAGCTATAGGACCCAATACTTAGTATGCCGGATTGAGATTTTGAAATTCATATCATGAGTGGGTGTATTGTCGTAGACATCAACTTAAAACAAAACCCTTTTAGAACGCTCAACATTTCCCTATGTCTTACGTCTGAAAACAATTGAAGGTCAGGTCTTTCCATACCCCTGGAAATGTCACCATTTCGGGACTTGGCTAACCTTCGGGATCAGAGCTGTAGTGACGATAGGAATGCGTAGCCATCTTGATTTTCCGGCAGACATTTGAAAATCCCAGATATCTACTGGCTGGAATATTATGAAGTTTCCTGCGTCATGGGAGCGGGTATGAGGCACGGTATGAGGCACGGTATGAGGCACGAGATCAGCATCGAATATGCAATGCCCCCGGATGCACAGGGCAGAGTGTCGGCCCACTTTAGCGTCAGCTTCGTCTTGGCCTGTGTCTGCTCTTCTCATCAGGCTTCATGTTGGCCGCTGAAAAACAGGTATTTACCTGATCACGCGCATGTGTACTATGAACTTGGTCGCAAATGCCCATTTTCCACCACTCGAATCACAGGACCCTCACGTGAAATCGTAGAGGCTCATGTAAGCCGCGAATTGGATTTTTGGACTTTATGACCTCAACGCGGATGTGCAGGTGCGGACTTGCACGTGCAATCATCTGAGAAATGGTGAGGGGGTATGCCATATCAGACCACCGTCTGAACTCCCAGGAAGCCCATCTTTGGAGCCACCAAACTCCACCGGATTCATAGAATCCATAACAGCATCTACGGTAGACTGCCCAAAGTGATTGTGAGAAAAAAGGTTCAGCGCAGGTTGAATCACATACCACTCGCCTGGGTCACTGGAGCCAATCACAATGACGTGCCAAGTAAATCACTTAAACAGAGCTTGATCTCTTGAAGACATGCACCTGCATAGGTCAATGACCTGCTTAGGGCAACCATCTCCCTAGAACAACGACCATCAGCAGCCTTTCGCGAAACCATATATAGGCACCCTGCTAAGGACACCAGCCTACCAAAGGACGCCTGCCTGCCTTGCTAATACACCGCATGCTGAGGACACCCGCCTGCTACAAAACACGCCTCCCAAGAACCTCTGATACCCCTATCCAACGCGGTCCGAATGGCTCGTATGACCCCCGCGAAGAGACAAAGACTCATCCCGGGAAAAAAAACCAATGTAGACAAACGAACGGTGTTCTTCAAAAACCCGACACATGGAACCTTTCTTAAAAGCACCGACTCAAAGAACCCAGACAAAGAGTTCACCACTTGGCTTCGACACAACAATGACGAGTTGGGTCCTTATGATTGGCTCAACATTGTGGTTGCGCTATACCATGCGGACGAGTGTTGGAGAAAAGATATGGAGACCCTATCAGACCTGTTGAAGCAGAGCCTACCTAAACTTGATTTCTCGCAACTCGAGGAGAGGCGGTGGTTGAACCTGCCTAACACAGTGTTGGATGGGCTTTTTGAGAGATACGAAGATCTCCCGGCCGTGATTGATGCTCTGAAGGATAGGGCTGCGGACGAGCAGTTGGCTGCCGGAAGTGAACGTCATCTATCGGATGTTTCACGTCCGCCTTTCAGCGACCCTGATCTACGCGAGAACAGTTGTTCAACACAGATGGACTGCCTAGACGAGGTCGATACCGTGAGCCGCGCGACTCAGGCGACTGCAACCAACGATGCTCGGGAAGTTACGCTTTCGCCTGAAGAAGACCTCCACACATCGGACGCCACCAATCTGACCGACGAAGGTCCCGAATACGATCAAGCCTCCTTCCCTGTGCAGGAGACCTCCGAGTCGGACCAGTCACCCAGACTTGCTAGTCTTCTTCTTGGTGAGGTTGCTAGTGAGGCAAACGAGCATGTAGATATGCATCTGTCGGAGGCGCTGGTTTCGAATCTGATGCCGGAATCTACGGAGACGGTGCATGTTTGCGATCTTGTCGACGCCGAATCCGTCATGGACATATTCCAAGCTGCCGAGACCGACTCTCAAAATGTTGGACCCTCCCAAACTCTCTGCCCTACGAACATGACCTTCTCATCGTGCGGTGCACCTAATTCATGTGGCAGTGAACCCGACGCCGAGATTGTAGTTACGGTCGAGCCGACGCGTAAGCCGACGAAACGCACACGCTCTTCACAACAAAAGTACCCGCCGGCAAAATTTGATAACATGGGAAGGCTCCTATGCTTCAATGGATGTGGCAAGACCTTTTCCCCTAAGCGTCCATGGAACATGCATAGACACGCCACGAACAAAACCGAGGAGGGAGTTAAGCGAGCCCGATGCCCAAAATCTCCATCGGATTAGGAAGCATTTTAGCTGAAGAACCGCCATCGTTCGCAGTGTAGTTTTCGCGAAGTAGATACAGAGATGAACTGAAATTATCAAGATTCTTGTATAACACCATCCTAGCCATGAGCTCAGGCTGAGAGCTCAGCTCTCCTTGATCCTAAATGCTGTAAAGTTAGCCATATAACATCGGCAGTCGGAGAGCCTGAGGTAATTTGCTCATATGGGATTAAGGGTTGCAGCCGTAAGAACAGCCCTTAGCAAACAGAGGCCCTTTTTTCGCTGGCATGGTTAGCTTCCACGGTGCTGCATCAGCGTTGACCGAAATAAAATTCTTTACATGGGTTTCTCAACAAGGCAATAAGCATAGACATTTGTTGTGTAGTAAAAACAGAAATGGGCAATGTCAACAAGGCTATTGAATAATTATGGATCTTGGCGGGATTTCGGGTAGCGCATTACTGCTCCAGCTCTATGCAGGACCTCGGGTCAACAAATCCTCAAAAAGACTCATACCGCCATGCAACACCCACTGATATATGTAGCAATTGAAGCGGTTAACGCAGAATCATCTCCTTGTCCTCACCAGGTAAATCGCATGTAAATGCAGTCAGTTAGCGGCGTGGGTTGTTTTTGGTCCAGCAAGGTCATTGTCCTTAGCAGGTCATTGTCCCTGGGGAGTCATTGTCCTTGGGGGTCATTGTCCTTGGGTAGTCATTATCCTCGAGGGGTCATTGTCCTTGGGGGGTCATTGTCCTTGGGTGGTCATTGTCCTTGGGGGGTCATTGTCCTCGGGGGGTCATTGTCCTCGGGGGGTCATTGTCCTCGGGGGGTCATTGTCCTCGGGGGGGTCATTGTCCTTGGGAGGTCATTGTCCTTTGGCTCCACTACGCACGCTTAGGCCATTTACCTAAGCGCCAAAACAGCCTTGACAAGCCGGGACAACCACCTCAGAACCACCATTGTAGACAAACGAACGGTGTTTTCAAGAATCTGAAACATGGAACCTTTCTCAAAAGCACCAACATAAAGAACCCAGGCAAAGTGTTATCCACATGGCTTCGTAAAAAACAACGATCAATGAGGTAGACAAGGCCACCGACATCCACTGGGGATAACGTCGCAATCGAACCCTGTTAGCAGATTATCTCCTTTGACGGTCCTAAGGCAGGTAAAAGTTCTTCTATGGAGAGATAGTTGCAATGCCAAGTCAACGTCCCGGTGTTAGAGACATGGAATGCCTTGAAGCTGGCAGGTCATTGTCCTTGATGGGTCGATGCCCTTGAAGGGTCATTCTCCTTGACATGTCATTATTTGGGGCAGCTAATTATTGTTGACGGGATCAGTGCAGAAGATCCTCCTCGCCTATGTCATGCATGTGCTTTGGGGCCACAACTAACGGTAAGCCCAGTGTTCTCTCAACTGCAGTTGGCGCATGTGATTGATCTGATACTCTGGAGCCATTGAGGTCGACCTTCCCTCTGGTTTTGATTAGATTGCCGGGCTTTGCAGTACTGGAGGTCGCCTAATCCGGTTACTTTTACGGTCCAAAGTACAGAGTCTCGTCGCACCAGCAATAGCTCCGCGAGGCCGGAATTGATGTACCCGTCTTCACAAATCATCAAAGCCTCTGAGTACATTGGGCAATAAAAAAGTTGCCCGCTCTCGCACTCCTCCATCATCTCTGGTGGCGGGCTGTGACCGCAACGAATGCAAAGTGCTCAGCGGTCAGAGCGGTCCAACGAAACGAGCAGTTGAAAAAGAGATATAAAAAGCCGCTTGTATACACGTCCTCTTGGTCAAACGTCACATCCGATGTTGTCCCTTCAGCAGTTTCCGAGAATCCCAAAGTTCGAGACAATCGACTTGACGATCCCAGACAATAACCGCAACGTGCGGAGTCTGACGCGAGCCATCGTTGTGTCCCTCCTTGCCTTATCTCAAGTTGAAGAGTACACAGCCGTAGAAGAACTAGTAAAAGCTTCGGAGTTCTCATGGAGTCGCATAGGACTGCATCTGCTGATGTTGCGTCATCATGGGGTGATACAAGTAAGAACTTTGTGGACTACCGTCTTTCCGACCGGGAAGCTTTCCAGTGGCCGGCTCGCGGCATGTCCCAAGAGCAGCTGAAGCCTGATGTCGACAAGCTGAAAGCAATCGTTCGGAACGCACATAGACGAAACCGAGCCCGGCTGGCTCGACAGTCTGCCTCCACGCAGACAGCTCCGGTCGGACTTGTCCGAATGGAGCCAATTCCACAATCTGAAACACGTTTAACATTTCCGATCGGTCAAGTGCCGGCGCTTTCTTGACCGTTTGCGTCTTCCAAAACCTGTTTGTCGAATTGGTCAGTGAGCTTATGGATGTGGTGGTCGATTTTAGATAGGTTCCAGGAGTAAGAGGTTTTACGCTGTAGCCGCTCCATTATTGTTGTAATCTTTGTGTCCTTCAGAAGCCGCATATCCGGGCCCAGTATGTTTATGTGAAATCGAAGCCATTCCTCATTCTCAAGCGGGAGGCCATTCAGGGTGTTTGGCTTCTAGAACGCCTGAGAATTGCGTGACCGGAAATGAACGGTTGTGGTATTACATTGCACATCCTGCAAGCTAAGAGACATAAGAGGTGCTTCAATGGAACACTCTTGGTTTCCTCCACGTTGCGGCACGAAGGCCGGTATTAGAGAACAATTAATCAAGGTCAAAGGGGTGGACACCTCCCATCATTGAGGCTGGCCGACAACTGCGCCCCTCGATAATATATGCCCTGATCTATATCAAGGGAGGTAACGCGTTTTATAACGCAACCGTTTGTCCTCTCAATAAGCCCCCCACGGTTGCCAGACTTGTACGAATGATATAGTTTGCACCGACGCTCTCATAGTCTATCGGCCAAACGAGGTCTACCGCGACATGTTTCCGCAAAACTTTCGCGGCATCTGGCGTAAGCACACCTGCCCCTGGCCCAGTCCGCAAGACCATCACAAGGGCATCCGTTCCTGATTCAATGCGTAATAGCTTCCCAAAAGCGGGCTCGTTTTGTTCATTCATCAATCCGACTACGGATCCGATGGTTGGAGTCGTTTGTTCGGAGTAGTCGCCACTCTCATGGTCTATGACCGCTTTCTTGAATGCCCTTGAAGCGAAATCCACGCCCTTCCGTTTTCGATCAAGTGGAGATATGTCATTGTAGACGGTCTGCTGGATTCTGCTGGTGTGGCGCATCGCCCGTCCAACCGATTCGCGCAATCGCAAATGGTCTTCATCCGTCGACGTTTCCATGAATGTTGTGAATGCGTGGCGCAAGGCGTTAGGTCCAATCCCAGGAACCCCGGTGTGGGCTTCGATGATCCCAGACAAATACGTAGTCCATTCGGCTGCAGTAACAAACGCCTCCCCGGATTTCTTGCAGAATAAAAACCCATGGTTTGCTCCGCGGGTGATCTGCTGTCGAACGCTTGGATTCATCAGCCAGAGGAGATACTTTGAAAGGATTTCCTTATCCGCCGGCAACTCCACCATGTCCTTGCCCCAGTGATGCTTGTTTTTGTAGTCACTAGTCGGGATTGTTAGCATTCCGCAACCTGTAATCGAGCATCAATGTTCAACCCATTCGTACCTGATGACGGCAATATATCGCCCGTGGAGTGTTGTGATGTGATTATGCTGGGATTCTCTGCTCTCACTCTCGGTCAAGATTTGATCGAGGAGTAACCGAACCTCCTTTGACCTCCCAGGTGGCATGGACGAATAGAATGCGAGACCTACGTATTGTTGGACCTGCACCGCTAGTTCATAGCTCGATTCTGGGCTGTTGTGAGGCGGTCCCCACAGCTGCTCTACAAGAAAGCGCTGACGACGCACGGCTTCAAGCACCTTAGGATAACAAATATTACCAAAGGTGGGAGGATGTGGTGCCCTACTGCCTCCAGTTACCTGCTCCCAGACAATTCCAATAGATGTACGTGGTTCACCATCCCTTCGCTGTCTTTCAGCAAGTACTTGCTCCTGGTTACGAGCCCGCATGAGTTGAGCAATCTTTGGATTCGCCTTCGGGTTGACGTTGGGGGCGGCAGAGCGGTACTTCAAAACATCGATAGCAGAAGTGAGGTGGTTTCCAATGCTTCCATGATTGAGTTCGCGGATAGACCGCAAGTAGCCCTCGACATATTTGGTCTAGAAAATGAAAGTGTAAGCTGGCAGTAGATTCGTCAAAGAGCAACAAGCTGAGAGGCTCACCAGGAACAGTTCAATGTCTTCAAAATTGACAAAGGAGGGGTTGGTAAAGCGACCAGACTGCTTCAACCATCCTAGAAACCCACAGATCCGTTCCCGCGACTTTGCAATGGTTTGTTCGTTGCGCGGTCTATTGTTCCCCCGGCGCGGCTCATATGGCACGCTAAAGAACTCGCGAAATCTATGGAACTCCAGATGATTGAGCGGCGTCATTTCGAAAGACTGCAGTGTATAACTAAGGAGAGGTTTGCAAGTTAGCCTCGACGGCAATGAAAAGAATCACGCTAGGGAACCTGCTCACCACTTAAAACGGACCACGCTCTTGATCCCGCGCGCCAAATCCTCCTGGTCGACATCAGGCATTGCGCGACGGATATCCCGTGGTGGCGATGGATATGGATGCGCATGGCCACAGCACCCTTGGGGCGACGGAGTTCTTTCTTTGGCAATAGGGGTGCGGGGTGGACTAACACTGATACAGGTGACTACATCGTGTTCGTCAGTCATCGATTCTGCTTCCACGGACACATCGAACTCCCCGCCGTTTTCATTGAGATTGGCTGATATCGCTTGTCCTTTGTGCAGGAACACGCCAGTTAGTATAGGGATTTGCATCCAACCCCTGACCTAACCTTGCGGAAAAGTTGGCACTTCCAGCAAGAAGGCAAGTCAGCCGACCCCTTGGGGGTGGATTTTTCATGAACCGAAGGGTCCTGTAGATAACAAGGGAAGACGGGCAACATGAGACGAGTTGCCACAACCGAGAATGAGCACCGACCCCTACTTACCCAGGCGGGCTGGGCCCGCTTGGCTGCAATCAATGTAGTGGTGCTACCATGTAATACAAGTGGTTTTTCAGTGTCTTAAATCGAATAGAAGGTTCAGAAGATCATATATTTCTTAAACGGAAGCGGAAAGTACTCTACTATTTATACTTCGCGTTCATTTCCGCTTATCGCGACAACTATTAAGCCACTTTTCTTATTGCGGATACAGCGGTGAGTTCACCGAGTACAAAAACACGTCTTATCCTTGTTTCAGGATGCATGTGATAATAAGGTGGGATTAGGCTTGTTTCAGCCATTCCTTAGCTAACTTGAATCTGCGTCCTTTGAAGATCAAACCAGTGGCTTGGAAATAGTATTTCGGACGCGGGGCATATGACAGCTGGAAATTTACAGGAAATTCTACACAAACTTATGCTAAGGTTTACAGAAAGTGATAAACAAAGTACAATCCATGGGGTAAAAAGAGGGTGAAAAAAAGCAGGAAGAAGTAGTTTATAAAACTATTTGCTATTTCGAAATTTTTAATTTCAAATTAACATTTATGAAATTCTTTAATATTTTAAAAAACATAAAAAAAATCAAAACTAATTTCCTTTAAAAAAAAAGTGAAAATATGTCAATAATTTCAATTTTAAATTTACAGTATTTGTTAATATAAGATTAATTTAATGATCAATTGACAAAAGTCTTCTATGCAATTGTAAATTTGCAATATATGACAAAGAGAAAAAGAGAATAATGCAGCATCAGCGTTTCCTTCAGCTGCAGCAATTATCCCTAACCCTAACCCCAAGTTTGTTCAAGGAAACAGCTCATTGTTTGCTACAAATGAGTGTGTCGCTTAAACAAAAAAACTTTATTGCTTTGGTTCAATGCAGCGCCAACAGACTAGGTTGCCTCTTTACCTCCATCTGAGGAAAATTTGGGCCTTGCTGTTGCCGCCGCGACTTCTCTACCTCCATCTGAGAGCCTGGCTGCTGCTGCCACAACTTCTTCCCCTCCATTTGGGGCCTTGCCGTTACTGCCACAACTTCTTCACCTTCATCTGAGGGCACATCGGGGCCTGCCGCTCCTGGTTTCGAGGATGTGCCGCCTCCTTACTTGCCGCAGGAACAAGGAAGCCATGTCTTCCACCCAGAGAAGAGAGTTGCGGTGGACTCTGGTGCGCGGGTCAATGCCAGCCGTTGGGTTGGACCCAATCTAACCCCAACTCAAATGGCGGTTGTGGCCAACATTGAGTTCCAATCAGATCCGATTGAGTACTTTCAACGCCACCAAGGCACTCCCTATTGGTCTCCGTTTCAAAGAGCCCAACACCGCGCCGCGAGGCAGCATGGTTGAGGGGGTCGAGAGGGCTCCGTTGCACAAGGCTCCTGTAACGCAAGGATGCCGTCCCCCAAACCGGAAAGCTTGACCCACTGGGGCAACTAAAAATATGTAGCAATTTGTAACAATTGTCAAATAGTCTCACGAATATAGATTTTTCAAAAAATTTACCACGGACGAGAAGGGGGCTTGGAAACCGAGCAATACAATGGAGAAGGACAAAGGGGATTGCAAACGGGACTAACTAAACTGGACATTAAGGACCTTATATATACAGTGTCACTGCGCAATATTGACTCCAAGCGTCTGTGGGGAAAGATTGTGTACAAGCCGCGTGGTTGGCCGCCAGATGGGCCTTTGGATTGAACAGTGCGCCGTCAGATGGGCGTTGGGATTGAACGATGTGCTGCCACCAGATGGGCGTTTGTAGTTGCGTGGGGTGGTTGAGCCCCCAGATGGGCATGTTGGTGTGGAAATTTCATTGATGATATGGCGGGATGAGGCTGAGCCCAATTGTCTGAGACGCGTGCTCGGCTGAGTTCCGCATTTGTTGCACCAGACTGACAACAAGTTCCTATCCCAATGCAGGTTTTAGCACAATCGCCTAGGATAGTAAATGCATCAGCAGTGTACCCTTAAGCCTCGCCAAGATTGGATGGCTTTGGCAACACCTTTCGTTTGTGTGCGAGTGATTGAAGATACAACTGATCTGGTCCCCACTTCAACTGCGAGGAAGAGGTTGCTGTACAAAAACACAGCATACGCTTTTCCGACATCGTCTGAAACGTTTTGTTTTGAGATAAGAAGAGCCACACCAGCCTCCATTGTCAACGTACCATGTATGTTGAGCGCTAGTTTTTAGGTGGAATCCTAGTAAAAGTAGGCAACTTCTGAGCCAAAGGCTTTGATGGTGTGAGATAGCCATCATGGCATAATTATACTTTACTCAACTTTGGCTGGTAAAAAGCCATATGCCAAGTTAAGGCACACACACTTTATAAACGATTACCAGTTTATCCCGCAGTCTCAGTACTGCGCAGCAACAGTACCATAGCTCCCTTGATCATCTTCCTGTTCTCCCGAAGTTAGCTAAAAACAGCAGAGTCAAAGAACTTCATATATAACAGAAGAAAAGTACCTCCCAGCAGAAGGGGGAGCCATCAATACATCGACATTCCTCACTCGACCATTTCAAATATCACTTTTCTCTTGTTTCCAACTCCTCGCTCATCTACTCTACACTCGAAAACATACTTCTTCCACCTTGAAACACAGGCACCTCACATGGTAGCACCACTCCCACTCTTTCCTGTCAAACTCATTTCCTTGCGCATTCTCTCTTTTGATTGAAACACAGTGATCCACAATGGCTGCACCCGGACCTGCCACCTGGACTATACCTCCGGTTGGCCCTGCCCTATAGAACAGCGACCGACTCGGCTAGTTCACCTTGTTTACAACTCTCATTGCTAACACAAAGACAATCCTATACTTTTCCGGCAAGCACGACATGGAGTTGATCGACCTTTTCATCACCACCAATCAAAGCGTGCAACCACTTCGTTGCAGCCTATACCGGCATCACCTACAACAAATCCAATTACTTTGACGAGTATGCTGTGACAAACATGAATCCCCCAGTCATCGCGTGGCACACAGGCATCATGAATACCTCCGAGTTTAACCTGCCGCCCCAGCCAAAGGTGTCGCCGCTTGGTGGGCCACCCAGTTCTATCAACGCTTGATGCCTTGGAGGGTCACCAACCGCCTGCATCAAGAAATGGCGGCCCTTTCTCTGGACGACTCACTCAAAGGCTACATCCGTGAGTTGGAACGATACTGACATCTCGAGACAATCGCTGTCTGTAGCAACGGCAACGCCACCAAGCAATTCCTACTCGAAAGCGAGATGATCAACCTCTTTCGCGCAGGCCTTCTCTGTAACTTGACCTATGGCCTTTATCATGTTCAAGCCCTCCAAAGTTTCATGACCATGAGTCTCACTATTGGTCAACCTGGGACCTGGCCCGTGGCTGTGATCTGCGTTTGAAATGCACCAGCCTTCCGCAACCTGGTGGATGGATATCTCCCGACTCTGGCCCGAACACAATCCAAGACCCCTACATGGTTTCACCCCTATTTGGACATTGAACAAGGTCCTTCTCATACCCCTCAGCATACCTTTCAACCTGCACCAGTCACGTCAAAAAGACTAACAACCAAAGCCCAGATGTCCAAGCAAGCAATTCCGCAGACACCTAAAAAAAGGCCTAGCTTGCCAACTCCAAGTACGACTCCTCAAAGAACTCTCGCATGAAGACCAGCATTCCCCAGAACTCTGAGCACTCCTAAAATGCTCACAAAATGCGGAACTGCTATGCTCTGCAAGTGATGTGGACAAAAAAACAATACGATCTAAGACTGTTTTGCCAAATGAGACGTCAATGGCAAAACGATCGAAGAGCTACCCACTAGCAGTAGTTACCCAGTCAGGCAAATCAATCGAATCAGCAAGATTGAAGTCAACTCAGAGGATCAGGACTTCCAGGATTTTCTGGACAGCTGGGAGTAGGAATCAGTGCCTCTCAGCCCAATAAGGGACACACTATCTGTCCTGAATCTGATATCCCGTGGATGACACGCAATCGACCACCTGAAAGCCCTAAGGGCAATCCCACATCCATCCGACAAACAGACCTCCAAACCCAACTTCAGCCTGGCAAGGCTTTGAGTGTACACAGTTGGGTCTTCCAAGTCAGGATGGGTACCGAGCTGATTATGGCTCTTTTAGAGACCGGCTGTAATACTATGGTAGTTCAAGACCGTATGGCCGAAGAACAAAAACTCAAAAAAAGACCTCTCCATAAACCATACAACATTGATACCCCCGGCGCCAGTCAAACAATTCAAATCACATCTCTCACAACTCAACCAATCCAAATCTTCAATAAGGCCTCACAAAACTACGATCCCATTGCTTCCATCCATTTTGAGATCGCGCTGATTGGGATCCCGCTCATTCTGGGACTCCCCTTTTTCAAAGCAATCGGCAATTTTACCTGTATCACTATCGAACGACCACATTGAATCCTATTCACCCTGGATGGGAAACATTTCCATTGTTTGTCACTCCCATCCAAGCGACATACGCAAAAACCTCAATTCATTTATCCGCAAGGCCCAAACATTTACCATTTGTGGGGCTGCCAAAGACATCAAACGTGAACGACAGAAATCTTTCCAAGGCATTGCCGCGGTCTCCACAAAACGATTCAATAAACAACTTTGACATAAACAGTATTGCAAAGCATTTGCAGTCCACATACGTGCTACTGCGGAAGGGAATAAAGCCAAAACTGATCCATCATGGCCTAAATTCCTCCATTCAGTTCTTTGACGATTCGAAAACACACTCTTCAAAGAAATGGATCATCTACCCCCCAATCGAGGCAACAATAACTTCCACATTGACATTACTCCCAGACCGAAACCCGTATTCCAAGCCTTACGCCCTATATCACAAGATCAATTGGGCAAACTCTGGAAAGAACTGGATCATCTACTTTCAAAAGGGTGAATACAACACTCTAAGTCTCCTTGGAGCACCTCCGTGGTTTTTGCTGTCAAAAAGACTGGCAGGATCCGTGTCTGCTGGGATTATTGCAGACTAAATGCAGTCACAATCAAGGACTGCCCTCAGTTTCCGAACTTAAAGGAGATGAGAAACCAGCTACTAGACGCCTGCTGCTATTTGAAAGATGCTTATCATTGACTACTTATCGCCCCCGAAAACCGCAAGAAGACTGCTATTTGTACAAAATTTGGGCTCTTCGACTATGTCGTCATGCTTTTTGGGCTTTGCAACGCACCTGGCGCTTTTCAACGATTGATGAATCAAGTCCTAGGCAATCTATATGATATCTGTGTTATTTGCTACCTCGACGGCACTCTTATTTTCTCACCTGATCCTAATACGCATCGACAAGAAGTAGTCAAAGTCCTTCAGCGATTGCAAGACCATTCTCTTTATATGAATACCGCCAAATTCCACTGGGGCCAACGCGAAATCAAATGCTGTGGGCATCTCTTCAGCATCGATGGCATGCGCATTGCAAGTGACAAGATCGCAGCCGTTCAAGATTGGCCAACCCCACGGACTATGTGACACATCCGGCAATTCCTGAGAGTAACAAACTACTTCCTCAACTACATTGAACAATACGCCGAAATTGCTGCACCATTATTGGCCTTACAAGGCATCAAAAGCACATTCAAATGGACGGTTAAAGAACAAGAGGCCCTCAATTCCCTCAAGGCTGCCGTCACAAGTGCTCCAGTCCTGGCCACGATCAACTCCAATGATCCAGTTTGGATTCATCAGGCTATGCCATCTTGAGATGGTTAGGACAAACTGACGATGGAGAACCTCTCCCCATGCCATTACCAATCCACCGAGGACGAGCTATGGAGCAACTTCTCAAGCTGCTTCTGGTACTCTTCTTTTTGCGCAAAATGAATGGAGCTGAAACCTGATACCTGTTACACAAACAAGAGCTTCTAGCCCTTGTGAAGTTCGTCAAAACAAACCGGTTCTACCTTATCAATCTGCCCTTCATTGCTCTTGTCAATCACCATTTGCTCATGCACCTCAAATGCAACCGCACTTGAGTAAACGTCAAGCAGGATGGGTTGAAACCTTGCAGGAATTCGACTTTTCGATTCAATATCTTCCCGGCTGATTCAATACAATTGCCGACCTGCTTTGACAATTCTACATATGCACCGCGCTGCATTGAATGTCAGAAACGATTGATGGTTACAGCATATATGAATACCAGTGAGCACCCATTCCCGATTACGTTCGGATTTGAAGAATGGAAACATGAACTGCTCCAAGATGAATACGCACTTCATACTACCGAAATACTCAAGAAGCCAGAACATGAGCACCCAGATCGGTATCGACGATTTGCTATATGACTCGATGGAATTATCACATACGAAAGTGAACAACTTTACGTTCCTTACACTCTCAGACCACACGTCCTTCGAGAATTCCACAATGAACTCCCTAACCGCGGACATCACGGACCATTAGTCACTTACGCCAAAAGGTTGCGTCAATACTTTTGGCTCAAGATGCAACAGGATATCCGCTCTTTCGTTCGTACCTGCGCAAAATGCCGCTCATTCTCGCGCCCACCATGCAATGGCCTCTTGACACCACTTCCAATACCCTCCACAGTTGATCATACCCATGGATTTGACCTCTTCAAATTATCACGGCCTTAAGGAAGTCCCGAGTGTCCATTCATGATTTGCATTGTCAATTACCTATCCAGCCAAACGCACTTTATGTTGGGGAAACCTCATATCCTTATACTTTTTTGTGATCTTCTGATTATGTTATACGCGATCCTTTGTTCGGGCTGGCCACCCGTTCATTGGTGATACACATGACTCCTGACTCATAGGCAATAAAGCGCCTTGCAGATAAATTACTTTGCGCCACCCTGACACGCATTATATAAAGCTGTCAGCCGCTGGTCGCCCTTCTCTGCTCGTTACCTTACAACGCATGATAATACACACTATTTATTACTACCAACTATCAAAGCTTCCTTTGACGTTACATGGTAGCACCACTCCACACTAGCACCATCAATCACAATCACTCCAATTGAACAACATGCCTCCTGCACTTACTCCCGCTGTACAAGCTGCTATTGTTACCGCCGTTACTGCCGGTGTTATCGCCGCTGCTCCTGTTGTTGCTGCCGCAGTTCCCGCTCGTCCTAACCGAGCTAAGACCCTCCTCGACGCACAAAAGGCTAAGCTCTCTGAATACAATGGCACCAAGTCCGCCAAGAAGATAGAGGAGTTTTTGACTTCTCACAGTAACTTTTATTGGGCTCTTGCTACTCCCGCCGTTCCTGCGGCTGTCGGTCCTCCTCCTGTTCCCGCAGTTCCTGCCGTACCATTGCACATGGCCAACTACGTTGGCACTCTCCAATCTTACCTCAAGGGTACTGCTCTCGAATGGTACAACACTACTTCTGCCGCAGGAGCACCTGCCAGTTGGGCAGCTTTCCAAACAGCCCTCATTACCGAATTCTTCCCTCGCAATCTTCGCAACGCGATCGAACTTCGATTGACCAATCTTGCTCTCGGGAACTCACTTGAGGAATTTGTTACAAAGTTCCAAGATGAATGTCATGAACTTGATGCCGCTTTGCGTCTCGATCCTACACAAGCTACTATTCCTGCTGCTGATATTGTTTGTATTTTTAAGGCAGATCTCCTTAAGAACCCTATCATCGGTCACTATCTCTACAATGCGATCAATACTTTCGAAATCAATCAAACCCTGCCGCCGCAGCTGCTGCACCCATTACCATTCAGCAAGCCATAGAAGCTGCTCAACAGGCTTTCGTCGTTCATGGATTTTCTGATAATAATCCTCTCAATACATCCTCTTGTGGACGCGGCGGATCCGGTCGCGGTCATGGAGGCGGTCGTGGCCGAGGCGGTCAAGGTGGACAATCACGATATAGTCCTTATTCCAATCCTCGACTAACTGGAATAGACAACACTGGCAACCTCACGGACGACTTCAACAATCTTAACCTCATTCCATATCCACCTGGTGTGAGCCGCAACCTCATTACCTATAGACCATCGTACAATTATCCTAGACAAGGTTACCAATCGAGAGGCCGCGGTCAATGACGTCAAGCACCAACAACTCCTTGCCCAATTTGTAATCATATGGGACATTGGTCCGCTGACTGCTGGTATAATACCGGAAATCAACAACGTGGTAATCAATGCGGTGGCTCCGGACAACGAGGCCACGGAAATGGTCGCGGTCAAGGCGGTCGAGGCCAATCCAATCAGAACCAAAACCAAGCGCAAGGAATGGCGAATGACAATACAACGCAGAATCAGTTAAACCAAATTGTCTCACCGCAAGTGCAAGCAGCCATCCAAAGCGCAGTCGATGTCGCTAATGCTCAACAACAACTAGTGGGTTTTCTCAACGGTCGTTAGAGCCCATCGGTAGCTCTGTTTGGCCTTCATATCTACCTACCGTTCAAGATGCGTGGAAACCTTTGGCCACCGGATTATGGATTGCACATGGCCGTATTGGAAAGAAATTTGCCCGAGTATTGTTCGATAGCGGAGCAACGGGAATGTTTCTCGACAAGACCTTCGTCAAAAAACATAAATTCGAAACTAGGCCTACCGAATCACAACAATCAACTCTGGCCGACAAAAAATCTCAAATTCTCCTAGACACCGTTGTCTCCGAACCGTTAGAACTTTGGAACATTGAATCTTGTTCGCCTTTTATGGTTGGACAACTCCCATGGCTCGTCAGTGATCTTATATACGATGCGATCATCGGAACACCTTTCTGGAATCTCTTTACTTACGCTGAACAATACTTACACGAAAAACAACCTATTCTTCGTTTTACTAATCACTCACAGATACCAAACGCATCACGCTCCGTCACCATCAAATGCGAACGAACATCACAAAAATGGCAACCCTTAGACTTTCTCCCTAAGAATTGTCTTTCTCATTTTGACACTACTCCATCTACGAAACAATCTGTATTCACCAAAGCCGTTGCTCATTGCAATATCCAAATGATCAAAGTTACATCTAAGCGATTCAACAAAGCCTGGCGACGAAATAAATTTGAAGACAATACTGTCTGCCGATTGGCTCTCAACGAAATTTCGGAGGATCCTGAACGGTTTAAGGGAAATCCTGAACTCTTGAAAGATTCTCTGGAAAAGTATGTTGATACTCTGTTCAAGGAACCGCAAGGCTTACCACCTGATCGGGGAGAAGATAATTTCCAAATCGAACTCGTCGAAGGCGCTGAACCTGTCTGGCAACCTCTCCGCCACATGAATAAGGAAGAATTAGCCGAACTGAAAAAGCAAATTCAACTGATGCTCGAGAAAGGATGGATACAGCACTCCTCAAGCCCATGGGGAGCTAGTGTCGTTTTCGCCAAAAAGAAAGATGGAGGATTACGTATTTGTTGGGACTATCGAGGTCTCAACTCCGTCACAAAGAAAGATCGAACACCTCTTCCAAACATCCGCGAAATGCGCGATCGAATTCAAGGATGCGAATACTTCAGTCTTATTGATATTAAGGAAGCCTACCATTGTTTACTCATCCGAAAACAAGATCGGGAAAAGACCGCCATATGTACAAGATTTGGTCATTTTGAATATCTCGTCATGCCTTCCGGCTTAACCAATGCTCCTGCCGCATTCCAACGATTAATGAACAAAATTTTCCACAAAGACTACGATGACTTCGTTAATTCATACCTCAACGATATCCTCATCTTCTCAAAGACACAAGAGGAACATCAGAAACATGTAGACTTAGTCCTCAAGAAGCTCGAAGAACATCAACTTTACATCAAACCGTCTAAATGTGTCTGGACCGTGCCGGAAGTTGAATAATGTGGACACGTCTTGGGCCGAAATGGAATTCGCATTGCCCCTTCGAAGATCCAAGTGATTAAGGACTGGCCTAGACCTACGACAACAAAAGGAGTTCAATCATTCCTTGGCCTCGCCAACTATTTCCTCGACTTTGTCAAAGATTATTCGAATATTGCTCTTCCATTATCCAACATTCAATCGGCAAAAGTCAAGTTCCAATGGGAAGCCGATCAAAAGCAAGCATTCCAGAAACTGAAAGAAGCACTTATCAACGCGCCAGCTCTAGCAACTATCGATGAAAGTAAACCCATCTACGTCTACACAGATTCGTCTGGCTACGCTATTGCTGGATGGATCGGACAACCATATGATGACGAGACCATACCAACAAATCTTCCTTGTCTTGTCGGCGAATGGAAACAATTACCTCGCCTCCGACCTGTCAAAGGGCGCTGAGACTCGGTATCCGACACACGAACAAGAACTACTTGCATTAGTCAAGATGCTTGTAGCTAATAGACCATACTTGGTTGGACGACCGTTTTGGTGCTTCAGCAATCACAAAGGCATAGAATTTATTCAAACACAACCTCATCTTAGCCGAAGACAAGCTCGATGGGTCGAAATTCTCCAAGAATACGACTTTACGATCCAATACATTCCAGGGAGGTGGAATCATATTGCGGACATTCTCTCCCGAAGTGCTATTTACGCTCCACGTTGTGTCGAATGTCAAAGACGCATTGATATGCATACTCAAATCAACAATATGATAGATGGCATTCCCGCTATAGTCGGCACAACGGTAGATCTTCGCACGACGCCAACATATTCTACCGAGGAATGGAAACAAGCTTTAGCTACAGATCCCTATTCTGAATATCTTGAAGAGATCTGTCGGAAACCTGATCACGAAAAGACCGCAAGAGAACGACGATATACTTTCCAAGATGGAATCGCTCGACATGAAGGACGTCTTTACGTACCTGAAAGCCTACGCCCAAAAGTCTTACGACAATTTCACGATGATTTAGCCACTGGAGGTCATCTCGGCGTTAAGAAAACACTCGCCCGAATTCTCGTCGATTATTATTGGCCCAACGTTAGACAAGACATCATGAAGTATGTCGGAACATGCAAATCCTGCCGACCATTCAAACCTGGTCATCGCCGTTACGGATTTCTACGACCACTTCCTGTTCCACTGGGAAGATGGCATACTATTGGATTTGATATCTTCTACATCGGAGATGAAGCATGTCTTGCCTGCATCGATTATCTATCGGGACGTGCTATTCTTTCAGCTGTTGACAAAAACATTGGTGGTAAAGAACTTGCTGCCGTTTTTCTGGATCAAGTATGGAAATACGTCGGGACCCCAAAAGTCTTTGTTACGGACCGCAAACCTCGAGCACTTTCAGATTTTTTCCTCGCTTTTGATATATTACTTGGCGTTAAGCATGAATTCGCCACAGCTCGACATCAACAAACTGACGGAAAAGTTGAACGAGCCATCTAAACACTGAAGAGAATTTTCAAACAGTATCTCAACTACGATAGAAGCAATTGGAAGAAACTACTCCCGCTTGTCGAGTTCACCTTCAACACTGCCCCTAGAAGCGAATATGAAGGCCTGACACCATTCGACGTAGATCTTATTGGAATGTTGAGCCTTGCGTACTCAACGTTAGTCCTTACATTAGATCCTAATTTGGAATCTCCGGCCAGAATGCGTGACCGTGATACCGGTAACGCTAAGAGCTGAATTGGATCACGTGTGATCACGTGATTGAAAAAAAAGTAGTTTAGAACGCTCGAAGCGAAACATTACCGATAAGACTTTAAAGCATAAAATACATTCACATACATTACATCTCCGTGCATCTGACAACGCTACATCGTCATCTGCATCACAGAAGAGCTCTGTAAACCCCCTTTACGAAGTATACTGGAGGCCACATCAAATTCGGCCAATCCTCTGCATTTCTGATAAAGTACTGGAAACGCCGATATCTCCAATAGGTTATGAGCCCTGAGACCGGTCGAATTCGAATCATTCTCCCTTCGTAAAACCTGTAAACTACAAGTCTTCCGTCAAATTCAAGTGCCAAGAAAGTACCGAGCACACCGTCAAGATGCCTACTGCAAGATCTCCCATTCTAGGAGTGCAGACCCGCCAACAAGCCCGTCAAGCCACACGAGAAGCCCAACGGGATCCTGATGCTGAAGAAGACGTTAATATCAATGCCTCGATCTATCATGATTCCCACGACGCAGATGCCGATGTGGATGAGATGAATCATGGAGAAATTCATGCAGACTCGGTGATAGTACCGTCCGAAGTACCGACTGACATTGTCATGGAAATTCTGCGGAGGTTCAAGATGGAAATCGACGAAAAGCTCGACCATTGGATGGACAGCTTGGAGAGGACTTTATTGACTAGTTCAAACCCTCTCGCTACATCAACTTCCCATCAACCACCCGAGAAATACGAAAAGCCTCATATCGGTGGTCATTCTACGGCCGTTTCACCGATGAGAAGCCCAAAAGCGGACCTTGAGTACGCTTTTCGACATCAACACATTACTCACGGCGAAGTTGAAGCCCCAGTTGCCCCTCACTTTCGTCCGTCTTCCTCAACGGAGAGCACAACAACTACGAGCAGCAGAAAGAGCAATGATCGGGACGCACAACGTACATCATTCGCATACTTCAAATCTGCAATCGATGCAGTATCTACATTCGACGGGACGGGAAATCTCTCAAAACTCGGCGACTTCATCGATCAACTTACTCTAGTCTTTCGCCTAAAACCTGTATCTGAAGAAGAACAACTCTCATTCATCTTCACGAAGCTCTCTGGCGAAGCAAAACAATGGTATCGTAATCACCAGAAAGATGCCAAACAAGGGATGGTGGAGCCCATCACGGATTGGGAATCCTTCAAGCCTCCTTTCCTCTCGCGTTACCAACCAAGCGATCACGAAGAAACTTTGCTCACTCAACTTGAAAGACTCCGACAAGGAAGTCATTCCATCTCGCAGTACAATACCTCATTCACGAAGATCACAAGTCAAATCCCCTTGAAGGTGCCGTTCGAAATTTACAAGTGGTTCTATCTTCGCGGAATGAATGAACATCATGCAGAGCTCGTCAGAACTCAAAGTTTCAAGGATCTCCATGGCCTCATGGCAGCTGCCAAGCGTCTGGATAACGGTAGTAACAAGAGTAACCAAAACAACCGTTTCGCCAAGAAGAGCGAAAACATCGCGCTTGAAGCCCAACCTTCAAAGAAAGACGGCTCAAGTCACAAGAAGACCGACGCGAAGAAGACCACAGACTCGAAGAAGAGACAGAACTTCCCCTGTTGGTTATGCAATTCGAATGAACATACCCCATTCAATTGTCCCCTCAAAGCCAAGGCAGTCGAAGCCTTAAAACCCGCTGCTAATGCCAACATTGCAGAAGCACATAACGCCACTACATTGGCTTACCTGGATTCGGGCTGCTCACAGCACATGACGAATGACATTTCCATTCTCGAATCCTACGAAGAGCACTCAACGCGCGTCAGATTTGGAAACAACGCCTTTCTCGATGCCGAAGCGAAAGGGAACGCTATCTTGAAGCTTCCAGATGGAGATGTACCCCTCACAGATGTTCTCTACGTTCCGAAGCTCGCCAAGACTCTCATCTCGGTCTCCGCACTCACCAAAGATGGAAAGAGAGTCACCTTTGAAGATGAGAGCGCTATCATTCAAGACTGCAATGGCACTACGAACGACATCACCATACCTCTTGTTCGAGGAATGTATCACATCTTGCCAACTCCGATGGCTTTAGTTACTCAAACTCGCTCAAGGACACACGCGTCCAATGTACCAACACACGTCAAAAAATACATCTACCGAACTGACAAAATGGACAAACGCGTCCAATGTACCGACACACGCGTCCGATACATCGATTCAAGCGCTCAACCTGTCGACAGACGTTACCAGTATGGTGGTCACGCGTTCTACCCCGCTCCAAGCCACGTCGGAGGGGCCGGCCGCCCCGAATGGGGGGCCAGCCGGCCCCATACTCTCCAGTGAGAGTTGTGGGTGCTGTGGTGGGGGGCCGGCCGCCCCAAAAGCATCGGATGATGCTGAAGATGGTGCCCCCTCGGGGGCACCATCCGCCGATGGCGCCGCCGCCGCAGCCGCTGCTTCGGCGGCTTCTTCTGGGGCTTGTTTTGGTCCCTTTTCTCCTGTCAACGAAGGAACCCTCTGGCATCACCGATTGGGCCATCCAGGCACTCACATCATGAAGCAACTCAAGCTCCCAATGACCAACAAAGTCTGCAAGGGTTGCGAGTTTGGTAAGCACAAGCGCTCACCATTCAACGGTACGATGACACGGTCCAAGACGCCACTCGATTGCCTACATTTCGACCTGAACGGTCCGCACATACCCACGGTTGGCGATGAGAAATATGCCCTCGTTGTGATCGATGACTATTCACGCTTCACATGGATCTTCTTCTTGAAGACGAAGAGCGAATCTACTGCAAAATTGATTGAATTCATCAATTTCATCGAAAAACAGACCAACCAAAGGGTCAGACGACTTCATTCCGATCGAGGGGGGGAGTTTGTCAATCACAATCTGAAAGAATTCATTTCAAAAAAGGGCATCCTGCACGAACTCACCGCTGCAGATTCCCCACAGTCCAACAGTGTAGCTGAAAGGTTCAACCTCACCCTGTTCGACACCGTTCGTTCATTGGAACACTCATACGGCATTCCGAAACAACTCTGGACCGAGTTAGCGGCTACATCAGTCTACTTACGGAATCGCCTACCCCACAAGTCCAATAACAACATTTCGCCGTACGAACGGCTCAACGGCGAAGAGCCCTCACTTTCTCACCTTCGTGTGATTTGGGCTGATGCCTTTGTGCATCTCGTCAAGAGAAAACAAGTCTCAAAGTTGGCACCGCGCGCCACACGTCTCAAACTCATCGGTTACAAATTTGACGGCGCTTACCGCTGTTGGGATGACAACCGTCAAGAAATAGTCATTTCTCACGATGTAACGTTCGACAAAATCTCAGCACTCGAACTCGCGAAAGACTACATTCCGCCTGAAGAACTCTACAAAGTCGAAGAGATTCTCGACTCACGTGATGGCCCGGAAGCCCCCGAATTCCTCTGCAAATGGCTAGGATTCGAAGACGAAGATAATACATGGGAACCGCTCAAAAATGTCAATCATTTGACAGTCTTCGCTGACTACATCAACGAGAAGACGGCGATCGCTCTTTCGGCTGCAAGTACCGAAGAACCCCAAACCTACAAACAAGCGCTCTCATCAGACGACGCGCCAAAGTGGACCAAGGCCATAAATGCCGAATTGAAGTCCCTTCATACCAATGAAACATGGGAAGTCATTAACCCCAAATCCTTACCGCACAATCAACGGCCCATCCGCACTAAATGGGTATTCAAGATTAAGCGAGACCTGAATGGTCAACCCCAACGATACAAGGCCCGGCTTGTAGTGAAAGGCTTCGAACAACGCTACGGCATCGACTACAACGAAACCTACGCTCCGGTTGCCAAGATTGCTACCCAACGCGTCCTTCTCGCTCTCGCCGCCAGTCTAGGCTTGAAATGCCATCAAATGGATGTAGTAACCGCATTCCTGAATGGGATTGTTACCAAGACCATCCTAATCTATGCCCCTGAAGGCTCTGGCTTTCCGCCCGGGACCATCCTTCGACTCCGAAAGGCCCTCTACGGTCTGAAACAAGCCCCGTGCAAATGGTACTCCCTACTTCACAAAGAACTGACTTCTTTGGGATTCAAACGCCTGGCAAATGACAATGCCGTCTACATCAGAACTCTACCTGAAAGTGACTCATCGCAGTACATCTCCGTCTACGTCGACGATCTCCTCATTTTCGCAAAGACCGAATTGGAAATCTCGTCAATCAAGACATCCCTGCACAACGAGTTCAACATGACAGACCTAGGCAAAGTCAATCACTACCTAGGAATGAGAGTTCGACGCGATTACTCAAGGCACGTCATCTATCTTGATCAAGAGTCATATGTAAATGACATCCTCGAGCGCTTTGGTATGCAAGATTGCAAGCCCGTCAACACTCCGATGGACCAGACCAAGCTCGAACCCTACGAAGTCGAAAATACAAAGACTTCACCTAACCCGCAAGAAGGAGAATATCGCGAAATCGTTGGTTCTCTCATGTACCTGATGATATGCACGCGTCCTGACATCGCTGTCGCAGTCAGTATGCTTTCTTGCTTCGCAAGCAATCCTTCGCCTCAACATCTGCAAGCTGCAAAGCGCGTTCTTCGCTACCTACGGGGAACATCAGATTACAGCCTCTGCATCGGCGGAAATAACGTCACCCTTCACGGCTACAGCGATGCCGATTGGGGAAACAACATCATTGATCGACGGTCAATCACTGGCTACCTTTTCTATATTGGAAATGCAGGCCCCATTACTTGGGCTTCGAAGCGCCAACCCACCGTTGCTCTCTCATCTACCAAAGCTGAATATATGGCACTTTCATTCGCCACTCAAGAGACAATCTGGCTTTGCTCACTTCTTCAAGAACTCCAAATCCCCGAATATCTCGATGAAAATGCTCGACCCACAACGATCTATGAAGACAATCAGTCATGCATCTCGTTGGCAATGAATCCCGTGCATCACGCCCGTACCAAGCACATCGACATTCGACATCACTTCATTCGTGATCACATCGACAAGGAGATTCACCTGGAGTACTTACCCACTGCTGAAATGGTAGCCGACTCACTTACGAAGCCTTTACCGGCCCCGGCATTCAAATACCATCGCGAAAACATGTGCATCAAGCACTACGACAACACCATCACGCCAATGACGAAAGCGTCCATGACGGAGCTCCCGAATGAGTAAAATCCCATCATCGCGGATCGATTGCTCGGACAGGGGGTGTATTGGAATGTTGAGCCTTGCGTACTCAACGTTAGTCCTTACATTAGATCCTAATTTGGAATCTCCGGCTAGAACGCGTGACCGTGATACCGGTAACGCTAAGAGCTGAATTGGATCACGTGTGATCACGTGATTGAAAAAAAAGTAGTTTAGAACGCTCGAAGCGAAACATTACCGATAAGACTTTAAGACATAAAATACATTCGCATACATTACATCTCCGTGCATCTAACAACGCTACATCGTCATCTGCATCACAGAAGAGCTCTGTAAACCCCCTTTACGAAGTATACTGGAGGCCACATCGAATTCGGCCAATCCTCTGCATTTCTGATAAAGTACTGGAAACGCCGATATCTCCAATAGATCTTGGCCGCACAGTTATCTTACCTGGATGGAATCCACTCCTAGAAGGGCAAGAACTTCATTTACGCGGAGTTGATAAGTCCGAACTCGAAAGATACCATAAGGGACAAGAAGAAATAGCCCAAATCGTACGCGAAAATCTACGTCAAGCACAAGATGAATATGCTCGACAACATGACAAAGGCCGCACTCCTATCGCATACAATATCGGAGATTTCGTTGACCTCAATCGCAAGGGTATAGACCTCGAAGTTGACGTAAGAAGAGGCCCTTGATTCTCTACTATATGGATCGGACCCTACAAAGTCATCGCCAAAGGTGATCATCCTGATACCTATGAACTCGATCTCTCGCCTTCAAAGATTAGTGGCATTTGGCCTGTCTTCCACGTCGATATCCTATGCCCTCACGCAATAGACCAATATCCACAATGTGAAGTCCAACAACCACCCAAACCAGTCGAAGTTCGTGGAGAACAAGAATGGGTTGTCAAAGACATTCTCGATGAGCGCCGCCACAAGCAAAATCTTTTGGTCAAATGGGCAGGATGGGCCGACCCTACATGGGAACCTGAGTCTGAACTCTGAGAAACATCTGCCTACGAACGATGCCGCAAAGCACATCCAAACTCTTTGGCGATACAGCCAACTAGTAGAAAAAGGTAAAACCCTTATCACTACTCAACCATGACGGAACGGCCTCGCCTCGTCTCTCCTTACATCATGCGCGGCAACGCAAGAACCGACCTACAAACACAATCACATGCGCGGCGACGCAAGAATCGACCTACATACACACACAAACACTTCGACATGAGGGACGCCTCTGTCACACATACAAACATTGCGCGCCAACGCAAGAACTGAGCACTGTGTCAACAGTCTAAAATGAACATGAGCTCTCCCTTTCTATTCATCCCCTTCACATTCATCTACGATGTTTCCTCAGGGTCTGAGGGAGGTGTCGGGGAAACCTCATATCCTTATACTTTTTCGTGATCTTCTGATTACGTTATACGCGATCCTTTGTTCGGGCTGGCCACCCATTCATCGGTGATACACATGACTCCTGACTCATAGGCAATAAAGTGCCTCGTGGATAAATTACTTTGTGCCACCCTGACACGCATTATATAAAGCTGTCAGCCGCTGGTCGCCCTTCTCCGCTCGTTACCTTACAACACACGATAATACACACTATTTTTTACTACCAACTATCAAAGCTTCCTTTGACGTTACACTTTATCCCTGCTGAAAGCACCCTCTCTAAATATGAGTTAAGCACCCTCATCCTAAGCCAAGATTGGAAGCATACCGGCATACCTCTCCTCATAATATCCAACCGAGAACCCAGGTTATTAGCAGACCTCTTCTCCGCTTTTGCCAAGTTAACCGGCGTCAAACATGAGTTTGCTACAGCACGACATCAACAAACTGACAGCCGAGTAGAGAGAATGATCCAAATCACCAAATTCATTACCCGCAAATACCTTGACTATAGTGGATCAAACTGGCATGAATTTCGACCGTTAGTTGAATTTTGCCTCAATTCTAAGCCTCGACGCCACCTCAATGGTCTCACTCCTTTCAAAATTGAGCTGAACCGAGTGCCGCGCCCTCCAAGTTGGAACATCAACCCCAAACAACTTGCTCAGATGACACCACCAAACTGAGCCCTTGTTTGCCTGTACCAGGAATGCGCCGCAGACATCAATCTCACGGTTCAACAAGCTCTTTGTGACAAGCAAGACCACTATGAGCAATATTTCAATCAAGGACGTACTCCCATTGCGTTCAAAATAGAGGATCTCGTTGACCTCAACCGTGAGCAACCTGCGATCAACCTTGACCAAGTTAAACCTGCTAATCTCACGCCTAAGTGGAACAGGCCATTCACCATCTCAGCCAAAAGGCCTTATCCAGAAACATATCGCTTAGACCTATCACACACGGTCCTCAAGGCGATCTGGCCCTATTTCCATGTCAACATCCTGCGGAAGCATATACCAACAACACATCCACTCCGGGATAAGACACCACCACCGCTTGAGCCAGTCCTCATTGAAGGGGAACCCAAATATTCAGTCAAAGCAATTCTCAACAAAACAGTTACCGGCCAAGGCCGCACCCGCCGCCGAATGTTTCTGACCAAGTACATTGGCTGGCCCAACCCTTCCTGGCAACCAGAAGCCAACCTCAAAGATACCGAAGCGTTTGAAATATGGAGAGTGAACAATTCCCCTCTTCCACTTAGATAGCAAACAAAGTAAATAACTCCCTGTTCACATGGATAAAGCCACTTAGGAGCTGCTCCCTGTCCAGGCTATAAGCCTAACCTTCACTGAGCCCGATGGGGTTTCGAAGAGCCAATCTACTCGACGGAGAGATTGAAGCCAGTGTAGCCTAAGCGCTCCACCAGGAGCCGTCGAGCCGTCTATCACAACCCCAAGAACTGTCAAGACCTCGCGGAAGTTCAAGACCTGTAAGACCCATAGGACCATGTAGTTCCTTGAGTTTAAAGCCTCCGGCCCCTTAGACTAGCCTCGCTTCACCGCCCCTCTGTACATAACGTGGCCCTGTAGTTGGCGGGTCGTGACCCCCAATAATAAGCACCTGAAACCCTAACCCTAACCCTAACCCTAACCCTTTCAAAATTCCGGTTGGTCATAACCCATAACGCACACGGTCCACCTTTTAAGCAGTCTGTTCGAACGTCAACCATTCCTCTGCAATTGCTGATAAATGACTGGTAAACGCTGACATCTCCAATAAAAAATACTGAACCTGACCAATCACAACCAGACGATTCAACAATGAACTCTCTTCCAATGAATATCTCGAGGCATTTGCCATCCATGTATGCCCTCATTGATGAATCAAGAAGGAGACAACATCTTCGTCATGACCAGCGTTCCTGGATGATATCATGATCAAATTTCAAGACACTTTCTTTCCTGGGCCAGAACGTCTTCCGTCTGATCGACGGGATGAAAACTCTCATATCGATCTATTGCCGAACACAAAGCCTGTTTTTCAACGGGGAAAGGGGAGCCACAAAGCACGGGGCGCTGCGACGAATCGCGGGCGAGCAGGCAGAACAAAAGATTATATTTATTGAAGAATGAAGGTTCTTGTATAAAGATGTGTCACAATCAATCGTATCGATACCCGACGACGAACCTATCAACCACGTAGCCTGTGGCGAACGCGTACACCGTCTTGTGCAAGACATCAATGATTTGTTCCTGCCACGGCCACGTCCAGGGCATCGCACCCACTCCTGTCAAGTTCTCCAAACTCTGGTCGATCAGCAACCGCACACCAGTGAAAATGAAGCTCGCAAATGGGCCAGCCACGCCGTTGTATGCCATGACGCTACGGATCGCGCCCGCGAGTATCCCCTGCCCCCAATGCATGGTGTGATTCCAGACGACGAGCGAGGTCGAGGAGGACGGGTCATGACGCAGAAGACGAAGGAGCGTGTACCCGGGGACGTAAGAATTGGGTCGCCTTGTGACGATGGCTTGCTCGAGTTTTTCGGTGAACGTCATGGTGAACACCCCGAACGCGCCGGCTGCGAGACCGAGGGCGAGGGCCTTGCCGAGGCCGACAGCGGCGGGGAAAGCGGGCCGGTGGTGGCGGAGTGTCGATTTGTCCATGGTCTTTGTTTTTGCGAAGGGGCAACTACTGCTCTGCTGTGATAAGTGGTGAACCCGACGGGAGAGATACTTGTAGTAAACCAGGCAGCGCTTACGTCAATGGATCGTTTCAAAGTCCCATGATGTCACTGCACGCGAAATGCGTAAAGCATCCTCATTTGCGCTGCGACGCACAAGGAATGCTTCTCAAACAACAAGTAGTACAATATCGATATTCATCTTGGAAACGCACGCTCACTTTGCGCCAGTTGTCCGGCTCGTTGCACGAAATATGTTTTCCAATCCGGCGGCGTGGGTTGGCTACCTCGCATGTTGCTTTATTACTGTAGGTTGTAGCGATTTTCAGCACCAGCAGGACTTCAGAAAACGGATTCAGCTCCCCTGTCCTAGTGCGCTCTGTGTAAGAAATATATCGATAGGAATTCTCAAATGGCTTGCAGGGCTGTGTGTGTTCCTTTATACAAGCGAGTCCATGGATACCTACCCCATAACAATTTGCACGGACGAATGCAGCGCCTAGACCTTCTAACCATTCTATGCCTTGACGAATGACGGAAGCTAAAACATCAAAGCCTGCTGCCTGCGGGCCTACACTTATGTTTGAGGCGTTCTGGATGTAATATGTCCACCCAACCCCTCCCCGTAATGCCAACTCCACCGGCCTCCCACAAATCAGCAGGACCCAAATGTCGCACCCATGTCCCTGCAACTAGCTTGCTGGACACGCCATCCGAGGCGAAAGTCTGGCTACCTGCTTCCAAACCGATTATGTTTCCATAGTGGGACTCGTACTCCTTCCAACGTTTAAAATACATATTGTACGAATCTCACCCCATCACTGATGGACGCTTGCCTTCCGAATGTAGCGAAACTTATTGGACGTAGGAATTTCGTTTCAATGAGGTTTGTATAGTGAAGGGCGCACGAAAATCGGTCATCTTGTATTCGAAAACTGCCCGAACCCGCCGAAAGGGGGCTGCATGAGGAACACTCTGGCCAACCCGGGCCAACCCGCATCCCGCATCAGTACCTTTATGTCGCATACATGTACTAAGACGCAATCCAACCCATGAATGAGTTCCATCGTAACAGCGGCATGGACTCCCCGCGTCCGGTGGACCAACTGAGGTAAGGCCTATTATTTATTGAATTAATTACATGTCAATCCTCCGCGTGCCCCCTGCCCCCGCGGAAGCCTAGCACTTCAGTCATGGCAATAACTTCTCAAATGATCCCTCGAAGTGCGCCCAGTCGTCCCTACATTGAGGGCACCTGCTGCTTTCAACAGGATCCGCATCTCGGCCTGCTTCTCCTTTCCGTAGGCCCCTACATAACCCAAAACGTTTATTCCCGCACAGACTGCGCTTTGACCACCGCTTTGCGAGTCCTCGACGGCTACGCAGTGGGCAACGCTCGTTCCTAGACTTTTACAAGCATGGATATATATGGCCGGGTCCGGTTTGGAGGTGGGCAACATTAAGGGACGTGGTGGCACTGAAGACGTGGTCGGGGTGTATGTAGCGATCGAGCCCGGCTGCAGTGAGGCAGACCTAAACGAGACGAAGAGCGGAAGAGGACACAACAGCAAGTGTGTAGCTCTGGGCGAGGTCGGCAAGAACTGCATCGATATTGGCACATGGCCGGACCTTAGCATGCAATTCTCGCGTGACACTGTCCTCCTCCTTGGTAGAAAGTGGGAACTTGTACTGGTCTTGAAGTGTCAGGATCATTCCGCGAAAGTTCATGCCGACGAACCGCGTCATCGAAGACTGTGGGGCGAATCGGAAATCAATCTTGTGTTGAGCAAGGACCTTGTTTACAACACTGCAGCACGCAGCGAATGTCAGCTCCTCTGCAGGATATTATCCGAAGTGAAACTCATGAGCATGGAGCCGGGGGATGGAGTTTATTTCTGGCGGAACTCATACATAGAGCAAGGCCTTCCTTCCCCATCTAGCGGAACGGATATTGCGAGCACCTTTCCTTTCATTGCGTTTTGTTCTAAAACTTTCTCCTCCCAACCGCCACAACCAGCATGAGTGTCGATCATCACCGCGGATGCCAACCACCAAACAGACGACAGCAACATTCCCTCTGAAGAGAATGACCTCCCAAAGCTCTCTCGAGCAGGACTGCGCTCATTGCCCGATACCGTCCGGGGCTTAAAGCATGGACGCATTACAAGTGGGATTCTGCACATTGGATGCGGAAACTTTGCCCTTGCACACCTAGCTTCCTATGTTCACGACCTGCTGCCGTACGATCCACGCTGAGGAATCGTCATGGCTTCAGTCAGGAGCAAGAAAAATATTTTAGGACTTCGAAAGCAAGATGGAGTCTACCTACTGGTCAATCGCAAGGGAGCCAACTGTTACGCAGATGCGAATGCCGCCATTACCCACACCAGTTTCGCTCCGGAAGACCCTCACGGGTTAATCGAACAGTTTGCCCTGGAGAACATCAAGATTGTAACCTGCACGGTCACGAACAAGGGTTACCATCTAGCGGGCCCCTACACCTTGGACCTTCTTCGGAGGATATTGCGCATGATCTGTCTCTGCAAACGTCTCTACCGGAAGAGGGCCCGAGATCGTTATTTGCATACCTTGCAGCTGGGCTGGACTTACGGCGTCGCACAATCAACAAGGCCATCACTGTCATCTCTCTTGACAACATCTAAGAAAACTCTGCCACGCTTGAGAATCTTATTATCCAATTTGTAGAGAAGGCTCAGTCCTACGATGCCAGCCACCGTCGGAAGCTCCTGACTTGGATTGAGGCACACGTCGACTTTCTGACAAGTATGGTCGATCGAATAACTCTAGAACCAACCGACTCCTTGTGCACGGTCGTGCACTCGGCTGTCGGCATGCAGTTGGACCACACCATAGTTTGCGAGCGTTCAAAGAATTAACGCTTGAGCGCGGCCGCTTCGACATGCACACGCTTCCATGGGAGAACGTCGGGTTTCAGTTTGTGGATTCTGCAGCAGCACTGGCAGCGCAAGTTTTACCTGCTCAATGCTAGTCACCTGGTCGTGGCTCTATGCGGTCAGCGGCTAGGTTGTCACTACATCTTTGAGGCCATGCGGAATGATGCCGTCGCCGAGATGGTGACTCAAGCTCAGAAGGAATGGGCGTCCTTTCTTGTGCCGGCCGGGGACTCGAAGACTGGAGACAAGCTGGCAAAGTATATGACTGATATTCGCACTCGTATTCTTTCGGCAATTGATCATGCAAGCCCTAGTAATGCAACGAACTTCTGGGGATCCCAACCCACGCTCAGTCCCGCTTTTGCCACTGCCCTCTGTCTTCATAATCTTTCCCGTCGAACGGAATGCGGCATGACCTTCCAAGCGGACGACCCGGACTTCCATCTTGTACAACCCATTCATCAAGCGCTCCGCGGTCATTTAGCTGCTCTACCGGCTTCGGTAAAGCATTTGCCCTTTTCATCCGCCCACGAGCTCCTTCGTCACCTTGGGACTTCTCTCGACAAGCCCCAGTTTGTGCAACTCGCCGCAACAAATTCCGCGTTCGTGATATCGTTTGCTCTAGCTCTGGTTACCATTGATCGCAAACCACTAGTGGCAGCTATCGTCAAATTCCTGTCCCTCCCGCGCTCCCCGCTCCAAAAGGGCTTCCCCGGACGGAGCTATAGACTCAAGTTGCCGTACTGATGGGTCGTGTCAAAAGGCCCCGCCGAGGTGGCATGCGCCGCGAGGCCACGATGATGGAGGACTTGGACACTTCTCTTATGTTACCCGCCGTCTCGTCAATGGCTCTTTGAGATGGTAGGGTTAGGATCAAGCAGCAGCACTTCAATATCAAATTCGCTATGGACCCTTCATCATGTCTGGTATTTGAGGGCCAGCCATTAGAGATGAAGCCTCAAGAAGTTGGGGTCACGCTTCAATTCCCAATGCGATAAAGGCCGGTAATGCTAAATATGATGTCAATCGTGTCTTAATTTTGAGTTTCACGGGCTCCTACGTTTGTTGATATCTTCGTATAACACGTAGACTGGCTCCTGTTCGCAACCTGACCTTTATTAATATCAAGCAACTATCCTGATGCCTGTTGATCTAACAGAGACACCCGTACACCGTGCCATCATGTCAAGACTCGATCGTGCGAGCGAATCATCCCAATTCAAATTCATAGTTATAGGGTAAGATATTGCCGAGTCGTCGCACTTGAACAGAGAGGATAACTGTGTGTTTTCTTGGCTTCCTGCTAGTTATTGCGCTCGCGCGTTACCCTCTCCTCGTTGTTTCACCAAGTGTGCTTCTTTGGCCGCATTCATGCATTCCTCGAGAGAGAATCTGGGTTCAGGAAGAAGCGCGTAAATGCCTCGAGAGTAATCAGGACTAACAGCGTGGCATTGAGTAACGAAGCGGCGTTGGACTTTGGGGTCCACGTCCTGCGACAAGATGAGGGTCAGCGATGGGCACCGGCAGCAAAAACGTTTTATCTTCACCTTTAGAACACCCGCAATATTGGCATGCAGTCTCTCCCTAGCATCGGCCGTCATGACCCTCGTATAGAGTTCCCGCACCTGGTCGTACTCGCTGGGAGTTCCCTCATGCTTGAACGGTGATTGTCGAGCAAGAATAGGGGGATGGCCGCGGACACGCGAGGGTTGCCAATCAGCATCGGGCTTTGTAGTCGGGCTGGAGGCAAAGCTGTGTGGCGTATAATGGGCATTCAAGCCGCCATTGGCATCAGTGCGCATCGGCCCGTCACTGGCATGCATGCATCCAGCATTTAGAATAGTGTGGAGCAGAAAAAATGTGAGAAAATACTCACCGACTCAATGGGCTATAATACTTCGTCATGAATGGGCAGTTGACGGGTACTTGGTGAAGATTTACGCCCAAACGGTGATATTGTGCGTCACGGTAAAACCACATTCTCCAATTCAGCAGCATGTCTGGACTTGGTTCAATCCCCGGAACCAAACTTCCCGGACTGAACGCGCTCTGCTCTACATCCCGATGGTAGTTCTCTGGGTTGCGATTGAGAACCAGCCGTCCAATCTCGTGCATTGGGAAGTCTTTGCGATACCACACTTTCGTAACATCAAAGGGATCATACGGACAGACCTCGGCTTCCTCCAAGGTCATGACTTGAACGTACAATTTCCAAGTGGCTTGTCCTCCGGATTCGATGTGTGCATACAAGTCTCGCTTAGCAAAGTCTGGATCCTCACCGCAAGTCTTCACAGCCTCCTGCCATTTGAACTGCTTCTTGCCATTTTCGCTGATCAAATGGTATTTCACATAGAATTGTTCATTACTGCTGTTGACCCATTTAAAGGTGTGACACCCAAAACCTAGTTTTTAAATTATTGAGTGCAATTGTCGCCGTACATGTGCAATGTTGCGCACTCACCGTCCATAAACCGCCAGCCTACTGGCGTGCCGTGGTCGGAAAACAACATGGTCGCCGCATGCATACTTTCCGGAACGTTAGCAAGGAAGTCAAAGCAGGAATCCCAGTCGACAAGGAAGTTGGAAGGGTTCCTCTGTTGTGAGCGAATGACCTATGTAGCAATGATGATCGGTCACATGAGTCTTTACATTCAAGTAAGAGAGTATTAAGTTGAGGCCAGCCATACATCGGGTCCCAGCATTGGATCGCGGACAAAAAAGATAGGCCAATTCAATCCTACCAAATCGAACTGTACACGCCGAGGTTGGTAAGTTGTTCATCATGAAGCCTGAACTTTTTAGGGACGTACATTGCCCTCTTCTGTGTAGAACTGATAAACTTAATGAGCCTCAAGACATTTTCTTCACAGATGGATGCAGAGCGTCAATCTTACCTTCGTCGCAAAGCCTCGAGGGTTTCTGCCCGAGTCAGGGAACTCTCTTCCAAATGTAACAGTGCTGAACCGGGTGAATATAGGAGTTTTCTTGCCTTTGCCCTGCAAGAACATGGCCTTGGTCCACTTCTGGGCGTTATCAGTGGTGGTCTCAAAGTATCCGAATGCTCCAGACCCACATGGGTGCACCATGCGCTCTAGAGTCTTGGACCGGTTGAACGTCTGCTGGTGTTGCATCAAAAACACATCGGATGCGACAGGATATCCCCCGATGTTGAGGGATGCTGTCTTGGTAGGCCAAGGGATGCCTTCATTGTTGGTAATGTAAGGGCAATCGTCTTTTGCCTGCGCCTGAATGCCGTGAACATAGAATTTAACTCTCGTACTTTCTTCAATCTAGGGAAGAAAGAAAAGACGCATATTTACCTCCCGCACGCCTGTTATCCGAGCTGCAACAGAAGCAGGGCCCTCATTTTGGCCGTCGAAAATGGAAAGCCTTTGAGAAGGTCTGGGGTCCACTCCCAGCGCATGAGCTGCACGCTGGAGTGCTTCGGAATTCATTATACTGCCTGTCATTGAGGTCGGCATTCGTGTAGACTTGAGATTGTGGGTGGAAGTGCAAAAAAAAGATCTTTGACGAGAACAGCTTTGAACTATATACGCAGAGGATCTCGAGTGAGACATACTTCTAGACTCTTGACCAGCTACCAAGTCAAAGACCTGGCTTGTTAACTGCGAGACCTAGACGGGTTCCTCAGCGAAACTAAACAACAAATGTCATATATACGTCACTCTATCGCGGTCTGGATGGCACAAATGAAATGACAGGCAAGATGACGGGAGGTGATGGCAAACGGAAGCTTCAAACAGCAAACGGAAATTTCAACAACAAATGTCATACTTATGTCGCACCTCGGTCGGTCTGATACCACAAACGAAATGACCTGCACTACGACGGGAAGTGATAGCAAACAGAAATTTCAACAACAAATTTCATACTTATGTCACCTCAGTCGGTCTGGTTGACACAAATGAATTACAGGGACGATGACGAAAGTGATGGCAAACAGAAATTTCAACAACGAATGTCATACTTATGTCACCTCGGTCGGTCTGGCTGACACAAATGAGAATTACAGGGACGATGACGAAAGTGATGGTAAGAGTAATGTTTTCACGCAGTTCGACCCTAGCATACCCTTCGCATTCTTTGAATGTTCATGAAGTTGCTAGAACACGCAATATCAAGCGGCATCCGGTTGGCTTTGCTCCAGTTCGGTCCGCTAATCAGTGTCAAATGCAATCTTGGGAACGTCCTGTGACAATCCAGGGTGAGACGTTGGTGGATACGAGTGTACTAGTTATCCACTGCAATATCGCCTGCTATGAGAGAGCCTGCACAAAAGCTCAAATCATGTTGTCGCGATAGCAATGCTGTGCGGTCAAAACGGTGCTTTGTGACAACGGAAACTTCTTTTAGCGTCCCCGAATTAGTAGGCTTGGGGCCATGAATTAAATTAGGGTCAAGTACCCTCATTTTTGTCGAAAAGGTCATCTTTTATGCAACGGTACGGCTCAATCGGAATCAAATTGCTGAACGATTTCCCTGAGGAGCTAGAAGCCGACAAAGCTAATCAGCGGTATGCAGGTTCATCAAAGGTTGCAATGAGCCGCGCCTTTGGCATCATGAAAAATACCTTCATCGACGGGTTTCAAGTCGTAGCTTGTCAAGAGAAGAATCTTATGCACGTATTCCTGGCAACACTAATTTGACATTGTGGCCTCCCGCCTTCTAAACCTAACCCCAACCTATCAGTATGCTCCACCGTTGATATGAAGTACGCCCCGAGGCATCGTCTGTAAGGAGACTGACTGATCTACGGTCATTCCCCCGCAAAGTACATTCATCCGCATCTGCCGATATCTCCAGTAGGTTATGAGCTCTGAGAGTTTCAGCTCATTCTCCCTGGACGGTGCGACAGGAATATTTGTGTACCTGGTTTTCGGTGCTTGGGACACAATGTGACACCGATCCTTGAGTAACTCACGCCCCTTTTTTCCGGGTCCCTGATTGAAAAAGCGTTTGGCTGCTGGTGAAAATTCTGTCTTCACTCAAAAAAGTCAAACACCATCGCAGTCGCGACATTCCCTCAGTCTGAGGAAAACGGAGAACTCGGAATGGCTTCGCAGTATATAACACTGGAGAGACGAGAGAGGGTAGTGAGGGCTAGCACGTCTCTCTTTCTCTGTGACTCGGAAGCTCCACCACAATGATCCTCGCAGCAGCACTCACCGCCGTCTCCATTGCCGCTCTCATCGACACGGTGCTATGCGCACCGACACCCAGTTCATTGCGGCCCCTCACGGGACTAGCAGATATTCACGTTCATCAAATGGCAGAGTTTGCCTATCGTAGAGCTTGGTACGCAAAAGGCAAAGGCGGCACTGTCTCCCACAAGGGCCCTATTGAACAAGCTCTCCACAAGTGCAACGGCGGCATACCCTTCTCTGGTCGGGAATCCGATCATGCAGGAACGATTTTCCCCATCATCGACACCTTGATCGCTCCCGACGCGGGACTACACTTGAAAAGTCGCTATGGTGTCGACCCCGATGCTGCAAAATGCCATTCCAGTAACCCGAACTGGTGGCGAGGCGGAAACGCAACCGCGGATGGACAACGGCGATGCGACAAAACTGACAAATCCTTCAGAGGTTTTCCGAGCTGGGACACCCTTGCCCATCAGCAGGTCTGGGAAGGTCATCTTAAACAGGCGCACGAGTCCGGACTCAATGTCATGGTCATGACTGCCGTCAATTACAAACGACTCTGCAAGCTCATGAGGGAGTCGGCCACCGACTCCGATCCTACTCTTTCCTGCGACGGAATGGCTTCCATCAAGCGCCAGTTCGACGAAACCAAGACTTTTTGCCGCGAAAGGGACTGGTGCGTCGTCGTTACCGATCCTTCCCAAGCCCGTCAAGTCGTCAACGAAGGAAGATTAGCAGTCTTGCTCGCCATTGAGCTCGGCCACGTATTCGAGGATTCGGACGTTCCTTGGTCTGAGCAAGTGGACTACTGGTACAACGAAGGCGCTCGGATCATCCAGATCGCGCACGAAGAAGACAACAAGTTCGCCGGTGTGGTCAAAATGAGCTTTATTTTCAAGTTCTTCCAAGCCTTGGAGTCGATAGGGAAGGGAGATCCCAGTATGTTGCCGAGGGAGGACTCCCAGGGGCGTAACATGAAAGGACTCACCGCTGAAGGAGCCAAGCTTATTCAGAAGCTCATGGATAAAGGCTTTATCATCGATATGGCCCATTTGAGTGCTAGAAGTATCGAGGCGGTGATGCTCATTGCCAAGAACAATCAGTACTATCCTACACTCAGCACCCACGGAAACTTTGTCGGTGGATCGTACCCGGACCCCGCCAAAGCTCCTGAATGGGCCATCCCGAGCTGGGAGGCTCTTTACATTCGTCGATCTGGTGGAATGGTGGTACGTGGGGGCCATTTTATGTTGATGAACGTCTGAAAACCGTGGGCTAACGAGTTGATCACAGGGTATTCATAATTGGGGTAAAGCTCCAGATGCGAGTCTGTTCCTCGATTACAATTATGCGACGTCCAAACTCGGTCTCCAGGTGGCTTACGGAAGTGACTGGAACGGGTTTGCTACGACCATGCAGCCTTCTCCAGATTTTGAGGACGAAACTTTACGGCAAAACGGTGCGGCCCATATTGGCGTCCTGGGTGCTATTCAACGAGAGTTAGAGAAACGGTCTCCGGATCAAGGAAAGACGATGCTTCAATCGGCTGAGAATTTTGTTCAAGTCTGGGAACGATCGGCGTATAAGTCCAAGCGTACCGGGCCTTTGTCTGTAGACGGCTTCCAGCCTTTCGACGTTGGGTCGAAAAGTCCGTCAGGCATCTTTACCGGGGATTCAACGTCCAAGTGACATAATTAGATTCTTTAGCAACAGCTCCCACAGAGACATTTATGTATTTTTATAGAGTATAGATAGAGTAGGCATCAAATATGCTGACACACAATAAATGCGCGTCCTTTGAGATTACCTGGAACGCGTCTTTTGTCAACCAGCGCTGGAAAAGGGGAGGTGACGATTCCGTCGTTGTCGTGGTCGGGCAACCTCGTCTCAAGAAGCATGACATTTGCAACAGCAATATAGTGCCAAGGGGCCATATTGGATCTGCGCCCAGTCGAAGATGTTGACAGACCAAGCGTACATCGTTCTTTGTGTAGGCTGCTTGTAATGCACTCACCATGGCAAACACGCCGGCGTTTCGCATAACCTCGATGAGATACTGATCAGTATCAATCGCAATAGCCCGCTGCCCAGCGAAGCGTGCATTCTCCAGATCGCTCATTCGAGTACGGTGCACCTCATGAATTGCCCGTTGCATCAGATCCGCATAGCCAGGTCCTTTGTGCAACAAGGATAGAATGTGGACATAAGGAGCACGGTCTTTCGAAGCAAAAATATCATCGAGAATGATGCCTCAAGAGCTCAATCCAGCTGCCGTGGGATGGACTACGCGAGGAACGACCCCACAACTTGGACGCAAAGCAGAGGGGATAATCCACATCCGTTTTCGCTTAGACTGTCACTGTAGAGAACCTTCCGAACGAGACGTGGAGTTCGCAGCTGGAAGAGGGGCGACGAGCAGGCAGTGAATCTGCGCAAGTCTTCGGGAGTGAGAAGATATCCGATAATGGCCTCACTTCGGAGCTGAATGACCCAGGAAACGAAGGATTGGAGTAGCGTCCGATTGGGAACGGGAGGGCATGGCCCGATCAGCCCTTTTCCTTGTTTAAAGTCTTTTTCTGTTTCAGTCTCGGTGTCAAGTGGTTATACCGGTACATGAATTCTTTGCGCCATGTACAGTACCGTACCATGGCCGACCGCGCCGTACGCCACACAGACCATTTCCCGGAAAGGCGCAGAGATTCGGGTGAGTGGAAACACATGCTTTACTTGAAGGCAAAGGAGGAAGCAGAGCCTTGATCAGTACTCAGAGCAACCTGTACCCCCGCAGCATAACCAATCCGCCGCCTTCTGCGAATGAAGCGACACATGTTGAAGGTTCTAGGCGTTACGGGCTTTGTGCTATCCTTCGCTACAATGAGCTCTATTTTTGCCTCCGGCTTAGCATACCCCAAAAGCGGCAGACGTGTAGATGCACGGAAACCCATCGAAGATCGGGTCGCAGAGGTGTTGCGGAAATTCATGTAGTTTTGATTTCAGTGGGTGTAAATGCAACAATGGAACAATGGATATCTCATCAGGGTGTTCTTTCCACGAATCCGCAGTCCTTCTGGTGTGCTGACGACGGACCGTCGTTCTTTCTGAAGGGGAACTGAATGCAAACCTGTGAGGTGAATGGGGATTTCCGTGGCTTTCAAGGCGTGGCGCAAGGTCATACTGCTTTGGGAGACGGGGGGGCAAGCACCGACCAGCACGAAAACCACAATGAACCCAAGACCCCTCCCCCAAGCGCACAGAATCCGATATACATGTCGCCCAAGCTGACAAATGCAGAGTTGCATGATGTTGCGAATGCCGTGAGCATGTCCACCGCTCGTCGCTATCTGTTGCAGACCGTCCAATTGCTGGGCGTACATCCGGGACGACGTAGATTGGCCGAGTCAATTCGTGTTGGATCTTTGGGACGGAAACACTCAGGGAGAGGTCAACTGGTTGCAGGGATACTACGCATTTTCGAAAGCAAAAACCAGCATTGGAACCTCGTTCGCCACCAAATTTTACGCGATTGCCGATGCCATTGTGCAAATCTGCGGAAGATAGCGGATGGTCCGGCCTGATTCCGCGCAAGTTTATATGGCGAGGTCGGTCCACGACCAGCCATGGTATCAGCCTGCCGATGGAATAGTTGGATATGGTCTGTCAAAAGTCTGGGATTTGGCGGGAATGCGGTTCATCACCCTACGATATCTGTGACCCCAAAACCTCTAAGATCCCCCACTCTGTCTGGACATGCGCAACGGGGCAGCAAACGATGGCACTGGAGACTGGACACACAATGGTGGGAATGTGCCCGGGAGAACGACAACCAGCTGTGAAACATTGTACACAGGAAGAACGATCCCAACAATCCGAACGATCTGATCGACTAAGTGCACTTTCACATTCAGAGCGTACCATACCCCGACATGTGTCTCGATCTCTGGGACGGTGCTGAAGGGTACCATGGACACAATTGGGTAAATTGGGTGGCGGATGGAGCATGGATGGTGTTGAATCACTGTGGAACAAGAACAATTCAAATTCAAGAATACACGATAGGAACATGATCACCATTTGTGCTTCTGGAAAGTGTTTGGACGTAGATCACAACGGTGATGGGTATGGAATCTTCAAGGTAGGTGCAAGATATTGGATTTCTTCCCTGTTCGAATGACACAGCAATGGAAATGCAATGGGGCCGCGAATCAAGGTTGGAAGGTCCCAACTTGGGAACTCCCGGTACCAGGCCCCTAGCGGCGCGATCACGGTGGTTGAAACCTATTTTGTGATTTAGCATTACGGTCTAGTAACCGTCGTTCTTTGTTTTATTTGATATCTCACCGATTACATCATGCATTTACTGCGTAACGTCGACGTTTTCCAGACAAGTAGAATAGAGTCGAGAGAAATAGCAGTAGCAAGATAGAGGCATCACTGGTGCATTTATTCAGAATATTCAGAGGTGCGTTGCTTTGACATGCCCGTTTTGTATCCTGTCAATCTCAAAACAACGTTAGCTGTGCAATAAGGCAGACGGACCGTTGTAAATGTCCATACGTATCGCCATCGAGAGAAAAAGACAGAAGGTAGAATGGTGGTGGCCGCTCGTGGCAGCGAACGGCTGCGTTGTTCATCAGTGGTGAGCGGCGAGGGCCACGAAGCGCTCGTCTTTCATGGTGACCCTTGAGGATTGGCGCATGATTGATCAGCCCTAGTGCAATACCCAACGGCAGAATTTCGGGACAGCTACTTCGTCAATGATACAGATGACTCTTATGCGCGATGTCACAACTAGTCATGTCATTCACTTCAGCTCTTTATATTGACGATTTGAAATGATTTCTACCGCTGACCCTTCAAAGCATATCAGCGGCCTCCAAATCGATCTCTCACGCATCAAATCAAACTATCTCCCCATAGCTTCCCTTGTGTGCTTTCGCCCACCCTTGGTATTCACAAGCTACAACAGCAGTAGCTGACGGAATAGGCCGCGTGCCAGTGGCGCACATCATAAAACAACCTCTTGACGCACTTATGCCCTTGCCCTGTACTTCCAGTTGATACGAAACGTTTGCGCAAAGACAACATATTCGACGTCGATCGGACTTTCTTTCCCGCAACGTCCTCAAAGTTTCTGTAACAGAACGGGGGGAGCGCCGGCTAACCTGCGCGCACTGTGATTTTCGAGCTGTTGAAGGAATGACAATAAATGGGAAGCGACAGGGTCAGGGAAGCCGCGTGATGACGACAACGATGCTAGGTGGGAATTTAGCTTTGAAGAGGATGTCCCTTTTAGAGCACTTGTCGAACATGATATGATGAACGCGTAAAGAGGGGTTGATCCTCCGATTCCGGACTGGGCTGTGAGTGACTTCCATAGCCAGTAGGCCTAAAGGTAGATATTCGATTGGAGAAAAGAGGAAATCACACTTTGGGTGTGGCGGGAGGCGAGACACAATCTGCCGCGGCTTTCAGCGGCTACTAGTATGGGAAGGGTCACCGAAACGAACGACGTTGGCGAAAAGTCCTATAGGATGTAGCACTATGCCCAGCAGTTGCCAACGCAAACAAGGAGCGTACGGCGCAGATGCCGTTTTCTGATGACAACCGCATGTGCACATGAAAGAGGAAGAAAACAAAGTGTTACCAAGAAAAAAAAAGCCATCTGCACAGAGACAACAGATTTTTCAACATTTGCGCACAAAGATTGTGCGTAAGTCATTCAAGGCCCAAAATAAATCCATCTATGACCGCCTTGCGCTACTATGCCCGGTATTAGCGGGTTACTTTTGTCAGTTGCTTTGTTGAAGCCTCCGTTCCGATTCGGCTTTGCGATGCACCAGGACCTCCACCAGTGCTGCTAGTAGCAAATGCTGCCTTTGAAGACATCTGCTTGTTCTTTTTGATGGCACCAGCACTGACAGAAAGAGACGCAGAACCGTTAGAAACAACGACAGCAATCAGTGGAAGCCGTTGAGATACGTACAAGGCTCGAACCATAGTAGAAAAGACTATTTGGACTTTCCGCAGCTTGAAAAGTTCAGCGCAATGTCATGATTAGCTCGTGCATCACAGACTCTGACATGTGCTGCAACCGCAGTACCTCCCAGATCCACGATCTCCTGTCCAACGCCCCTGAGCTGTCAAGACTGCCAAAGTCAAGCTTTGTCAACTGCTCCATTTGTCGAGCGAGTGACATAAGGGGGAGGGCGACGAGAACAAATATTCCAGCGACGACGATCGCCATGGCAAAGCTGATCCCGAAAGAAACGAGCCGACTGCGATTTCGAGCCTTATCGATTTCCCCATAAATCTGCGAAACAGCGCGTGACTGATCAGTTTGACCTATCCCTCGGCTTCGGCAAGGAATGAAATATTACCTCGTATCTTGGAATTCCCGCCACTACCAAATACGAATCGTATGCGCTCATTTGCGCGATGCCGATGTTCACGATCTATTGAGTGAAGAAGATATGTCAGCAAATCAGACCTTAAAAAAAAGATATGGCGCCTACCCAACGTTGACCGGAAAGACTGAGCTCAAATTCTGTAGTGACTTTTGTGGCAGCCATAGCGACAGTGAAGTTCGAGAAGCGGCTTTTTAACGCATCACGCAGCTCCAATGTCAAGGGATCTTCCGACGCAGAACCCCAGGTCAATGCTTTTGTGACTGGGTCCGTATACGTTCCACTGAGAATCATATTGCTGCTTGCTGCAATGACGAAATTTTGCGAGGCATCGGTAGCAAACAATGTCACGACTGCAACGTCCGTAAATCAACAAATGCCTTCACTTTGCGAATGATCCTCAGGAAGACTTACTGCTGCTGTCGGTAGGTTTCGCGGCGCGGAGAATGTTATTCCAGGAAGTGTCTACCCTGAATCCCGCACTGCAGCTGAAGCTCGGGTAAGGGTTTGTTCCACCGAACTTGAGAAGGGATAGGAATCCAATTTTGAGACCACCAGGCTGGCTATTGACTGCGGGAATCAATTCTTGTGAGTGAATCGTTTTATTTATTGTAGCAGAAGTCTTTTCTTGTTATACTTGTGAATATCGGAGCCCGCGGAATCTGGTTCGAGGGCCTGAAGCCCAAAACTAGCAATGCGGTGCTGGGCCAGCTTGGATCGTAAGAAAAGCCGGTGCGCGAGGGCGGAATACTGGGTGCACGGGCTACAGAAAGCAGATTTCGGCGCTTGTAAATCATTGCCACACGTCAGGTTATGGACTCAACTGCGTAAACTACGTACTATACGGATCCAAAACGTATGCCTGGTGATGAGTTTGATCTTCAAAAATGCCACCGCACGATGTTAGCTGTGATAATGAACATGCAACGCGGCCTTGCGTCGACATACTGTTCACGTCAAGAATAGACATAACGGTGGTGCTAGTGCCAGGTAGTGCAATCGCATTTAGCTAGAACGTTGGTCCCTGTTAGTCCGAAAGCAAGAGTAACTCAGAATGATTTACAACTGCAAATACCAACCCAAACCATCTCAGCGTTCGCAATCGTCGGTGGATAAGCGTTCGACTGACTGCGTAGTAGGAGAAGGTGTGAGAATTTACTGTTTTGCACGCAATAGATAGGAAATGGGCTCACTTATAACCAGTCTTGAATCGAGCAGAGAGGCACACTATGGAATCCAGAGACAGGGAATCCTTGAGCAGCACCATATTCGAGATTGCGGGCGAATTTGCGAAATTGCCCCAGCCTATGGTATTTTTGTCAGCAAAATAATGAAATCGAAACATGCGAAAAGCTCAACCACAAGTCGAGCTGATTAATATACCGCCAGAGAATGTCGCATTGATATCCGGGTTGTTGGCTACTGCCCTGATAATCGGGTCAATCTGTTTGACCGGCGACTCCACTTTGGTTTTGACCTGGAGAACACGATGACAATCAGCACCGAGGTATCTTCATCACGTATTTTGCCGGAAGCTTACATCGGATAACACGTTTGCCAGGTACTTCCCGGCTAAATGGCTGGTAGAACTTTCGCTGGCATGATTGAGAATATACGTATTCTGCATGCAGATGGTGAGAATTTCAAAGGAAGCCAAATAGCATCATTGAGATAAAGGTGTTCTTCGCGCAGATTGTGGTAATCTCGAAGGGATATGACAAGCGCTTCGGGTTCTCGTCAAAGTAGGAGCACTTACGGGTAGCAGGACTCCCGTCAACGCCAAAGCGACAAGAACAGGGGCCAGGATCGTGAGGGGAACGGCTGGAATCCAAGACTTTCTCTCTTGACGCACTGACTCCTTGGCCAGTTCGTGGATCGTTCCTTCACCGGTCTCCATGTTTGATTCCTTTCACACTTATGCAACCGAGCAGAATATCAATGGCTCAACGGGACTGTTTCTTTCTCACAACCAACGAATATAAAGGACGAGGCTGAACTAAATGCGAGGCGGCTGCGACTCCCTGTAGACTTTATGCTCCAGCTACAGGGTTCCCATATTACGCCTCGAAGTTAGCTCCGCCTGCCCCTCCCACACATAATCGCAAACTAAAGTATGAGCTAATGTACTCTATCGCGAATTGTAATGTATGGGCTACGTAATCATGTTCTGGACCAAGAACGCCCTCGACTTCACCTTTCTTGTTCACGACGTACGTTCTTGGCGGCGGAGTGTCCATCCTCGAACCCATGGAAAGAGATTCGCTCCACCTTGAACACCGAGCCTCACGGAGACATCTGGCGTCCATTCGGCGCTTTGTCCCTCTGCTTCGTCTATAAATAGAGCAGCCCCACGCACTGTGAGCGAAATACAGTTTTGCTCTCTCGCACACGTGACATACGACGCGCGTCCGGGAATCGGGTAAGCACGCCTCCCAAAGCCAAAACAAACCCGACCTTGGTAACTGGGATGGCAGTCCTAAATCTTGAGAACACATTATGAGGTTGTAAAAAGTGTTGCCCTTCCTGAAGGGCGGAGGCGGATGCCGTCGCTTGCTAAAACACTATTATGTTGAGATACATGACATAGGTATATGCTTTGATTTGATAACCGGCCATCTTTTCACCCACTGCACTTGTTCAGTATATCAGAACTGACCAGTTAGAAGGCCGTATACTATATAGGGACCGAATCACCGACTTAAAGTGTGCGCAGTGGTGATAGCGTGAGCTGGTGAATGGCAAAGTATGCAAGCGGCTCAATGCCAATAGGATTTGAAGCATGTTTGGTTATCCTTCAAATTGGAAAATGCCATGAAAAACGGTCACGGTCATGTGTGTCTTCGTCACCCTCACGATAAGGATTTGAAGGTGTCGATTGGAACTCTCTCCGCCTTGCCTAACCGTCCGTGTGGTAACAAGATCTCCGGAAAGTCTTCTCCAACTTTGACCCCCGCGACCATTTCCGCCGTATGATACCCACTCAAGAACGCTCTTGGCATGCCGTGCCCTGTGTAGCCCGCGCATACAAACACGCCCGGGCGGTCCTCGCCCACCGGACCCACAAAGGGCAATCTGTCCGCACTGAACCCCATAATCCCTGCCCATTCCATCTCAATCTCCACCTTGTCCCTGATATGTGGAAACGTGTCGTGGATGTAGCTGCGGAGCGCGGTGGAGATGACGGGGTCGAGAGATGCGTCGTCCCCGTTTCCGATGGCCATATCAGGTGCCAGGTTCCGCATTCCGCCCAACACGAGCCGCCCGTCTTCTCGCGCAGAGAAATACTCATACCCGTCGTTGGCTGACACGCAGCCGTCAAAGGCGGGGAACGGCGAGATGGGTTGTGTCACGATCACTTGGTTCTTGACGGGCACGATCGGGATATCGGGAAGTAGTGTGCGGGTGTGCGAGTTAGTGCAGAACACCACATTGCGCGCTGTCAACGTTCCAGGCCCGTCCCCCTCGCGGTCCGTGATGATGCGGTGCAGAGGAGGAGAAGTCCATGACCCCCCAGACTCTGAAGCGAATTCCACCTTCCTCACAAGCGTCTCGGTGCAGAAGTTGACTCGTCCTCCGGCTTTTCCCGGCGATGGACTCTTATTTTTCGCAAGAACGTCCTGTGCTAGCGCCAACACCAACCGCGCTCCCCACACCCTGAACCCGGGCTTGATCTGCACCGCGCCACAAAACTTATCCGTTCCCAACATCCCAGCCACCTGCTTTCTATCCAGAATTGTGAACATCCCTTCCCCGCATGCCCCCGCGTCCTGCATCTTCTCCACTTCCGCCGTCCAAAAGTCCCGCTGAGCCTCGGTAGCGAACGCATTTAAACACCCGTCTTTGAACGAGTGCAAAAAGGGGTCCGGCTCTCCGCCGTTGGAGATGTACGAGGAAACAAATTGGGAGAGGGCGACAGCATTCTGGAGATCGAAGCGAAAAAGCTTGCGGGTCTGCGCTTCTCCGACCCGCGCGGCGGTTGATGTCCATCCATCTTGCAGCCTGGACACATAGAAATCAAAATAACAATAGTGAGGACCTCCCGTTTCGTCACCCTATGTCCTTTCTTGGTAAACTCCGTAGTAGGCAGCTCTAGAGAACCTTTACCCTTACCCTGGTATCAACAATCCCCCATTTCTCCCCGTGGCACCGCCACACAGCTGTCTTCCTTCAATGACGGCAATCTGCCACTCAGGTTTCAGCTCTTGCAGCCGCCGCGCGACCGACAAGCCCGTGATGCCGGCTATAGAGGAATCGCGGAACGGAATGTGATTATGGTATACGTATATACATACGCCCCCAGAAATTATGTTTACCTCCGATGATAGCAGCATCAACCGTTCGAGAGGGCAGCGGATCAGCGACGGGCATTTTAAGATCTTTCAGCCAGTAGGACGCCGTGGGGCGCTTGGGGAGATAGCGAGCAGAGTTGTGCATTGTTCACATCCAGCGTGCAGCGATCAGGGGCAAACTTGGTCCGTTAAGACTTGACTCAGGAAACGATCAGAACACACCGAGCGCCAGACAAAAGTATGTGGGACATGTGGTTTAACCTCTGAATATTTATTCCAGTGGCTCCCGGAACAAAATCAGTTTTTGCTTTTCTCTGGAAGAAACAATAATAATAGGATGTACGTCTCCGCGGAACCTCTCTAATAACAAGTTCTGTGATCGCTGACTACACCAGAGAAGTCCACATCCCCCACGGTCGCGTTTCAATTGTCGGAACAAACACCTCCAGGCGCGCGACGCGCGCGTGATGTTTTGGGTGTATCATACTGGGGCCAAGGAACAAATGCGGAGGCGGCGCCTGGTGTACAACATCACAGTAGTGCCACAGAAGCAACATCAGATTCATCCAAATCCTGTTACATTTCAGCGGAGGTGTCGCCTAGGATCAAAATAGTCCGACCGCGCATGGTCAGCACGGGAGTCATGGCCAAAAATTTACATGTATTACGAAGTCTACAATAGTGGTACAAGTCATACGTGTGGGTGGGTCTGTTATGTGTGACCACGGTCTCTCGTCTTCGTTCTACATGTGTGTCTAGTTCAACATTCTCTTGACCTTCCCGGTCGTCACGTTCAGACGCTCGTTGGTAATATCGGACCGGTCCATGATGCGGTTGACCTGGCCTCTCTGAGCATCCAATTCCGTGTTCATGACCTGTCCCATCATCTTCAATTTGGCCAGACCCGAGGACAATTGGTCCAAGTTGGCATCAATCTCCTGTTCCGTGTCATCCCGTTCAATCCCTTCCGGGGTTGTGTACGCTCCAGAATGCGAGGATTTGAAATCACGGTTCTGGATCTCCTCCACTCGGCCAAGCCGCACCGCGCGGTCGTGTTCGCCTGCACGCCCTTCATCTTCTCGTAGCATACGTTCTTCGTTTTCCCGCTTGGCATTCGCTTCGCGCTTCTTAGCCTTTTTGGACCCGAACGAGGGAAGCATGAAGAACCGGTTCAGAGATTTCAAATGATCGGCCTTGGCGTCAGAGACCTTGACGTGGGATTGGGCAGACTCCAATCGTGCTTCAGACTTGTAAAGTTGTTCTAAACATAACAGGCGGGCGAAAGCAGCGTTAGAGCCAAGAAGAAGCGAGAGTGGAACAGATACAGCCCAACAACAAGCAGAGCTCTTCTCCCGTCGCTGCTTTTCTAGATCTATCTGAATTGCGCTCTGCGCCAATATTGTACTTACCAGACTGGTGACTGAGTTTCTGCATGTTCTGTGTAGCCAAGTTGTCTGCCTCATGGAGCCGGGAGACTGCCCTGCGTGTGCTCAAGAGCGAGTCGTTCTGGACCTTCTTTGTCTTCCTGTCAAGCCACTCTCCATTGTCGTAATCCTCTGGCTCCTCATCAACCGTTTCCCACGAGCGGTAACCTGTGGTAGGCCCATTGCCTTGGTGCTGCTCAGCGGCCTGTGCAGCAGCAGTCCACTTGTTGCCGCCACCAGCACCGGCAGGCGGCCGGTTATCGTATATGTCATAGTGTTCGTCAGCGTACTTGTCTTGACGGTCGTTGTAGGGGTCGTTGTGTGGTTGGTGGGAGGTCGAGCGGCTGGGAGCGACGGGCTGCTGGTACCGGCGGTCATTGTCGTAGCTGTCGCCGTAGTTGTGTTTCTGGTCGTAGCGATTGTCCCGCCCGTAGGAGCTTCCGTTGTAAGCCATGTCTTTAGTGAGTTCGTTGGGGTGACAATAAAATGTTATGGAAAAGACAAAAAAAAAGGTAAAAGGAAAAAGGAAGGAATGTGACGAAACAAGAAGTGCTGCGCTTGGCGGCAGTCCACGTGATAAGACGACCTCTCGCAGAAAACGCGTCTAAATTTCCGACCAGGTCCCCCCCATCTCGACTCGACCGGACCCGACCAGCGATCGCCCAACGCCCCGCCAGACCTAATTTATGAAGCCTTTTTCGCTGTCTAAATACCAGAAGCGTATCGCATCGCATCTGGCAAGTAAGTTTTGGATGCCGGCCGCGGACCGTGCTTTGAGGAGGTTCCAGACATGGCGTGTGGATCCCACTCTAAAAAAGTGGTGGAGGGGGTTCGGGAAATATGGCGTTGGCTGCACTCTGCAAATGAGTACGGTCTTCGGAAAAATCGGCCACTTGGCTTGGCGTTCTGTAGTTGCTGGGCGGGCGTCAAGGTCCCCAGTTTAGTGCAGTCTGGCGAGGTCTTGTGGGCTCTCCTGCTCTTGACCGCCCTTTGATCAGATTGTACAACTGTTTCAAAACCCGACAGGCAAGGCGTTGGCTGCACTCTGCAAATGAGTACGGTCTTCAAAAAAAGGGCTGCTTGGCTTGGCGTTCTGTAGTTGCTGGGCGGGCGTCAAGGTCCCCAGTTTAGTGCAGTCTGGCGAGGTCTTGTTGGGTCTTTTTGGCTTTCCTGCTTTGACAGAATGTCTGTCTCGGGTCAAAGGGTTCAGCATTTTGAAGGCATGCGAAGATGATTTGCACAACCGGTTTACTGATGACCTTTACCCCCTTCTTTTGCATGTCAAATGCCGTGCTATACGCTGGCGTAGGCCAACCCGAGAATGATCCTGCAGCCGTCGCTGGAGATGGGTCGCGAATCTCCGCTCTCAAAAGAGCCGCGGGTGTCACCCCTGGATAAGGTAGGGCAGCGTGTCGTACTGACGCTGTGATACATATGCATATTTGCGTAGATTGCCATGTTCAATCAATCTGGACTCCGCGAGGTTGTGCGCGTCGTGCAGGTCAGGCTTTTGCCGTCAGCTGTACTCGGGTAGCAAACAGCAGACGTTTTAACAAATCGCCCTGCGCTTCACAGCACCAGTCACACGGTGAGATTACGTCCGTCGCTTCCCTATACCAGTGGGTTCGGTCCCTAAATCCACCAAATCTTCATTCCATTCCCGAAGATCCCTACGCCTGAGCCGCAGCACTTGGGTCTTCTGTCGTTCGATGGACCTTCTTGTCCGGTTCGCGCGCTCGACGACGTCCTTGCCGCCTCCTCTTCGGAGTTTCTGTAGTCCACCCCAACTGGTCTCCCGACTCAGACTACCTTCGGCGCTCTTTGGCTTGAGCGTGTCGGTTATTCGTTGAATCCATTTTTTGTATCATATCGTACTGTATCAGACTGTCCATCAATAGAACTCATGATCCCCGAATGTCCTCCGAGTCTCGGCGAGATACCCACTGCGCTCTTTGCGCTTGCAGCGCAGTTTGCACTTCCGTCAATCAGCTCTGACGAGGAATCTCGCCATTCCGACTGTTGTCAAAAATATGATGAACCCGGTTGAGATATTCTGGCTGAGACCAACAAATCTTTACTAATCAAATTCGCGCAATAGACCCTGTAGATAGTGACGCACTTCCGCTGCGGATGGGAAGATGAGCAATTGGGGCAGGCAGCACCAGCTAGCAGCCGTCGCGTTCCCGTAAGTGGGAGCGAACTTACGTCTCGTCTCGGTGCTACATCTGGGATACACACTGTCTCCGCTTTCCCCAAAAGACTCGTTCAACTCGTTTGCAATTTGCATTTCAACAACGAAATTGATGAAGAAGAAGATCCCAACAGAGACTGGAGATGAAAGCACGTAGGGTATAGGATCCCACAGCATATACAACCACTGGATTCATATCTCTATTGTAAAGCTTGAATTGAGAAAGAGCCTACCGAACGAACGACCCAAAGGGGAAGGGCACGGCGCAACAAACAAATGTGGGACAACCGACACCAAGACAATATGATCCTACAGGACCAGGTCTCTGACACGGATGCCGTCGGCTCAGAAGAAGATGCAGAAGGTTCCGAGGAGGCTCTAGACTCGGAAGACGCGGAAGGGTCCGAGGATGGGGAATACGAGGCTGCTGAGGACGACGGCGACCTGGGCTCGGCGAGTCTTAATGGCCTGACCGAACAGCCCGCGCGATCTCGGCAGTCGCCAACCCAGAACCACCCCGAATACGCAGACCACCTGCCGGATTCGTCATCTTCTTCAGTAATGGATATGGACGTGGACGCGCCCGATGGTTCGTGTTGACGCGACGACGCACGCTTGCCCGACGCTTTGCGTAGAAAGAGGACGACGCCGGGTTTCTGACGCTTCATCCTCTCTTGTCTCTCTCGATTAGACGATGGGATGGACAACGGCATAGAATACTGCTCGGACGAAGTGATAGTGCAACCGCACGCGGAAGACTGCGTGGGCTACGAGATCAATCCCTTTGTATGCAGCGTCGTGGCTTTTTATATATTTACCGCAATGCACCCACACTTGTTTGCATCCACTCTAGGCATCTTGCGTACACCCGACGAGCGTCAATTGCTTGGCTAGCACGAGGAATATGGTTGGTACCACTGCCATCAGTACATCAACCGATGGCCTCGCCAAGTTCTGACCTGTGATGATTGCTAGAGATGGCTGTTCAGTGGCGGAGACGATGGCTTCATTCGCAAATTTGACTTTGCGGCCACCTTGAACGGAGAACAAGGTCTGACGCAAACACAAAAGCATGGCCTTGTCGATTCGATCGAGAAGGGCGGAGTTTTGTCCTCAGTTTGGGAGAACGCAGAATATCCGCTCACATGTGCGTCGTATGATCCCGCCCTCACATCTACCCCCGTTCTGGGATCTAATAGTGGTGCTTTCAGATGATCCGACCGTAAGGACAGGGCTGGACCCCGAGAACCCTCCGCCTTTGGTCGCCGAGTGGTCGCCCGTCTACAGTCTGGATGTTCACCCGGAGGGCATCTGGTGTGTTACTGGATGTAAGGTCCGTTGTTTACGCCAAGCGGTATCTTAGGCGACAGTGCCTCCATCCATGTGTGATACTCAACTACGAGTTTTCTGATGATGTGTAGAGTGGAAACATCAATCTTTGGTCCGTGAGGCACGATGAGGGACATGTACGTGATCACATCGTCTCCTTTCCGCGAACGACACATTCATGACTGATGCTACTTCCAGTGCCAACATGTTCTTAGAGAACACAGAAATGCTGTCTCCGTCCTCCGACTCACCCCAGGCGAACGCGGGCTTGTAAGCGGGTCATGGGATCGGTCACTAGTGGTTTGTTGCGAAACTCGAATACACAACCCTCGCCTGATCTCGTTCATCTAAACCGCAGCATTTCCCGTATTATTAGCGATGGGACCTCGATGCCGGCAAGGTCGTCACTCGTTTTCAGGGCGTCCGATCCCAAATCACCTCCCTCTCCTTTTCCCCATCCGCGGCATCTTCGTATCTCAATCTCTTTGACACCGCGGACCCAAAGGGCACTGTCGCGGCGTTCAACAACACAGACGAAAGGATTCTCGCTGCCGTTGCCGCACAACAAGCCGCTGCCGCCGAGGATTCGATGCTCATGGCGACATCCTACGATGGCGCGGTGCTCCTGTTTGATCAGCGAGTAGCGGGTGGCATTGGACGGAAGTTTACGGCAAAATTGAGTGAGGCCCCGCCGTGGTCTTTGTCGGTACGCCTCTTTCGGAAGTGTGTCTCACAGTCTGTTCCATGGTCTCAATATCTGTCTATTTCTTGCGTAGGCATGCTGGAGTCCAAACGGAGATCGGATTTTCTGCGGACGGAGGAACGCGTCGGGTTCGTAAAAGAAAGACCTCACATGCGAATTAATGGTGTTTCAACTTCAACCCTCATCTCATTTTCTTGGGAATGTTATAGTCGATGAATATGACGTCCGCGAAGGCCGTTGGGTGCGTTCACTACGACTACCCCGCGACTCTGGGCCCGTATCTTTTGTGGCATGTTTACCGAATAGTCGACATCTCCTATGGTAAGACTCTCGACCGTTCAACTTGATGAATGAAATGAGACTGGTGTTGACAGAGCCCGTATAGTGCGTCTCAAGACATTCTCCGCCTCTGGGACCTCGAATCTTCAGCCGCTGATCCCGACACAATCCTCACACCAATGGACATCGTACCGTACGATGTAACTCCGGCGTCCCTACAATCCGACCAGAGCTCTGCAACCCACTCCCTTCCCCTCATCGACAGCCGAACCCATATGGACATGGCTGGCGTCGACACATCATCACCCATAGACACTACAACAGTACCCAATGAGGATACTGACGCTTTCAGCACACTCACGGATGGCGCAGTAACAGGAATCAATGGAAGCACCAGTACGCCCAATGGCACCACGACAGATGACGACAGTCACTCACTCAACGCAACACCCACACCCAACAACCTTGCACTACCGCAGCAGTCCCGCCTCTATCAGCTTCGCCAAAACAATGGCCATTCGACCGCATCCTCCGCTAACAACACTCCACGTCTACCAACAGCTGGCTTGGCCCTCTTCCTCCATGACGAGATGCAAATGAACCAGGACTCGGTCCTCGGCGAAGAGCTCCATCATACTAACGAGGATGAAGACATCACCGCCATCGCCTCCATCAATAATACCATCACCACCACCACGCTACCAGGCCCCGCTCCTCCGCCACCATCAAACCATGTCAACGGCACCACATCGTCTACATCACCGTCACCAACAGCATCTGCACCATTAGAAACCACTGACCCCGCAATACCACCAACACTCAGCCGGTCGTCCACCCACAACAGCGGCGTGATCCTCCTAGAACCTCGCAGAACCAACGCGCTGGCAGCCCAAGTTACGGCGTCCCTCGCACGCCGAACCCACCTCTCGGGTGCGTCACAGCTCGGGCCCAACAAAAACAACGGAAGCAGCAGCAACGCAGTACCAAGCCCGAATAGAACTGCCAGACAGAGAAGCACTGTCGGACAGGGCGGGCTGTTACAACCCAATGGAGGGCACAGAACGAATACGATGAACACAACAACAACGGCTCAGTTGACGAAAGAAGATGACTTTGAAACCGCACCTCTCGTGCCCTTCACCATTGTCCCTGGACACAACAATGGAGTCGTGTCCACCATTCGTAAGTCTTCCTCCTCCGTTAATCTCTACCACACACGTTTCTCACTCTCTTTTGATGTTTTCAACTTGCGACCTGCTACTGCCCAGTCATCGACCCAGCAAAACGGTATCTCATCACAGCCTCCGGAACCCGCGGCTGGGACGGCACTGCATCCCACCTGTGTCTCGTATACGCACTCGTCCCCGTGCTCAGCAACAACAATAACAGCAACAATAATAACCTTCCCGCCACTGCGCCAAATCCTGCCGCTGCGAACACTGATGCGAGTCAGCCTGGCATGGACGTGGAGGAGAGCACCGATAACAATAGTGGCCCAGCACCAATCTCGACTCGGCCAACGGTGCTCGTAGGTGATGAGGACGAGGAGGATGACGAGGACGATTGAGCGACCAAAAGATACTCACACATGCACATCCACTAACGCAACCCACCGGGACAACCCCGACCACGCCATCTTCTACTTCTGCAAATGTGTCCATGAGCCTGCCATCTGATCTGCACTGATACCTGTTGTGACATACCGTCCGCCCCGCCCTTGCGCCAACTCTTTTTCTTTATTTGTATTTGAAGCTTTTATATGGCTGTACATATAATATGATCATGTGCGGGGTTTGCCTTACCTTGCGAAGCGCAGCGGTCTCATGCACGAATGCATTAGCGGTTTCCTCTTCATTTCCATTCGTCACCCGACGTCTACATGCAGGCACAAAAGATGGGAAACAATGATAACAGGGATACTAATAGTTCTCCGCAATATAAACGAGGAGCCATGAATCAAGGACGAGAGCCAACTATGCCACAACCGGAATGGGAAAAGACCAACCACAATAACCACATCTATCCCGAGTTTCGAAAGTATTCAGCAACCAATATGGTACAACTTGACGGGTATATCACACATACAGAAAAGACAGGCTATACAAATTGATAGAAATACAAGCGGCCTTGCCGATCTGAAAGGTAAAGCGATCCTACTCCGCACTCAGAGGAGTTTGCCAACTTACATAGTAGGAAGAAGAGTCCCACCACGGTCGTATGGGATTTCGAGAAAACAAGTAAAGCGCACTCTGTCCGCCGGAATAAATCAAGGGTGGGATCATAACCCCATAACCCCATTGTTTGTTGTTCGGGAAGGTAATGACGTTTTTGAGAAGGTAACATGGGCGGGGCCATATATGGGCAATGCACGCTCTCTCCGAAATTGCAACGGCCTTAGAATTACGATCTTTTGCCAGGGATAGCGGTTTCACCAAAGGTACCAGCTCATCGATTCGGTTACGATGCTTGTGTGTGAGCCACCAGATTATTTCGCGTTGTCGGTTCTCTTTCATTTGCCCCACACCTACCAAAGAATCAGCCAGGACTGCTGGGAGCGAGTTGACGGATTGCTCAACGGGTCTTCGATGAAATCCCAGGTCCAGTAAAAATAGCCGGCGCCTACGCTTTTGAAATATGCAGCTTGAGCGAGCATCAGACTCTTGCGGCGGTCGTAAACGGCAAATTCGAACGACTTGCTGATGAGAATCAGCGACATAAATCGACGGATGTCGACGCAAAGGATGAGGTCGTCCCATAGGCTGTCCAAGATGCTTTCCATAACGACGAGAGGTATGCTTCGTGGTGCGGGATGAGGTTGTATGTCGGCAAGAGGTTGTTTGCAGGGCGAGATGTTGTTGAGTGGGCGAGGAGCCTTTGAAAAGTAGCCTATCATGAAGCACAGCGAAATGCAAAAAAAGGAAACAAAAAACAGAAGTTGGTGTATGCCATCCCCACCATCAAGAACAGAACCATTTCAGGTTGTTTCGTCACCTTACGTTCCCTTCCCATCATCAAACCCCCACCTCCCTCAGAAACTCCCAAAAATGGAACGATGTGGTACAAGTAATCCTTCAATGAACAAATTGTAGAAAAATAGATAGTTGAGTATTTAAAAACCCATATCTTTGGACCACTGCATGCCATCAAAGTGGCCGAATGTCATTGTGTCCGCGCAGGTAGGGTCCTGCTCTATTGATATAGAATTTCCCCCCTCCGACTCCGTCAATCTCTTCGAGAAGCTATGATACGTGAAGCTATGATACGTGATAAATATCAACATACGTCTCGCAAATGTACAATGAAATTATTATCATTGGACCTTGCTCAAGTGTGTCACTGCCGTTATCTCGGGAACTTTGATAATCGATTCTAACTGCCAGCTTCCTTCAGCCCGTGCTCGCCCGCATACTCCCAGATCAATTCGGTAACCTTTGTTCGCGCCGCCTGCGCAGATTGCAACTCCAAGAAATCGGACCGTACGGTCATGATCTGCATTCTGCTGCGTAGGGAAATGACAAAATGACAATCGTCGTGAAAGATCAGAGGATGAAGGATGCTCTAAGCGATGAAGTCAATGCGCACAATTTGAGGGCGTGGAATCTGAAGCATCTGAAAAAGGATGCCAAGGAGCGAGAACTTGAGTTCGAGCCGAACCAATATAATGCGCACAACGCTGTAGTGAAAGTGAATGTGTCGCTCAAGTGTTCATATACGTAAGTGCTTTCGCTATGTGCTTTATCTACTGGCCCTGCATCCAGGCCGTATCTGAGCTGTAGCGGCGTAGTATGCAATGCAATAACAAGAGGTGTAGATGATTAGCGATACAGCGCTCGATGTAGTCCAAACTGCTCGTGTGCTTGCGACAAGACCAATGAGGCAGAGGAGCGTGCGACGGTAATCACGGTGCTGTTCATTCCCGGTTGCGCTTGTTGAGACAGAGTTTGTGACAAAAAACTATGCAAGTGCCTCAATAATGGGAGGAAGGAATGTTCTGCAACGAGCTGCAATTGTACATGTAGGACGGACGATATCTGAAATAGATTGTTTTCATCTAACCGGTTTGATGTCGTTTGTCTCTCGTCCGTTGTACCATCCAGCGCTTGGTAGCCACGTCTGTGTAATCTTTCTCCCGCCCATCCATGAACAGCCTAACAATCGCAACAGCACACCCACCCCATGATGATGAAGTGTCGGCTGCTGCTAGCGCTTTTATACAGCAGAAACACGGGTGGATTTTGACTGGTTCAACGTGGGGTTGTGGCGCAGCAGATCCAGCGCAGACGCGTGACTAAGCCACCATCGCCGGCGAAGAGGGAAAAGACGACTGCAACCTTGTCAGGAGGTTAAGACTTTAAGACTTGGATGTAAGACTTACATCTCGTCGATGTGCATTTAATTGTGCATTCTGCACAGCCTTGACACTCGAAAGTCGTTCCCATCATCACTGACCTGCACAGCCACCTAGGAGAACGCTCCGCAGAGATACAGTCATTCCTTTGTGCACAGTAACATTCATCTGTACTGCTACAATTCTACTAGGTTTTGGGTAACCTCTCCATTTCTCTAACAACTGAGGTTTACGACAACCAACCTTCTCATAAATGATTTCCTCTATGGGATATTCAGGAAAGCCAGAGACGTCGGCTGGTGGGGCTGCTCCCTCCGGTATGGATGTGTTGGCAGCACATGAGGTCGCAAGATGTTGACGTGGGAGTATGGCCAAATACCACGGAATTGCGTCTTGTCAAGGTCGAGGTGATAGGTGTCAGGATGTGTACCGGACAGAAGTACCTTGAAGAAATAGCACCAAGTTTTCGCCCATGGGCGCGATCGATTTCTAGCGTGATTCCGTTGCGGAATAGATTGCAGCACGGATGGATGTTTCTATACACAGAGGAGTGAATGTGGACGGAAAGTACTGCTTGACAGCTCAGTAGTGCTGCGTACAGCTGTAAAGTGCCGACAAATGTGCAGGATGCACAATTATATGCAACGATGATGAGATGTATGCCTTTCTATTCCACCCTTAAAGTCTTAACCTCTTTTACGGCTTGCATTTTCTTTTAGAAAGCCTGTGGTATATCTTGATGCGCAAATTCATTGATTTGATCGCCGAAAGTGCTGGCCAATTGTCCAAGGAAAGAGTCTTCCGGGCAAAGGCAAAGAGCCGAATTCCAAGAGCTGACCGCCATTGTCTTTAACGTCAGCAGGAATGCGGTTGGAGTCAACAACGTACCATATATTTTATGAAGGCCTTCGTCAAGCACGTCGAGCGTTGACCAAATGACCAAATACTGATATCCCCAGTGTCAGAGTGTAAAAGCATCTTACCAGAGGCCTCAAGATCTTTCAATGAATGGCTATCTATACGCAAGAAAACTTTCTCTCGCCCGCCACAACGCGTTGTCAATCGACTCCAAGCCAACAAATCCCATCGCAAAGCATGGTGATATGGTATATCGTACAGTTTGGAAGGCTTGAGAAGGTAGAGCAATCCTACGCTCACGGTGTTAATATGGAATTCAAATGTAGCAATCACCGGCAAGAAACCATGGGCGTGAGGGGTCATGGGAAAGGAGAAAGAGCTCATGGGGAGATTAAGTGGGGGCTTCAGGTGTTTGCTGCATAACATATGCCCATTCTTCCATAGGTGTTCGCTGCATAACCCATATGCCCATTCTTCCACACCCCCCAACACAGTTGCGACATGTTTGAGAAAGTAAGTTTTGTATTTCAACTCAGCCACAACAGCGACCTCGACGTAGTTGCGATTGTTTCAAAATAACAGTTTTTTGGGTTGAAAGGGGGGTTCACCATGGGTATCAGATCATCGATTCGTTAGGAATGCTTTTTTATAAGTGTCCAGATCCGTTGGACATCAGACATGTAATAACCACGTGCCGCCAATATGAATTGAGCCAGGACTGCGAGGGGCGAGTTGTACGGGTTGCTCAGAGGGTCTCTGATGAGATCACACTTCTCGTCAGGATATCCAGACCCTTGGAGATGGGCAGCTTGAGCAATCATCAGCCACTTGCGCCGTCGGTAAACAGCACTCTTGAATGACTTGTTGATGAGGACCAGGGACATGTACTGACGAGTCTCCAGGCAGACGACGAGATTGTCCCACACGATGTCCAGGATTCCGTCGACAACGACGAGAGGTATGCTTCTAAGCATGGTGGCCACGCTGATCAGTTTGACCTGCTGGGGCAAGAGTTTGGGGTTAGGGAGACCTTCCTTTGTGCAACTACCGCAAGGCAAAGGAATGTCACCCAAATGACTGGACTGGTCTGTCGTTTGAGTGCAAGATGGTTCTGTGCGCGCTAGTTCTGCTCTCTGTTCATACGCAAGACGCCGGAGAAAACCCCCTTGCTTCATAACAAAGACGTTGGTCGCGTCGCGACTGTTTACGACAGACGATATGAAAATGGAATAAATACGCGTATGCGCATTCTATGTATAAGAATTGACAAGGGCGCAGGCAAAAAAAATTGGGGAGAGGGGCTGGAATAAAAAACTAAAGAAAACGAAAGGGACAAGAAACATCAAGGACGGGGAGGCGAAGGTTTGTGAAATTCCCAGCTTAGGGAGACTAAACTGCATCACCCCTTCCGCATATGTAAACGTCCCTATTCTCCATACTTGCTCGCCACATTTTCCCTCACGACCGCTTCAGGTGCCTTGCGGTTCGTCCAAATCTCAAACTGTTTCAGACCCTGTTTGATCAAGATCTCGATCCCCGGGATGCACGTCCAGGAGGTGTTTTTGGTGACAATCGACAATAACGGGGTGATTTTGGGGCGGTAGGCCATGTCGACGACTACACCGGTTGCGGTGGTTGGGTGTGTTGTTGTGAAGAGGGCGTCGAGGCCGAGCTGCGACTGGGCGGGGGCGGGGACCGTGGAAATGATGTAAAAGATGGCAGATGGGTTGGTTGATGTTGTTGAGGAAGGAGGGGCCAGGAGAGTGCTCAAGTCAGGGACATAAGTCGCGCCAAACGCGCTCACGAGCGGGGCAGCGTTTTCCGGTGTGCGGTTCCAGATACGGAGTTGGTCGCAGCCGAGGCGTTGCAGTGTATAAAGTGCTGCACGTGCGGTGCCCCCGGCACCCAGTACCACGCCGATGACTTGAGTGCGTTGATCCGCGCTGCTGGTGGGAAGAGATGCTGCCGCTTCCGAGATCGCGGAATGCATTCCGATCCAGTCGGTGTTGTCGCCCCAGAGGGTCGCCATGCCCGTCGCCGGGTCCTCCCGAGTGAAAATGGTGTTGACTGCGCCAATCTCTTTAGCGGCCGGGGTGAGGTGCTGCACGACGTTATGTTTGATCACGTCCTGTTTATGCGGGATGGTGACAGAGGCGCCGCCAAAAGTACCGGCTTTCACCGCCGCGTCGACCGTGTCTTTCACAAACGCAATGTCGGGGGATTCTGCGAGGTCGTACTGATGAGGGAGGCCCAAGGCTGTGAACCCGGAATTGTGCAGGGCGGGAGACACGGACTGGCTAATGGGGGCGCCGAACAGGTAAAACTGTTTCGGCTGAGTGAGACCAATCAGGGTGCGCAGGCGGTAGATCTCAGCGATGGAGAGCTGGCCTGGTGCGGCGCGGGTGGGGAGTGCCGGGTGCGTGACGGGGGTGAGAACCAGGTTAAGTGCGCGCGAGAGCTGGCCCAGAGATCCCATGTTCATGGCGATGAGCGGCTTTGCGGCCGCGGGAAGCGAAGCGCGGAAGCGCTGCAGGGCGAAGTTGTCTTCCATCGAGGTAGCGAATCCGATGAGTTTGATGATATCGGCGTACGGGTTGAGTTTGTCGTACACGTCTCTAAACCGGATCGCCACGGATTGCTGCGCCTTCTGGTTTCCGAGCAGGCTGGATCCGTGACCTTGTTCTTCCCACAGCGCCGAGCCGGTCATGTCATGGTACGAGGCGACAATGTACGAGTTGGACTTTGCGGCCACGAGGGCGTCGAGTTGGTCGTGGGAGAAGCCGTCGATTTCAATGTCGACGTATTCGCAGCCCCATCGAAGTCCGGCGACGAGCAGGTTGTAGCGGTGCTCGTGGTCTGCGTCCGGGAACTTACCGGCTTGGGCTTTCGTACGGACGGTGTAGACAATTGGCAGCGGGGAATGGCGGCGGAGCAGGGCGACTTGTTTCCCGACTGACTCCTCGTCGTGCGAGGAGAGAAGGTCCACACGCAGCTCGATGGCGTCAGCACCTTCCGAGATCTTGTCCAGCAATGGAAGTGTTTGCTCAACATCCGGAAACGTGAGCGAGACAAAGAAGCTGTCGCCGGGCGGAGCAGGTACGTTGCCCGGGAGCACACTGCTACCTCCCTGTTGTTTCGTGAGATTAAATGTAAGGAACTTGGCCAGATCCGACTCGACCGCGGGCCAATTTTCGGCATCACTGTGAACAATGACAAATTCGTGGACGGAGCATTCGCGGTACCACGCTTTCCGGCGGTTCCACACATTGATCATGTCCTCACCATACATGGGCCGCGTCTTGTCCTGCGACAGGTAAGCTGACACGTCCTGGATGTCGCGTTTTACATGGACGACCAGCCCTCTGCGTGATGCGCCGGTTTCCAAGCCAGCCCAGTTTTTCAACAGCCTTCTCGCCTCGGGTGTTTCCACAATACCGCCTCCGCAAGCGATGACAGCTCCAGTAGGGAACTTTGTCAACGCCTCGCCGAGCAGCACGGTTTCTTGCCGTCTGAACTCATCCCATCCTTTGTCGGCGATAAACTTGGGAATGGTGGTTTGGAGACTTTCTTCTAAGTAGTGATCCATGTCGATGAACTTTCGAGAGAAGGCCTTGGCGGCTGCCTTCCCGGCGTGCGTTTTCCCGGCTCCGCGCATGCCGATGAGGACCACTGTCGCATCGTTGATGACGGGTTTAGACAAGTCAGAGGTCGCGGATTTAGCAGCATCGCTGGCCGCTGGTGCTTTGAGTTCCTGCTCCTCGTCCTCAAGATCGATTCCCGCGAGGGACACTCCGAGCTTGTTTTGAAGGGCATCCCACCAAGCTGGCCACGTCTTTTCAACGCACTTCTTCTCCTTGATGATCGCGTTTCCGCCCTTTGGCAGCGCACAGGCGAGGATGCTGAAGCTCATAGCCACGCGATGATCATCGTAGCACTTTACGCCGCCTTCCGGATTGCGGAGCAGGGCTCGGTCGATCCCTTGGATTTCGATACCATCAGGCAGTTCTGATGCGGTCACACCAAACTTGGCCAGTTGCTCAACCATCACTGCTATCCGATTGCATTCCTTCACTCGCTGATTGGCAATTCCGGTGATTTTTGTGGTGGTTTTGCCCATAGCGACCGCTGCAAGTACGGACGCCGTCAGAAATGCGTCTGTCATCGTTTCCATGTGAATCGTTTCGATAGGTAAGAGCTGCGTCGGGCCTTGCACAGTGGTTGTAGTTTCCGTTTGTTCGACCTTACCACCCATCGCTGCAATCACCTTGATGGCAAACTCGGCATCGCCCTGCAGAGACTTGCTGCCAATGTTGGTCACAGTCACTCGCGATCCCGTGATTGCAGCATACGCCAGCGGGTACGTTGCCGAAGATGCATCGGCTTCCACGTAGTAATTTGCCGGGTTCTTGTACACCCCACGTGGAATTTTGTAGGTATTGGTGCCGTTAACACGGTCCACCTTGATGCCGAACGAGTCCATCATTGCGATGGTCATGTCAATGTATGGTTGCGAAATGACGTGTTCTCCACTCAAGTCCAACGTCACAGGTTCTTTGGCGTAAGGCGCAGATATCAAGATAGACGAGACATACTGGGAACTGACAGATGCCGACAATTTGATGAGACCTCCGGGAAGTCCCGATCCATTGGGCTTGATCTCCAGAGGCAAGGAGCCTTCTTTGCCGCGGTACTCCACGTTGACTCCATTGTTGCGCAAAGCATCGACCAGCGGGCCGATAGGACGCTGCTGCATGCGTGGGTTACCGGTCACGACGGCCGTTTCAATGCCGTCGCGCCCAGTTGGTATCAGCGCGCAAACCGTGGTCAGGAATCGAGCTGCCGTGCCCGCGTTGCCCAAGTAGACTTCTTTGGATGGAACGCGCAATCGACCGCCACCTCCGGTGATAACGAGTGTCTCACCGTCGTTTTCCCAAGCAAATGTGATGCCGACGAGCTTTTGCAGTGCATCCAGCATGACCTGGACGTCGTCAGAATGCAGCAGGCCGTGAAGTCGACACTCTCCTTCTCCTAGAGCAGCGAGCACGAGCGCACGATTCGAAAGAGATTTCGATCCAGGTACTTTGATATCGACGGACGATGAGGCGCTTGGCGGAGTGATTTGCATTGCGGGGGAAAGGATCTTGCGGATGACATCGTCTGGGACCACGCTGGCCCGAGGCTCCACGGTCCTGCCGATTCCCGCCAGCATCACAATCTTTTTCTTATCGCCTTGGTTTTTCTTGTCTATTCGCATAATGTCCAGTAACTGATCCACAGGGCAGTGTTTGTGCGGAACGCGTTGCTTGACAATCTTGTCTTCAAGTGATACTGGTAGTCCATACGCCTGCAAACATCTTACGAGACGGCCCACGGCAACATCATTGAGGAAGCCGAGGTGACGCGCTATTTCTGCTTCACGAACCATTCCAAGGGACACGCATTCACCGTGCAGCATTTCGGGCGACAAGATGGCCTCAATAGCGTGGCCAATGGAATGTCCAAAATTGAGCAGCCCCCGAAGTCCGCCCTCCTTTTCGTCTGCGGTGACTACGTGTGCCTTGACGCGGACGGAGCCGAGGATGACACGTAGCAGCAATTGTACCTCTTCGGAATCCACGCCCCCATCAGCCCCTTGGCTCAGAGCAAGGATCTGCTCGGGATGGTTTTCCAGCAAATCAAAGTCCTCCTCGACCCAGATCGCTGCGGTCTTGATGACTTCGCCCAGACCGTTGACGAATTCTCGGAAGGGCAGAGTTCTCAAGTAGTTCAGGTCGATAAAAATGCGTTCTGGTTGATGGAAAGATCCAATGAGGTTTTTTCCATGTGGAGTGTCGACGGCTGTCTTTCCTCCTATCGAAGAGTCTACCATGGCCAACAAAGATGTCGGTATTTGGATAAACGGTACTCCGCGCATAAAAGTCGCAGCAACAAATCCTGTACATGATGAATGAGCGTTGGTTAGGACTCAAGCGGGTGCCTAGGCCTGTGGATTCTCCAGACATCGATCGCGCGCCTGGCATCATTGCTATCCCACAACAAGGCTAAGTTTGTCCCAGCCGGCCATTGTACGTACCAATCAGATCGCCAATCACTCCACCACCCAAGGCCAAGAAGCAGGAATCTCTCGTGCATTTGTTGGCGAGAGCCCAGTCCTCTATGGCGGATTTGACCTCTCTCGTCTTTGCTGCCTCTCCGGGTGGCATGACGTATGACAGGACTCGCGGCTTTGTGCTGTCAGAGTACTTTCTTTGAATCTCCGCTTGTAGCGCATTGACAAGTGGAGAGAGGTGGACGCGGGCAATATTCCTGTCCGTGACGACAATGTAGGTGCTTGCCACGACATTTGAGATGACATCGTTGACCAGGTAGTCGAGGAGCCCCAGGCCGACGAGAATTGTTTCTTTGCCGAGAATGGAGACCTTTGTGAGAGCAGCCGGCGCGGAAGGGCCGCTTGGCGCTGAAGTTGTGTTTACCATGTCGGACCGGGGCGAGAGACTGACTAACTGACTGACTGAGATAGAAGGTAGGTCCTCAGATTGTGACGTTTCAAAATCGTCGTTGTCCACTCAATTCGGGGGTCTTGACGTTTGGTAATGGAAACAGGGGAGAGACGAACGACGACGACGACGACGAGACGATCGAAAGTGGAGAGACGAATAAGACAGAGAGAGAGAGAGGGATCTAATCAGCGATCCCATATCTGGGATGTGATTCATGCGCCTGTATCTAGCATGCACGCCACACGCGTCATATTTAAAATCAGCCTAGACTTAGGATTAACCTAGACATAGCTTTGACCTAGACCTAGCATGCGCACTTTTGAATCTTTCGCTCTTTCTTTTTGTTTTTGACAGTTTGACACATTGCCCTGCGGTTGGTCTGTCGTCGGGGGAAGATACAAAGTTGAAAAAAGTCCAAGTTGAGGAGGACAACAAACAGCGGAGGATTGAGTCGCGGAGAAAGAGAACGAAAGACGCTTTGGAAAAACCAACATGGTCGCTGCTGCTGTTACGACCCCTGCTGCTGGCAGCTCGAAAAAGAAGGACGCTGCTCAGGACGATAACTCCAAAAAGGAACACGTTACGGTTCCTGCTACGGCTCCTTCCTGTCTCACGCACAGGGCCCTCCTCGATGCTTTGAACTCGGACAACGTCGAGACGCTACATGCCGGTTAGTTTTTTGCACATTCCTAATGCCCTTGGAGTTTTCATATAGTCCTGACCCTTACGAAATTCCGCATGCTCGACCAAACAGGGCTAACAAGCTTCAACCGGTCACTGGCGCGCTTGGTCTATGGAGACGTGGATCACGAAATTTCACCCGAAGCCGATCTCCTCAAAGCCTATCTCAAAGGTTCGCCAGAAGGTGCCGAGCTGTTTCGGATATGGACTCTGCAGCAAACGGTAGAAACCATAGTCGCATCCCGAGCCTTCCTCTTGAGTAAACGCTCATCAAATGTCCTTGCGCTTTAGAACCAACTTGAGCGCATCGCTGCAGTTATACCCGATGTTATAGCACGAATCATCACAGGCGCAAAGCTGGTCCAGCTCTTCCCCATCGGCTCGACTATCGCGCGCACAGTCATCCGTGACCATATGGTCGCTGTTTACAGAAATCTCTCCTCCGGAAAGCACATCACAATACAATCGACTCTGAGATTGTTGGTGGCAGTTGCCGGCCTGAGAAGCTCGACGGCCAAGGAACTCCACGATATCTTTAACTTTGGCCTAAAAGCTCTCACGAAGATCCTAAACACGAGACAGAAAAAATCGGGCGAGGAGACAAAGTCCTCTCGGAGGACAGAAGATATTCGGTCGCTTTACGTCAAGTTCTTGCTCTGCTTTCTCGAGCAGGGCGATGCGTTGGTCAAAAAAGTCATGCTGGAAACAAAAGACCTGTTGAGTAGCATTTTCAAAGGGCTTGCTGACGACACATACCAGACGGTGGACTATGTGCTCTCAACATTCAGGAGATATGTGGTAGATGATGCGAACATGAAGCGCACGGCCAAAATTGCCTTCTTCAACAACTACATTCTTGAGCAGGTACACCACAAGCTTTGGGACGACGTGCGTTTCCTTGCCTTAGCTCTAACGCATCTTTAACCCATAGCTGACTCGTCTGTACACAAAGACCGACGTGCTTGAAACCCCTCATGCTGCCGACCGTGGATTGTCAATAGCGGACCTCGTTCACGCGTTTCTCATCCATACCTGTACCAATCCGGGAATCGGGATATGCTTTCAGGACGCCGGTTGGTACCCGGCGAAAGCAAAGACTGGAGCAAAGACCATCCGCGTGTACAACACCGTTCTGCTGAAGTTGCTACTGAGTCTCAAACCGATTGACGATGAGAGACAGCTGAAGCTTTTGTTGGAGGGACTGAGCAAATGCCCAGAGTTGACCCAGCCGTACGTTTTAGTTTTTGCGGACCGAATCGCACGCGTCAGTGACAATCACTCATTCTAAAACACTTCTATAGGTACTGGAAAGAGCTTGGTTCCTTGTCATTCGACCCTCGAGTATCGACAAAGTGGTTCGCGAACATGGCTCTCGTCGCGAAAATCATCCAGCTACCCGTCCCACAGTACCTTGGGGCCAGCGAAATCGGCCTCCCACCGCCACCAGTTGAGATCGTCGCAGATAACATTCTCCCACCCCCACTTGATCGGTCCGTCTGCAGCCGAGCCCTTCAACATTCCAACAGTCTGGTCAAGCACACAGCCTCAGTGGTTTTAGCGCTGGCGTTCGACAAGCTTACGAAAGTACAAGACACCATCAAGGATATGATTTTCGACATCTCTCGACTATCGATGCAAACAGCCGCGATTGTTGGCAATATGGACGGGCTGATCCGGAAATGGAACGTTTTTGGCACTGAGCTTATCGAGGAAATCCGCCGCAGGGTCCCAGATCTCCAAATCGTCCTAGCATTGCAGCATCAACAGCTGAGACAAGCTGTAGAAACCAAGGAACAAAACGGCGATCCCATGGACACGGATGAGCCTGTGGTTCAGACGGAAGAAGTCTCTGCCGAGATGCTGCATTGTGCCGCACTTCAGGTCATCAGGCATTATCAGCGACAATTTCCGGACGCCGTGCTAGAGTCCCGCGTGAACTACGGCAAGTTTCTTCCCCCAGATCTGACCGTCCTGTCTACCGAACTGCAGTTGCATCTGCTAGATCTCATCAGCGAGGTCCCCGAGTTCAACTGGAAGGAGCGATCAGCCAATGCCGCCGGATCCCATCTCCGCAGCTTCTTGCACCTGTACATGACCACGCAAGCCCCAGACATACTCCGCGCTTGCAACCGCGTTCTCCACCGAACCCTCTCCGACTCCTTCCTCTTCCAACACCACATTGACGAAATTCCCTCCTGGCTCGACATTCTAAAAAGCGTATCCACCCACGGCCACGACCCCGTCCTCGCGTGGCTAGACGAAGCCCTGTGCACTGGCGCCCGCACCCCATACCGCACGGTGGACAAACTGTCGGAGCTCATCAACCAAACCCACGAGAAAATGAACGACCGCGCCAAACGCGTCGCGGCCCATGTACTCGAATCCCGCCGCAACGCCATCATGGGTGATGCAATAACCCATTTTGCGGATGTCCCCTTTTTCCCCTTTAGCCCGGCCCTCATGTGCGCAGCGGACGGTCTTCATGCAGTCATGAAGCGCGGGGACGCAAAGGAAGCGGCCCGCTGTTTCTTTAAACTGGTCTTCCGCATCTATCATGCCACGCAAGGCGTCAGTGAGTACCTGACGGCCTTGGTTCAGCAAACTGGGCACGGCAAAACCACTGAAGCTGGTGCTTGGGACGCGGAACAGTACTTGCTGACCGCTGCTATGTATTTGAGATCAAAGGGCACGGAGGTGGATGCGATGGAGGTTGATAAACTTAGCTCCTCCATCGAGAATGTTCAGAGTAGTTGGAAGAAGGTTTTGAAACACCTTGATAACGAAGAGGCAGATGAACGGATTTTCCTCAATTTCCTGCTCACAACTCCACCGGATGCCTTGCCCCACATTTTCTCCGACGTTGTGTCCAACTGCATCGAACGCCCAAAATATCGTGCTGCTTTCGTCGATGAACTCCACATACGGCATCCCGCTTTGGGATCTCTATTCACGACTTATGCGATTTACGATTCGACCGCACCAGACTCGGTCGCAAAAGACGCTGCCAGCATGTTGCTGTCACACCTCGATTCCGCCAATCTCGTCGCAAATGTCATGTACGCTCCATCAACAACCGCAACACACTACCAAGCATCCATCCAATCTCGTATCGAGCAATGCAACGACCCCCGTATGTGGATCGAGCTAGCACGACAGCTGCTGTTGCATATGTCAACAGCCACAAGCACGCGTAAATCTGAGTTGCTCGAGCTATGTGTGCCTCTTCTAAGGACGTTGTTGGGACAAGCCCGCACAGAGAGTGCCAAACACGAAATGGACGGTGCGGTATTGCCTGAAGCCGGGTACTTGCCTCGGGCTGCTGTCTACGATGTATTGCGCGATACGGTGTTTGGACACCCGTTCTTGCTGGACACCTTTGTGTCCGATAAACCGGAGAATGCGGAGATGCGAAAACGTAAGTTGGTGCGGCCCTTGAAGCACGCGTCATTGTCAAGAAGCTAAACATGTTCCTCTGCTGCTATTTCAGAGGTCTTGAGCCTGGTGCATCAAATCATGACAACCGAAGCTGCCGATCGCAAGCGGTGTACAACAAAATATCTCCTCCTCGATCAATCAACATCCACCTGGGACCGCTACACCGACCTGATCCGTGACAAACTTCTCGCCGAAATCACCTCCCACTCAACTCAAATCCATGCCGACACGCTTGCCGCCTTCACCCTCCTCCGGCAACACATGCCGTCGCAGTCCCTCGACACCATCCTTAAACCCCTCCTCACCATCGGAGCCAAAGACACCAATCGGGTCCTGTTCCTTGGCCTCACGGCCAAAACGGCCGGCAACGAACAGGTCATACCGGCCGAATTCGCGAAACGGCTGTTGGTGTTGATGCGAACGGAACGCAGTGCTGAAGTGGAAAAGATTGTTTTGAAGATTGTCAGAGATGCCGTCGTGCCCTGCAGCCAGACGGAGGGGATGCCGGCCGCCGCGACGTTCAGGGTGACGGCAGGCAGCGAGTCCTCCTCAACCTCGTTTTCGGAGGTCCCCGCGCTCTTTGACACCAAGACACTGTCGTACCTTGTTGACCGCACCAGCGACGGTGACGAGTCAACGACTTGTGCGGAGACGCTACGACATCTTATCACCACCAGCCCGCAAATTCGCGATTGGGTCGCGAAGCGCATCGCGGACAAGAAGAACCTTGTTCAGTTGTTTACGCAATCATCAGCAGAGATCCTGTTTGGAGCCTTGTTGTTTGCGTTTACGTTCAGAGACAATGCGAAGACGAAGGAGGGCATGGACTCTGTTACATGGATACCTGGTGTTGACGCAACCATCCAAAACATGATCAAGGCACTCCATGAACGCCTAGCGATTGCAATCCGAGCATCGATCATGGACGGCGTCGTTGGATCGACCTCGCCCTTTGCGGTACCGTTCGCCGCCGACACTCTGTTCAGAACGGCAGTCCTGTTTGGACCGACCCACTACGGCGGACCGCAGTTCTTGGAAACCGTGCTTGCGAAAACCGTCGAGCTCAGGAAGCCCGTCAACGCGAGCGCCGCCTGTGACTGGTTGAAAGACCACTTGGTGGTGTTGAGGTCCTTTGCCGATGGAGCACCTGACGGGTCGGACCATGTCGTTCTTCTTTGTCTGTGGATCATCCGTGCAGTGTTCCAAAACAAAAAGAAAGTCACGGTCGCAGCGCTGGATACCGTGGAAGAGCGCCATTTGCAGAGCGTCGTGGCGCTGGTGGAAAGTACCATCAAATTTGGACACAACACCGATGGGGAGAATACAATTAGAGTGCTGCAAAAGAATGTGGAGTCGATCAATTCCTTCATCGTTGCAACAATGAAGTTTCGCTTGGCGGATCCGGCGGCGCTAAGGTTGCTCCATGCCACCATTGTGACGATCTACGATCCGAAAAGAATTAAGGATGCCAGCAACGGGCTGCCTTTCCCCTTGGAAGTGCTCTGCGAGCGCATCATGTCGCATTCGCAGTTCAACAGCATCGTGAATGCCATTCCCGGCAAAGAGGAGCCCCTCACTCCATCCTCCTCTGTCCATCGCACCTCACTCGCAACAGCATCCCGGACCCGCCTCCTCCAGCTCCTTCACACGCTCATGTCGCTCGACCCCATGCGGTGTTGCAAGACCGAGCACCTCACCACCCTCGCCCAATCGTATCGCGGTACCACGTCCCCCTCCGATTGCGCGATCATGGGTATTTTTAGCCTGTACGAAACAACCGCCGGAATCAGCGTCGAGGCCTATGCCCGCCTGTGGAACCAAATGGGCGGAGACGAAGAGTTTGCTACCCGCGTGAGCGTCGCTGACAGTCTGGCCAAAATCGACCCCGTCTGGATGGCGCATACCTGTCAAGGATTTGGGGTCGATGCAGGCATCAGCGCTGACTCTGCTGCTGCCACAACAATGAGGGTTTTCTCGTCCCGTCTTTCCCCGCTTTATGACCCGGCCTTTTTCCTCCCCCTCATCGCCTCCTCTCTCATCGTTCCCGACTCCCACACCCAACCCGCCATTTCCGCGCGCACCCTTCTCGAATCCAACTCCCTCGGCCTCGCCGTCCTCGCTTTGTCCAGCAACTCGGACGCGACCCGGCGCGCGGGCTACTTTATCCTCGATCTTGCGTACCCGTACATTATCGCGTCCGCGGAGCAGCTCAAAGAACGCAACCAGATCCTGCTGGCCCTTGATGGACTCAAAAATGCCATTGGCGAACGCAAAGATGCCATGATTAGCAAGTTTGCGACGACGCAAGGACGAGGGGATACGCAGCGGATACCGTCCATAATGGCCTTGTTTATCGCACAGGCACTCATGGTGGCGATAAAACCGGAACATGAGATGTATCCCCTGATCAACAGGTTCTTTTTGCAGCGGCCGGTTGTGGACATGGAGGTGAGTGGAAGTGAATGAAATCACTATTTATTGTGCTTTAGAGTTTATTGATTCTAACACGTGCATGCGATCGTTTTCGTTTTGCTTAGGATATCCCAATGTTTTACGAACTGTTCTATTCGGCTTCTGATAATTGCCGCAAAGAGCGGGTGTGGATGCTCAGGCTCCTGACATGTGGACTCAAGAGCGCAGCCGTAAGTGCTTCTTTTCGCACCTTCTCATTCACGAAATCTATGTGATTCGCTATGTGATTCGATCAAAGCAATAACAGTTGCACTTGTTCTCTTCGGTTTCACAGGACTACCGCCTGTACAAACGCCGCCACGTTGTCGATATCCTGCTCAGCTTCTACCCATCACCCTTAGCCGACACCCAAACCCGCAAACTCGTGCTCGAGTTCCTCCTCCGCGCCACCACGCTCCCGTCAGTCCTCTCCGACATGATCACCCAGTCCGGCCTGCTAGTCTTCCTCACCACTCTGTGTGGCACTCTCGACTTTGCGCCACCACCACCATCTGCCTACCATGCGGGTGCTGGTGCTGTTCATCCGGATGCAGTCGGTGTGATTAAACTCGTGAGGGCGGTCTTGCGCGGGTTTGAGAAGACGCCCGTGGAGTGGCACGGTGCACGACGGGGAATGTGGTTTGATAATATCGCCACGTGTGTGTCTGCCGTGGTGCAGAATGTGGTCAAGGCGGCAAAAGACGCTGGTGCTGTCGGCAACAGCAGCGGGAGTAACCCAAAGAGAATGGACCCGGACGCCGTTCCGTGGTGGACGACCCTCGTTTGCGAAACAATCTATTGCGTCAACGATCTTATCCGCCACGCGGTCAACGACACGACCACCACCTCAGTCACGCCGATCGCGATGGGACATCTTGCGGACCTGGTCATTGTGTGGGAGGCGTGCTGGGAGTGTCTCATGCCAACGACAACCACCGCGGGAGCAGTCGGAGAAGAACATGAGGATGCAGACTATGAGGAGGAAAAGGAAGAGGGAGAAGACATGAAATGGGATCTGGATACGCTGTACGCTGTCCCGACGACGCCGCGGACCTTGACGAAGATATTGGAGAAAAGTCGGGAAATGCTGTATGGCGTTATTTGCGGCACTCCAGCATCCGCTGCTGTCACAGGACCCACACTGTCATCAACTCCACCACAATCGGCATCATCGACAATCGAAACCCTGATGGGATTCCTCCTCACCGCACTCGAGACGCGCACCCACCAAGCCCACGCTCAAAGCCGAATCACCCCGCTCGCGTTTCTAACCTTCCTAGGCCGCATTTTACAACCATCCCCTACATCTACCACCACCACCATCACCAATGTCATTGCAGCATCGACGCTCGACCGAGCACGGAGAGTGCTGTTCAGAGGACCCGCGACGGGGTCACGATTGGCGGAACGGATACGGAAGGGCGTTTGTAAAGTTTTGGAACAGCGGGAGGGAAGGGAGAGAGAGGATAGTGAACGGGAGCGGAAACGCGTTAGGGTGGAATAGGGGAAGTTTTATGGTTGTTCTTTGCTTTGAGCGTTTTGTTAATTTAATTGGTTATTGTAATTGGTTGTCGTTTCTTTGCGCCTTCATACAGACGAACTGCATACTGAACCTGCTTCGAGCAGAACCAAAAACAGCGCGGTAAAAGGCCAAGAGGGTGAGGAAAAGCACACATTGCGGTGTGGCGCAGTTTGGCTCACCGCGAGCGCGCGTGGGTTGAACACCAAGACGCGCGTCCTGAGGGGCAGGCACTATCCGTTCTCGTATAATGGCACGGTTCGAAAGCGGGTCTTGCTGATTCCAGTCGGATTGGAATGAGCCAGCCACTTAGGGAGCGCCATCACGTGAGAAAGAACAATGTTGGTGAATTGCCACAAGCGCGAGTCGGAGTTTGGATGACTAAGCACTCCTGCTTTGGGCCCGTGCTACGCAATTTGTAGTTTGTAACTTTCTGACGTGTTCCTTGTACTTAAATATCTCATCGGATTGTATTGAATTTTCTTCGGCAGCCTCATGATGATTCAACAACGGCTCACATCTTCTCTTTCTTTTGCACTAAGGTTTTACATACTCATGCGGTCAAGGTGGGCTGTCGCACCCGGTGTCCGATTTTTATTCACGAGGGAAGGGCAAATCTATACAGTTAATGAGAACGAATGAGAAATAAAACATAGAAAAATTAAAAAGTGGAGGTAGGAGCGCTCTCTAGTACAAAGTCCAAGTCATGCCATACCAGCAGCCATAGACAAACGCCACATTCCCCCACCAATGTGGCCGACACGTCCTGTTGCGTCACGGGCCCGATGTGCACGCGACCCTGGCATTGATTGCTTAGATACGTTTTCTTTCTACGAGTAGCAGTATATAAACCGAGCTTACGCTTTTTGTCTCTTTGATTTTTTATATGATTTTGGTTCTTTGTGAAAAAGAGTGTATCATTTCGCAATGGCAGGCTCATTGTTCCTTCTCAACGTGTTCTTCCTCGTCTTGCTCTCCCTGCTCGCGCCCGTGCCCGCAGCCCCAGCAGGACTCATCCCTCCTCCTCGCCCCGACTCCACCTCCTTTTCTGCCTCCCCCTACGGTCCCCAACACCCTCTCCAAACCCTCGAAGACGACATCATCATCTGCGACCTCTTCTACACGGGTCCCACAACCAAACACCCTCCTCACCACGGTAACCGCACCGCCACCCTCTACGACAACATTGCGCACGACCCCGCATTCACGAAACTCACGCAACTCGTCACGGCGCGCCCGGCCATCGTCGCCGCCCTCTCCACCCCAAATGCGGATGTGACCCTCTTTGCCCCCGTCAATGACGCATTCAAGCACCACACGTGCCCCCCTGGCCATGACGCACCCCCCGATGAAATCGTCACGAGCGTGCTGTTGTATCATATTGCGGTCGGCGCGATCGGGAAGAAGGAGTTGAGGCCCGGTGATTTGCTGGACACGGGCTTGGAGTTGCCGACCTTGGGAAATCGCCCGCAGAAGATTAGAGTGTTTGGTCATAAAGGTATGGTGTGTGGGTTGTCACGGGCGGGAATGCATTTGATGTGGGCAGCCTTGACCCTTTTTCTTTTTCACTCCGCAGACCACATCTCGCTCAACATCCACTCCCACATCATCGCGCCCGACATGCACGCCTCCAACGGGATCCTCCACGGCATTTCCCGCATCCTGATCCCGCCTCCCGACGCCTTCTGGGTCCTCGCGCACATTCCGCTCGAATTCGGCATATTCGCCGCCGCCATCCGCAAAACCGGATTCGAACCCTACATCCGCGACACCCCCGCCATCACACTCTTCCCACCCACCAACCTCGCATTCAAGCACCTCGGATGGCGCAGATTGAAATACCTGTTCAGCGACCAGGGAATCCCGGACTTGAGGGAGATTGTCGCGTTCCATATCTGTTCCGCTTTGGTGTATACCCCGGAAATGAAACACAGGAAAAAAATGGCCGTGCCGACGTTGCTGGAGGGAAGAGAGTTGGACATTAGAGTGAGGAAGGAGAAACATGCCGGCCATAGGCACCATCCGCATCATGGAAAAATTGTAAGAGTGACGACGACACCACGGGGCGAACGCACATTGACCTCTTACTAAACCACATTCCTTTTGTTTTTTTGTTTCTACATTCGATAGATTGATATCAACGACGGAGAAGCCCGCATCTCCATCGCCGACGGTATTGCCATGAATGGGGTCCTGCATGCCCTCGACCGCGTTCTGGACCCCTGCGACACTGAGTCCGACACCACCACTAACAACGACGAAATCGACTCCACTCCCGTCCTCGCCTCGGACAGCACCCACGAGACAGTCCTGGAAAGCATCGTCGCCATGATCATTGACATGGATGTGTGAGATGTGGAAAAAAATACGTGTGTGCGGGTGCGGGCGGAATCATTTGCTGGTAGTTTGTTTTGGATCTTTCATTTTTTGTGTGTAAATCGATTTTTTTGTTTTGTTTTTTTTTTTTTTTTTTTTTTGCTGGGCAGTTTTTGTTTCTTTTCTGTTGGGTTTTCCCCCATATTGTGTCCCATATATTCCAAAAATGAAATTTTGTTGCATTCATTGCGTTTTGTTGGCTTTGAATGTGAGTCTTTACTCCCGCGGTACCATTTTCGTCTTTTTCTTTTCAGCCAAACCCGCATCGTATCTCCGCAAGGGGCTAAAACTAGTTATTCACCTTCCCACCCTAGCATCTCGACTTGCGTTGTTTGTCACGAGAGGGAGGCACCAGCGCAATCTACAGCATATCACTGTGTACCCGGTAGCAGAGAGCAGCTGTCTTCCCTTCTTCAATGTTACGTAGATGGTAGGTATTATATTTGTGGTTTAAAGCAAAAAAAGAACAGTTTGGGGTTGAGGCCAACAATCGCAACAAGGGGCAGGAAAAACATTTTGGACTACTGCATCGCCGTCTGTGTTTGTGTAAATAAACGAAAATTGCACCAAATTGCACAATCTGGACAAACGTGCAAAGATGTGGAGGGAGAGACCAAGGGGGGAGGAATGGGCCAGGTTATAATCACTAACGGCCTGTGGGTGCAACATAAAAGTTTTCAAGAAACGGCTCATGACCGGATTCAATATCGCAGCGGCATTCGCAATTATCAAGGCTTGGCAGAACTCTCAGTTTCATCTTTAGCCGGCGGGGCAGAAGCAGCAGGGGTACCCGTCAATGTCGCAGAGGGTGCAGCAGCAACGGCCGGTCGTTTCTCCAGCTTGTCTAAACGATCCATGATACCCTTGACAATCATCTCGTATCCCTTTTCAGCGTCGCCCGGGTTGCCGCCTAGGAAGAGCGAAGTGGGTGCGCCGTTGACGTTGGCACTCGGCGGGCCGCCTTTGAATCCCCATGAGGAGGAAGAAGCAGAGGACGCTGCCGCTGGTGGTTGTGGTGCATTGCTGGCGGAGGCTGGAACGGTGATGTTGGTCGTTGTTCCTCCCGGGGAAGTGGTGCTGGTAGCGGGAAGGTTACCGTTCGGAGGATCCACATCCATGCGATTACCGCCATCGTTAGTAATGTTGCTGGCGTTGCCACTTGTGCCTTCAAGCTTCTCAACGCGACGGGACAGATCGTACAACGCGCTTCCAAATTTCTCTCCATAGTTGACCTGCATTTCCCTGAAATGGCCGCGGACGAGTCCTTCGATCATCTGCCCACTAGACTGCAAGGTTTGAAGCATGGCAGTTGAACGCCTGATCTGGTCGCGCAGGGTATATTGCAGGCGCGCCGTCTCTTCGGCCTGGTCGTAGATGGACTCAAAGAAGGAGAGAACGGCCGGCTTGGAAATCGAAAGGGCAGATTGATGGTGTCCGCCGCTTGCACTCATGCTGCCGCTGGAGGTCTGTTGCTGGAGGGGCGGTGGGTATGCGGATGCCGGAGACGGCGGAGGGTAGTTCTGACTGGTACTTTTGCCTGACGCGCCACCGCCCTGAGAGTAGCTCATGGGAGGTAATGGAGACCTCGGTGGTCCGGTCTCCCGATCCTGCGAGAGCTGTTGTTGCTGCTGCGACGAGTGATGTTGCTGATGATGGTGTGGATGCATATGCGGTGGAAGTGGGAGCTCTCTAGACGGGAATTCTCCCCCTCGCGGCGACATCAAAGACTGTGCCGAAGGAACATTTGCGCTGTGTATCGCCGGGTTGTAGCGTGACGCATCTGCGCTCCTGCCAGATAACTTGGAGCTCTTCCCCGGAGCCGGGTTCAGATGGCGCGGGGAGAGGAGTGAGGCACCGGAGGGTGATCCATGTGCTCGTCCCGGGTGCAGAACCGACGGGGGGTGTGACACGCCTCCATGTGCTCCATGAGGTCCATCGGCAGGCGCAGTCATGGCACCGCCTCGCGACGACGAGTGTCCGCTTTCTCCCGTCCATATTGTCAGGTTCTTTGAGTTTCTAAATTTCGGAGAAGAACCGCGTCTAGACGTCCGACGCGACTGTTCATAAGCAGCTCCAGAACCTCCCGCGGATTGAGGCGGGGGCCCTTCAGCATTCCTCGGGTCCGCAGACATGGGGCCCCGGTTCTGGAATTGTGCATTTTGTCGAGCTTCGATGATTGCTTGCTGCTGCTGTTTTAATCTCAACGTGTCTCCAATAACGTCCAAGCTGGCGCTGTGCTGTGCTGTTGCTGTGTTCAGGTGCGTCGCCGAGGGCTGACGTCCGGGCAAGTTTGGCCCAACTGATGTGTTAATAGACAACCGTTTGCGCTGGCGAGGTCGCCCGCTTTGACCTTCGTCGGATCCATCGGGAGATGCCCCTTCTGACAAACCTTCGCTCTGAGCCGACTCGGAGAATTCGGCGTCGGAACGGTTTCTCTTCATGACAACGTGATCCATTGCGGTGGGGTGTTTGAACACGGGTCGATCCGGTCGATCCCTACCAAGGCGGAGAAAACACGATCAGGTCACTCTACCAAATTCTCTCATACTAATTGTTTCCGGCCGACATCGAAACTACAACTACACAATACGTACATTGACTCTCTACTAGACTCTGGTCGCAATCGACTGGACCTGTGTCCATGCCTGTCCGATTTTGAAGAGACTCGAGATTTCTCTCCGCGACTGTAACTGTCATCGTATCTGCCATCATCGTTTTTCCGTTCAGGTGTTGGCGATCGACGAGCGGACCGCTAATGAATAGAGCGCGCAAGGACACGGTCACAAATAAGGAACGCATCATTGCACCGTTTCGAATAGACGGGCGTACCTGAGTGCCATCGCCAGCTTCATGTCCGTTACCCGGAACGTCACCCTTTGATCGTCGTTCTCTGGGCACCTCTTTTTCCTCAGGTGTAACATCTCTTGTGCTCGTGCTGCCACCTCGGTCAGTGGTCTCTTCGTTCTCGCTATCCAAGTCCTCCTCGCTCTCGGTGAACGGCTGTTTCCATTGAAATCCAGGCACGCTTCTCAACATTTCGTCCGCAACACCACCTTTGATCTGATCACGCGACAGCGTGCAGAATTCCGCAAGCAGATAATTGCCCAGGCGTTTAGCAGTATCCCCTACGGCTGTTGCGGACATGTAGATATCTCCCGTGTTTTCACGAAACGTGTGCATGGATGAGGAAAGGACCACGGGCGGAATTTTGCCCGACCGCTGAATGTACCCTGGCTCTTCATGAAAAAACATCACGTCCAGATCCCGCAGACGGTAGAAATTTGTTTCGGCTGAAGGCGATGCCGGGTCGGAAGGATTCGAGAATGGGAAAAAGTACACACAGAAGGCGTAGCCCATGGAGCCTTGGAAGTAGACCCCGATTTTCAGCTTTGTGATCCTCATTGTCGCGCCGCCACGGTGTTGGAGGGGACAAGCAGTCAGCGCTGGGGGAACCTGGGGGATTCTGGAAGCGTGTGAAAGAGTGCTGTTTGTGGTAATTGTTGGTGACTAACGTCCAGCTCAAGGGTTGAAACGCGGTGATTCGGAGATTGCGCCGTCGGAGGGGCGGGTGTGCGGCTTACGGGACAGGACCTTTGAACTACTGTAAACCCCAAAGCAAGACAAGGGCGAGATGGCAAAGCGCGGGGCACACCAGGAGTTGCTAAAGTTGCGGGATTTGCGAGGATGGTTGAAGCGAATGAACTCTGCTGCACCGAAGTGGTGTCGGTGCCCACTGTGGGGGATGGCGATGGCGGTCTAAACGGCACCCACACGCGACAGAAACAGAACCGAACAGAACAAACAAACAAAAGGATGATCAATGCAACCTGGTTCAATATGCGTATCTCGTCTCGACTCTCCTCTTCTCCCGTCGGTTCCCCTTCTAATGACGCTTACCATCCCCCTATGAGAAGAGAAGAGAAGAGAAGACCCATTGGGGTTATTGTGTGTTGTCCCACAGCTACTTTCTGACGTCTTCCTTGTACTAAATATCTCGCCGGATTGTATTGAATTTTCTTTCGCAGTCTCATGATGATTCAACTCGGCTCAATCTTCTCTTTCTTTGCACTAAGGGTTTTACATACTCAAGGTGTCACGATGGGCGTGCAATTCACCAACATGTCTGTGATGGACTTGTTGGGTCCCCTCATCAACTGCCCTCATATTTCCTTTCTGTTTTAAGCATGGTCTGCAGGAGTCGAACCATTAAATCGCTGATCGGATGGCCATTCAATGACATTGTGAGCTTTCGAGCATTCATTAAAGATGGGTGTCCGCGGACAGATGGATGTGAGATACAGGAGGGTTTTTGTGCATTCTGAGTTTTTCACCGGTGCAAGGAATATGCTACCCTTTGTAAAAAACCGAATGTAACGCTTTGCACAAGCCAAAGAAAAAAGACGTTTTCAGGAACTGTTTCTCTTAATGCACATATATGTTTAGTGCTCCTCCTCGCTCACTATAATGTGTACAAATGTGACATTTCGTGTCAGCGAATGCAAATGGGGCAACTACCGCCCGAATGCTAGGCATGGTGTGTGCGCCCTTGTGGTTAGCTCCACATCCGTTCACCCAGGCCATTCCTGCTCGCCTCAGCGAACAGGATGCAAAGAGACGTGAAATTGATGGATGATGTGAAAATCTATATCAATGATTTCAAGCGCTGCCGTTGGTAGCCTTCTCATACGCCGCATTGTGACCCTTCTGGGCGCGACCCGAGGGGTCTTCGGAGCATCCCCAGTCTTTTCTCGGGATCCAGCGGACGACGCTCTCGGTGCACTGCTTTTGGGGGAAATGGGCCTCAAACTTTTCGCGGTACCAGTAGGCTTCCTTTGTGGTTGGGGTGTCAACCGGGAAGCGGGCCGCCGCGCCCGCAAACTGTTCGTCCGTCACGCGCGACTGGGCGTGGTCTTTGAGACTGTCGATCCACGAGTAGCCGACTCCATCCGAGAACTGCTCCTTTTGACGCCAGAGAATGTCGGCGGGGAGGTACGGATCGTTGGGCGTGTCAAAGGCCTTGCGGATAATGTACTTTTCCATCGGGTGGTTGTAGGGCGCCCGACCAGTCAGCTTGTGGTTGGCAAACTGGGCTTGCATAGACACATCGAGGAAGGCCTTGTCGAGGAACGGAACGCGGGCTTCCAGACCCCACGCCATCGTCGACTTGTTGGCTCGCAGGCAGTCAGCCGTGTGCAGGTTCTGGATGCGCGATATGCATTCGTGTTGCAGAGCCTGGGCGGATGGCGCACTGTGAAAGTACAGGTACCCACCAAAGATCTCGTCTGCACCCTCTCCACTGAGAACCATCTTGACACCCATGGCCTTGATCTTGCGGGACAGTAGGTACATTGGGGTACTCGCGCGGATAGTGGTTACGTCGTACGTTTCCAAATGCTCAATGACTTCACCGATCGCATCGATACCCTCGTCGACGGTGAAGGTGTAGCCGTGGTGAATGGTGCCGAGGAAGGTGGCGACGCGCTGAGCCGCCGCCAGATCAGGCGAACCTGGGAGACCGATCGAGAACGAGTGAAGACGCGGGAAAGCCGATGAAGAGGAGACGGCTGATCGAATGTCGTCGTCGTCCTCTGCCGACGCGGAAGCGGAACCGTTGTCCTCGGCGGCCCGTCTTTGTCGTGCGGCAATGGAGGCAATCAGACTCGAGTCAAGACCACCGCTCAACAGCACGCCGTAGGGAACTTCACTCATAAGTCGCTTTTTAACTGACTTTTCCAACGCGGTGCGAAGGGACGTGTACATCTCGGCCTCCTCCTTCTCCGACAAGACCTTTTGCTCATCGTCCAAACTCGGCAGGCCGGCAGCGGGGTGACCGTACCATTCGGGCTTGTAGTATGGTACTGTCTCGCCGGTCTGGCTGTTGTAATAGTGGCCAGGTGGGAACGCAATGATGCGGTCGCAGTCCTCTTGCAAACATTTCATTTCAGAAGCGAACCAGACCGACTTGTCGTCGTTACGCCAGCCTTGGTACAAGGTGGTGATTCCAACGTGGTCGCGGGCGGCAATGTACATGTCCTTTTTCTTGTCGTACAGCACAAAGCTGAACATGCCGTCGAGGTGCTGGATGAGATCCACGCCCATTTCTTCGTACTAGAGAGGGATAAGGGGAAGAAATCACAAGATGAGATTTCGGATTCCATGTCGGAAAATGGGCAGGAGAGGAAAAAGGAAAAAAAAAGGTCATCTATGCCGAATTCCGCCTCGCGAGGCAGGACCACTGAAGGTTTGAAGGTTGGGGCTTCTTTTGTTCGCTGCGTGACACCACCGATGAACAAACGAATCCGAAACTATGATATGTGCTCGCTTGGCGCTGCGACTGCGACTGCGACTGCTCCAGCGCATCTCGCCAAAAAGGTCTGAACCGCCACCTGCTGCCATGTTTCCCCTTTCTGCTCACCAGGTATAGGATGACTTCACAGTCCGATTGGGTCTTGAACGAATGGTCTTTTTTCAGCAGCTTTCGCAATGTGACATGGTTGTAGATTTCGCCGTTAACGGAGAGAATCAGAGTCTCGTCTCCATTGGTGAGAGGCTGGGCACCGGATTCTACGAAGAGGAATGGACACGACGAGTGGTCACGGGTAGAAGCGGTCAGCGAGTGTTTGGCGGAAGGAGGCTCGAAGAGAGCCGAGACCGCCGACGGTTCACGAGGAGGAGGAGGCTCTTCTTCCGTGGGGCTTCTCTTCTCTTCTTCTTTCCGAGACGCGACGGCGACCAACTCACCGACACCGACGATGGCGAGACGCTCGTGGCAAATGACGTTGTTTCCACAGACCTTGACACCGCTCCAGTCGGGACCACGGTGACGTACTCTGCAAGATACGGTGAGGAGAGAGAGAAGAGGTTAGTGGACTGTGCGCAGAGTACACGGAAGATTGGAGCTTATTCATTCTCCAACAGGAGATGACGACCACTCTTTTTCTTTACTTTTTAGATAGGGAGACGGCGCGAGGGCGGAAGGTCTCCATGTCATGGCTGCAGCCGAGGACAGCGAATATTCCACACATTGTTTATGATGCAGCTGTAGAGGGTGAGTAAACGAGTACGTATGTCGGATGGGTGAGGTGACTATGTATTGCACAGGCGTGGGAAATAGACGACGACGATGGACAAGAAAAACGAAAGAAAACACAGAGCGTTGGAGGGGGGGTTGTCTCTGGTGGGAAAAAGCTTTTTTCTTTTTCGTTTTTCTCGAGCGAGTGACTCGGGGGGTTGGAGGGGGGAAAGCGTGAAGTTTGTTATCTTGGGAAGAGGAGTCTCAGTTGAGATCAAAACGATCTTCATTTGATTGATTGTACCCGATATGGTCATAGTAACTATATCTTGTGTGACTGACTCACGGTGACTCATCATAACGCTGCCAATAGGATCATGGTTCAAATGGGTTAGCGTCTGTTCGATCCATGTATAAAATATCCTCAAAAGTCCCGTGATCTCTGATGCCCTTTTTAGTCGTTATTGCAGCCAACAATAGGCGTGTCACTGAGTCGAATGTGATTGGAGTGTGGCCATAAATGTAGTCTGTATTATGGAAGAGACCCTGAATGGGCAATGGAATGGAATCGACCTGCCAATTCCTCCCTGCTCTGTCTGGCCTGTGTGTGTGGCAATCGTTGTTTTTTCCCAATGACTCCAGATGAAGCTGCCACCAACAACAAGAATAATACCCTTCTCGCCATCAACACTAATACCTGCCTGCTCTTGTAACTTCCTTTGGGTCCCTCTGCGGTTCGTATATAGTCTCGCTCTCTCTCCTTGCGCCTGAGGCTCGCGGGCCCAACTCGGGCCAACTTCCCATCGCAGTAGACCCACATCTTCTTCCCGTCGGTATTACCCGGGTTCCCCGCTCTTGTTCACGCCTTCCGCACAGACGAACGACTTGGACAGCAGGACACACCATCCGTGACTGTTCGCAGCCCGACTCAGTATGCCACTGCCCCTGTCTGCAATCTGCGTCGATTTAAATTCTGCCGATACTGTCACCACTGCCCGCGTTCTGGAATCCCCTCGTTCCTATCAGCAAAAGGAAAACTCTCCCGCAACCATATCAGACAGCGCATACGAAAGCGAAGGGTGCGTTGTCGTCCAGAAATCTACGTCAACCTCATCTTCATCTGCAACTGCCACCGTGACCACGAGTGCGAGTGCCATCAACACGGCTCCCATTGCCGTCCCTCCTGCTACCCCGGGTACTCCCGCTGCCGCTGCTCCTTCTGTCACTACAGCCGGAAGGAAGCGAAAACGCATGGCCGCCGATCACGATGACTTGCAGCAGGCGGAAATACTTATCCCGCCGCCGAATCCGAGAGTGAAGCCGCCAAAGCGTCAGATGGTGTGGGTGGACCCTGACGATGCTTTTGCACCATGGTGGTGGGCCGGAATGGTAAGAGTCCTGCGCCAGATAGATAGCCGCTAGAAAAAGCAGCGGGGAGAGACGACTTGTCAACCAACAAAGGCTCCATAGCTAAAGCGAGTGAGATCAACGCCAAAGAGAGTTTTTTGTCGTTCCCGTGGGCGCTATGCTGTTGCAAAGCGTGAATCGCTTGGGTCCACCATCATCTCTTCGCTGAATCAGTCGTGTCATGTTCATTTTAGGTCGTCCCAAAAGAGGAGGTCGCCATTTTCAAAAAGACGGTGAATGGAGTGCTAAATCCCGGGGAAGGCGAATGTGTCGTAGTGTATTTTGAAGATGCCTCCTAGTAAGTGGCTCACAGGCAACTTGCGCTCTACGCGACTATCGTCTCACTTTGCATCATCGTCATTTTTCCTCGCAGCAATGTTGTCAAGGTGTCCGACATGAAGGAGTTTTGCCCGTACAAACCACCCTATACCACCTATGTGCACGGCAAAAATGGGAAGGCTTTTTGCGCAGACAAGGCCGTCGTAAACGCTACGCTCTATTGGGAGCTCGGCAGAATACCACCGGCTTTCACGTGGTTGCACAGCTGCCCGCTGGAAGATCGGTCAAAAGCCGGGCGACTTCACGGCGAGGATCCGCCGACAACCAGCAAGGACGCCGCAGAATCAAAGCGGGGCCCGGCCAAAGAAGGGCCGACTCCCAACCGGAGAGGAAGTCAGGCGGCCATCCCGAGAAGAGAGTCAGGGGCGGGGAAGGAAGCGCCGTCTAAAGGAACTGAAAAGACGCTGGGTTATCGGAAGGTGGATATTCCAATCACCGTGAGCGCTGTCCCTGTGAGACCTTTCGATGCGCGGACGACTCAATGTCTTGCAACTTTTTAGCTTCAAGCGACCCCGGCCGCCGGGAAATCGGCTGCCACGCCAAAATCTGCAATGCCCATTGTCAATCTTAACATGACGGGCCCCGCGCAAACACCAACATCAACAAATACAAAAACCAAAGCCACATCAAAATCAACAAGTGCTCAATCACAGCCGGCGGGTATGTGATATTCATTCTTGGATTCCGTTGAACCATGCAACCCATCTGACAAGCGTTACGGTAGGTCGGCAAAGCAGCTTCAAGAGATCTCGCGAGGATTCTGGAGGTGCGACGTCCAGCGTCGGTAGCGTGTGCGCGAAATGCGGTCAACGCGACAGCAAAGCGCGTCGAGCATCCGTTGCCCACTCGAACGGAACGAACAGTATATCACGGGAGGAAGGAATCCTTGGTCTGACACTGTGTCAGAATTGCCGCCGGATCTTGGATGAAGTTATGCCAGCGTCGCACATCTTGGAAGATGAGGACGATCCAATATGGAAGCCAGGTCAGCATTTGGCTTGCTTGGGGAATCTGACCGTGAACGTCCATGATGTGCTGACATTTCCATCCATTCCTGGTTCCTCCTTTAGAACGACGGCATTTGCGAGTTCTTCGAAATGTGTTGCCAGAAAAGAACAGCGATCGACTCGTAAGGCACTTTAGATCTCTGCAGGAAGTGGGACAGCGTGAACGCGAACAGGCCCTGCAGCGCGGGACCGGCATTGGCGGGCAGGCCCCGTTTATCGGCAGCGCGATGGCAGGACCACCACCCATACCGGCAGGACCACCATCATTGTCTTCAATGACAGTCTTTGCGCAGGTTCCGTACGCCGTTTCCATTGCAACCAGCAATCCATTGCTCTTGTCGACGGACAACCCGTCCTTGGCGGGAACCGCCATGTATGCCACGGCGCCTCCGCCGCAGGCTGGCCCCCCGATCCCATCGTTCTCCTCATCCGTCCCTCCTCATCATGCATTCCCCGCCCCGTCCGCTGGCCCGCCTTCGTCTTCTTCCACTGCAACCTCTAAACCTGTGCATGCTCGACAACCACCTACACAAACTTCCGCCGCTCCCGTCTCATCAACTCCACAACCACCACCTCCGTTACCACCACCGCCACCAGCAACAGCAACAGCCACCGCATCAGTTTTGCTCGAGAGCCGCGAAAGAGCCGACATCTAGTTGGCGGCCGCGGGCTGAGAGATTCAGAAGGAGACCCCTTCGCCCCTGATACCCCTTCTCGCCTTAATCTTGAAACCTAATGAAAGGCTTTGGCGTGCGTTTTTCTCTCGTTTGTCTTCCTTTTTTTTTTTTGGGCGGACACTCCTCTTTGTTTTACTATGCAATCATGAATGCTGCGCTCGCTGTGCATCCCGCCTCAACCTGCGACCGTTCTCCTTGTACTTACTGCTGCTTGTCTATAGATGGCCTATAATCTGTTGGATAGTGAAGTTTTTGTCGAAGTCGGGCGAGGGACAAACTACCACGTGGTGATTGTGGGGTTCCGGCAATGTTGTTTCGGGTCTGAAAATAGCTGACCCGCGTTCACTAGACGACTCTGAGGCGATCCTTCAAGTGTCCCATACTGCAAGTGTCACTTTGGGATTGGGATTGGGAAGAGCAAGGCAAATGGTGTAAGGGTTTGAGCATGCCGCGCGTACATTTGTCGTCATCTCTCTCGTCGTCGTCGTCGTCGTCCTCGCCGCCCTCCTCGTCGTGGCAGTCCAGTCTCCGTCTCCTCACAACGATTACCAGCATCCTCCTCGTATTCCTACCTCTCCTCAGCAGCGGGTGGACTTTTCATCTCACCTCTCTCCTCTCGCACCTCAACCACCCGGCATTCACGATCCTCACGAGCGAGCTGCGGGACCTCCACATTGTGCACGATTTGTTCTGCACCCAAGTTCCCATGTCGCCGTTCTTTGCGCGGTTGTGGGCGTGTCCGCCATTACGAAGGGAGGAGGTGGGGCGGAAGGATAGTTTGGAAGATTTGGCGCAGGCGTACCAGGATCAGCAGACGCATGGCGTCGCGCGCCATGAGGACGGATGTGTGTTTTGTCGGATTGTGGATGGGAGGGAGAGTACGGCTAGGATTGTGTATCAGGTGGGTAATGAGATTAGAGTGGGGGATGGTGTGCGTTGGGGCTGATGAGGGGGGTAGTTTTTCTTTGCTTTTTTGTTTTTTTGTGTCTCGCTGTTTTCAAGTACCGTATCTGATCATTGTATTTTTGTATGCTCGCTCGCAGGACGACGAATTCATCGCCTTCCACGACATCAACCCTTCAGCTCAACTGCACCTCCTCCTCATCCCCCGATCGCACATCCCAACCATCCACTCACTAACGCCCACCCACCTCCCGCTGCTGACGCGGATGCTTGAGCGGGGGCGCACGATCCTGCACTCGCACGGGTTCACGGAACAACAACAACAACAACTTGGGTTCCACGTCCCGCCGTTCACGAGTGTCAGTCATCTGCATCTCCATGTCCTTGGGCTGCCGTACCGGAGCTGGTTGAGGAGCGTAAAGTACCCGAGGAGGGATAGAACGTGGGGGTGGTTTGTCAAAGGGACGGTGGTTGAGCGCAGTTTGGAACGGGCTAGGGAGAGGGGCGAGAAGGGGGGGTGGAGATGGGGGTGGGTGTAGGCTGAAACCAAAACGCAGTGGATGAATAGAAAAGAGCACCCCACCCCGCCAACTTTGATCATGAACCTCCCCGGGCATTTACTGTACCTCTGCGAGCCCAGTCCCCGACCCATCACCCAGTTGCCCGATTTGCACATACTAGAAACAATAGAACTTGTCATGTTTAGGTTTTGTAATCCATTCCGTTGCGACTACATGCACTGCGTTCCACATTCTCATCACCCCCCCCCCCCTCCACACACCCACGCTCCTCATTGTACAGTAAAAAATATATATCACACAGTAGGAAATGTCCCTCATTGTGTATCCAGGGCGACCCAGTTTGTCATGCCGCACGGTGATCGGAGCTCTTCTTCTTGGGGTGGTGTACCTTTTCTTTTTTTTTTGTCTTTGTTTTTGGTATATATCCCCTTTTGTTCATTTCTTCATTTTGTTCTGTTGCTTTAGCATGCCAGAGGATAAACGTCGACTCGGGATGCTCGCGCCACCCCTGGTTCTAAACCTCTGGCGCATGTTGGGGAGTTAAGAAAGAGTTTCCGAGTATGTGGGTGTGAATTCAAACTATGGAAGCTAGCTGTGCAACATGATTTTTTTATATTTCATATTTTCAACGATAAGGTTATCTTGTTTCTGGGTGGGTGGGGGGGGGGGGGGGGGGGGGGGGGGACGCGCACACACGAAAGGAAGGAGGAGGGGCAATGTAATACGATAAAAACAAAGAACGGATATGTTTGGCGCTGTGGTCACACACCAGCCCACCCCGAGGTCGGGCGCCAAGATGGATCGTCAGAATGCACAACTGAGCAGAGAGCAGGCTTGTTGTTTGCATTCTCTGTCATTTTGGTGTTTCTTATTTACAAGCGGGGGGGAGGGGGGGGGGGGGATTTTGTCTTCGCAACAATGTATAGTCCTTAGGGGAGGTATCCAAAAGCGCAGTAGGCCAAGGGGGAACAGGACACGACTTCTTTTGTTTTTGCTATCCATATCCAAAGCCATAGTCGTTCACCAGGAGGTCCGAATCCAACGGATTGTCGTTGCGCGGGTTATGGTCCAACATCATGCTATTCTGTTGCGGGTCCTGTTGGTGGTGTTGTGGTTGCGGTGACAGGTTGCTGTTATTGGTGTTGTGCATTTGCGCCGATGGGGTTGCGTCCTGATTGTTGTTGTTGGTTGTGGATGCGTTTGTGCTGTTGAGCCAATCGCTCGGGTCGAGTGGTGCAATCGCCGACAAGCCCGCAGCAGGTAAGGAATGCGTCCCGCTGGCCCAATCGTGTTGCAGGAGGTTCAGTTGTTGATGCTGGACATGGTGTTGCTGATGCATCATCATATTCTGCTGCTGTTGTTGCTGGTTCATGAGGACTGTTGGGTCAACGGCAGAGGGTGAGGCAGTCGGGTTAGCAGTAGCCGCAGCCGCTGCCGCTGCAGCAGCCGCAACGGCAGCATTAGCCGCATTCATTTTCTCGGCGCTGGCCTGCCACCGTCGCGAGGCCTGGACAAAGCGGGCTGCTTCGGCGAGCTGGTGTTCGAGTTGGCGGATTTTTTGTTCGTCCGTGTAGTGGCGCGAATCTTTCGCGACGCGGTCCGTTTCCAGCGACGCGACGCGGAGGATGAGACGAAGGTTTTCCGTCTCGAGTTCCTTGATGCGGGCTTCGAGTTGGTCAATGTGCGCGAGGCGGCGGAGGCGGGAGCGGCGGGCTGAGGCGTGGCGGTGAAAGAATGAGTTGATTAGAACATGGAAACATGCGAATGTCACACAAATAGAAGCGTCGCACCGAGGTGCGGGCGAGGACAGGGTTTCACGCGACATACAGTCAAGAGATTGGGATATCTTACCTGCTTCAGTGTTGCGTAATCGTTTAAGCTGCACCGGGTCGCCCTGCTCCGTCAGCATGGCGTCGCTGTATGAGCGTGGTCGCGGTCCCGCCGGTCTCGACGACGATGACAACGACTGTTGTGCCGCCGGCATGGCACCGATTGTGTCGTGCTGTTGTTGCTGCTGTTGCTTCTGCTGTTGATGCTGATGATGCGGCTGCTGGGGATGACTGGGTTGGTTGTGTTGCAGGTGGAAGGCGTGAGGATGAGGTGGGAAGGTGGTACTGAGCATTCCTGAGGTCACGTCCATGGTCAACATAGTGGGCGATGTGGAGGAGTTATCGTTGCCCGAAGGGTCGAGTGAGGTCCAGGATGCGGAAGCGGGAAGGGATGCTCGACGGTACATGGTGTCTTCAGTGGTAGATAGGGAAGACGGCGGTGACGATATTGACGGTGCTGCAGCGTTCACTGTCGTGAAGATTGGGTTCAGGTTCATCGCCGCGGCTCGGGCCCGATGCGCGTCGCTTCTATTGAGGTTGTGGTTGCTCGTGTGTGAGGTGTCCAAGTCCAGGTGAATGTTGTTGTTGTTGTTGTTGTTGTTGTTGTTGTTGTTGTTGGACGAGGCGGATGGTAGTCCATGGTGAAACTGTGGGGGTTGACGGTGAGTCGGGCCCACTTCCACAGACGCCGTTGCCGGAGCTCCAGCTGCAGCAGCAAGAAGAGGAGTAGGAGGAGGATGAAGATGAGGAGGATGAGGAGGAGGAGGGCCCTGGGTGGTTGTGGTTGTGTTTGTGTTCAGCGAATGATGAGATACGTGTCGTCGTGCATCTCCGACGACGACAGGGGTTTGGGCAAGTTTGTGAGCGCTGGGGTGTGCGTGTCGCGTGAGGGAGGACGAAGTGGGATGTGGGTTGTGCGAGTGTGACACCAGCGGCGCGCCTGTTTCGCCTGCATGTACTCGTGGGTCACGATCGCCACTACCACCTAGTACTACTCCTAATCCCACTCCCATTCCTCCGTCGTGGTGTTGTTGCCCCCCTGCCTCGTTATTGTTGCTGCTGCTGGTGTGGTAGCCGCCGCCACCGGGGCCAGGGTTGCTGCTACTGCTCGGGTTGTGATGGTTGGTGGTGTTGGGGTGCCAGAGGTCAGGATAGCCAGAGAACGGCGGGAGGTGCTGGTGTTGTGGGGAAGGGGGAGGGGGGAGTGGCGGGTATCGGTAATAGTACTGTTGGTGTTGCTGTTGCTGTTGCTGTTGCTGCAGGTGGGGCTGGGTTGCGTAGGACAGCGTGCTCGTACCATCATGGAACGGAATGTGGGTGGGAAGCGATGGGGATGCGAAAAACGGGTTTGGGAGTTGAGGTGGTGGTGGTGGTGGAAGTGATAATGACGGGTGCGAATAGGAGCGGTTGTGCGAAACAAAGGAGGAAGCGTGAAAAGATGGCTGGGAAGAAGATGGGGGCGGCCCATTCGCTGAATGGTGATGGTCGGTTCCCACATTGTCGTTCGGACTATTACCGTTCGTATTACGGTTGGGGTTACTGTTGCTAAACTGGGTATTTGTAGGAGTTGTTATCGTCGTCGTCGCCGTCGTTTGTGCTGCCGCCGTCGCTGTTTCTTTTGGGGTGGGCGGGGAGGGAGAAGGGCGCCCTCGCTGTTGATCCTGACTTTTACGTTTCTCAGCTACCATCGTGGGTGTAATATGTGTTTTGTGTTGCTTTGTATTTATTCCGTAGTTGCGAGGGTCTGTATTGCAGGGTTTCACAGACAGTTTGTTTGTTGGCGGACAGACGCGAGGGAACGAAGAGCGGGGGTTATGGGACACTCCCTTCGCAAGTACGACGTGGCAATACACACCAAGACAGATCTAATCTTTTCGTAAGGCGTACAAAGTTGAGTCTGGAAGCCGTTTACGGGTGTTGTTTCCTCCTCTCTTCCCAGGCCCGGCTAAAGGCGGAAAGAAGGGGAGAGGGAAGGGGGTGGTGGGTGTGATGGAGATGGGACAGGGGGAGCCGAATAGGAGCAAGCAGGTGGCCAACGTTGTTCGGTTGGGCGGCAGGCCGGCAGGTGGGCGGACAGCGATGATGATATAGAGACAGATAGATATGACGGATAGAAGGATGTCGTAACCGATTCAATATTTCCCTAGTCAGTCTCGTGGTCACCACGCTCCGTTTTTCCCTTGAAATTCTTTTTGGTTGCCGAAAGCGTGCGTTGTGTTAGACGGAGGGCGGGGCGCACGAACGGGCAGGAATGGTATATGAAGGTGGGGGGCGCTGCTCCACTGTCACCTGGTGCGATGGATGTTCCAATACAAACTTGGACACGTAACTACGAGGCAGCAGCCTGTTCGGTAGTCGTTTGCAATATTTGTCCAGCGCCGTACCAGCGCCGCCGCCTGCAGCCCCCGCCAGCCCAGCGCGTAATTCGAGGAAAGAAGAGCGATGAGAATTCTCTTGCTTCAGTAGCGACAACCACGGCGTGTTTGAGTGGGGAAACCTGCAGCGCCGTGAATGATCCCTGAGTGAGGGTATGCATGATGCATCATACCCCCCATGCCCACTGCCCGCTCTCCACATCTGGCGTACCGTGCGTATTATTATCGATACTACGGTACGCTAAGGCTAACCTGAAGCTGAACAGACTGGGCGGGGGGCGTATCAAGGGTTTGTTTGTACGGACCATGCCGTGTGCAATGATTGCGTGGGGGCCAAGGTCAAAGCTGGACAGCTACTCTTTTACTCTGGTCCATCAATCAGCGCATGTCGGGCTACGACTACATTGGGCTCCCTCTAACTCGGGAACCGCGCCAGTCATTCTGGTGCACGGGCAGTGCACGGGCGGGAGAAAAACCAACGCGAGAGACGCTAGCGTGAGAGTCATGTTTGGCTGACCTGTTCTTGCCCCAGTTGTGTGCATGTGTAAAATGCGATCGGAGGCAGGGAGTGATGATGACGGCGGGGGCGGTGGGGCGATGGGGCGATGTTCTGCGCGGTTCAACGAACGCCCAACCCAATGGCACGCGGAAGTAGTCATTCCTGTACAACCCCAACCTGTTCATGTTTTTTGGGCGTACAGGTACCGGGATGTTGTTCCAGGCCGACGAGGATGATGATGAGGAGGAGATTGCATGATGCATGCCAGTAACGGACCAAATGGATGAGAGGAGGGACCACAACTTGAGGCCACGCGGACGGGTGAGGCGAGATGTTTGGAGGAGAGTGGGGGGACATTTTGTTTGTGAACGGTGCATGCGTTCACGGGGCAAGCCTGGCGAAACCACAGACAGCCGAGTGATTTGGGGCTTGGGAAATCAACTGAAAATAATTTGTGAATTGGGCAACCCCACGATTGCAGAAAGATTGTTGTGTCCGAGTCGGGCGCGGTCCAACGAGACACGAAAAAAGAAACTTTTATGTTTTTGATTTCTGTGTCCTCTTTCACGGTGAGATTGCACCAGCAATGAGCAGCCAAGGGCGAGACGAAAGGGAATCAATCAATGAATTCCACAATCATCGTCGCTACTCGTTCAGCACCAGTAGGTGTGCCAGTTGGGGGAAGGTGAGAGAAAGTGCAAAGACGCGGTTGTGGCTTGCCCCGAGCGAGGCGCAGCAGACAGAAAACGCGCATTTTTGGGGGACACCCGAACTGCTTTCTTTTTTCCTTCTCTTCTGCTTCCAATCTGCACGACCTTTGCGTTTAACCTTCCAATGCAACAAGTTGAACATAAACTTCCACTGGAGGCACCATGGCGCTTGCTTGGCATGCGGCAGTTTGCGACTCTGGCACAGCCCGCAATGATGTGGTTGACCAGCCTCTTCGAGTTGTGCCCTCCGCGGAGGGGAGTCCGCATTTTACCCGCAGTGTGTCGCCTGCGAGTGTCACGTAACTCACGTCACTCCCACGGCGGGCGTCGATCAACAAAGGCCGGACTGACTGACTGACTGACTGACTGACTGACTGACTTACTGACTTCCGTCTGACTCGGGGTAGTCCTTCCCCAAATGCATGTGTCATTCATTCATTCATTCACTCATTCATTTCATTTGCAAACGTTGGCTAAGCCATCATCCCACATCTACCCAAGACTGTCAATAAGACCAAAAAGGGATAAAGAGATATGCGCGTCTGGGGATACACGTCACTTTCTGATGATCCCCCACCACCTGTCTTTTTTCTTGGGAATTCTCCTGTGAGCAAAGTAACGATGGCGGAAAAGCAGGCTGGCGACTACGAAGTCGAGTATGCGAAATCAGGCAGAGCAAACTGCAAAGGGTGCCGCTCTCCTATCGCTCAGGTTCGTTGCTTTGTTGCCTCATTCGGCGTGCGTGGGCCAAAGTCGTTTCCATTTTTGTTCACCTCCAACCGATTCCATGTGCAGGGCTCAGTTCGAATCGCAACCTTGGTTCGCTCCCCTTTCTTTGACGGCCTTCAGCCAAATTGGCACCATTTGAGATGTATCCTCAAGAAGGCGGAGGGGAGGCGTATCAATGGAGTTGAGAACATACACGGGTTCTCAAACTTGGTGTGTATGGATGAACATACGAGTGTGCCTTGTTGCAGAAGAGGTTTTTCGCTGCTTGAAAACCTAATGCTGAATCTCTTACGCTGACAGCGATGGGAGGATCAACAAATGCTGAAAGAGAAAATCGGGGCTTCTGGTGGCAGTGCTAACGGCGAACCCATCAAAGGTAATTCACCAAAGACTTCCCAAATAGCGCAATACTGCAAAGACACGCGACGCGAACTCTGGGGATTCTGATGGACTGAGAATAATGCGAAAGCAGACTGCCTGCACTCATCGCCTTTTGTTACCCATGATTGATGAAGATTGGTTTGTTGCTTTATGGGAATATAGCAAACCCACACGGTCTGAAAGTCGAAAGGGCGAAAAGCGGTCGATCTACATGTCGTGCTTGCGATGAGAAAATTGCCCAAAATTCGTTGAGACTCGCCCTGCTGGTGGAATCTGAACAAGCGGTGACGCTGACCGTTCCGGCCTGGCATCATGTAACCCTTCCATCCAATTCCGTCATTCTCCTCAAGCCCTTTTAGTGATTCTGATTCTCATCTTGACTCCTAGCCCAAGTGCTTTTTCGAGTTTCATGCGGACAAGGTTTCCTCCGTTGATGATTTTGATGGTGAGATCGCGCTATCGCGCTCCCATGTTTTGCGCACTAAAGTGATCCAACTCGTGACTGCAGGTTCCAGAAAGTTGGGAAAGCGCGATAAGGCGACCTTGACAGCACTCTTGAAAGGAGAGACACCACCTCCCAGCGATGAAGAAGAAAGTGAAGATGAATTCGTGGAGGAGGAAGAAAAAAAGGAATCAGTCAAGCCGGAAGCGGGACCGTCATCATCATCCATTAAGGAAGAGGAAGATCAATTATCCGCGCCATCTTCCCGGAGAACTCGCTCTAGCAAAAGAGCGGCCGCTCAGCCTCCAGAAGACGAGAAGCCTGGGAAACGAAAGAAAGTGAAAAAAGCGGAGCATACAGTTGAGACGACTCCTGACATCAAGCCCAAGAAGAGTGCTAAAGTCAAAAACGAACCAGAGAACGAATCCAAAAAGGAACCCGTATCAGAAAACGAGGCGAAGCTACGAGATCAGACCAACGCACTTTGGGCAGCGCGTGACATTCTTTCGTCATCTGGCGGCAAGGCGATAAAGTCAGAGTATCTTCACATCCTCCACTCGAACGGCATCAATGTTGGGGACTATCTGAACCCTGATGATGTTATCAACATCCTCGCGGATGCGATGACCTTTGGCGTCACGGAAATGTGTCCTGAATGCGGAAAGTCGAGACTTGTTCCTACCGAGTCTTGCTATCGGTAAGGCATCAGGCAATGTGATATGCGATGGATGGTGGAGATGAGCGATCTGAATCAACCCTGAAATGCTTGTATTCGTAGCTGTCCAACACATCTGGAATGGGGTCGCTGCGGGTACACGACCACGGAGCCAAGATTCCGAAAGGTAGTAAACAACATTCTAACCAGACAACCGCACATCCTCCAACTGACATCTGGGCGCAGTTCTCTCTCCCTAGAGACACCGACGTTGAATGGAAGGGAATTTACAAGTATACCCCACGAGAAAGAATTTTCCTGAAAAAGGAAGGCCCCAAACCACCACCCGTAAAGCCTCTCACTGCAGCACAGCTTAAGAAAGAAATTGCTGAAAAAAAGTCAGCCAAGGAAGCCACAGTGATTGAAACAGAGAAACCCTTCGAAGGCCGCACCATCGCATGTGCAGGCAAGCTCGGTCACACCCACGCCGCGTTCCAAAAACTCATTGGAAAGGGTGGTGGAATCTTTTCAAAATCCGTAGACCAAGATGTCTGGTTCCTCATCGCCACTCAAGCCGAAGTTGCCAAGGACTCTGCCAAAATCCAGCAGGCCAAAGCATCCGCAGTCGACATTGTAGACCCGTCATACATCACCGACTGCATGGATCAGCAAACACGATTTGACTTCAGAGACGCCAAATACCTGGTATTAGGCAACAGCGCACCAGAGAAACCCGCCGCGCCCCCCGACCGCCGTCGCAAAGGCGAGTTTGATGAAGAGACTATGGAACGCGCACCGAAAACCGCAAAGCTGATCGTCAAGGGCGGGGCTGTTGTCGACCCGGAAAGCGAACTGGAGGATTCGCATCATGTCTTGAACGAGGGCGGGAAGTTGTGGTCCGTTGTCTTGTCCAAGACGGATATCGAGAGGAATTTGAACACTTATTACAAACTGCAGGTATGTTAGATGTGACCCACTACGCAACAGGGAGGCTGGAGCTGAACAACTATTGATGAAACCGGCCACCACCTCACCGCTCCAAAATCTATGCTAGATTCTGGAAATCGACAACGACAAGCATGGCCGGCCTTACTACCTCTTTCGATCCTGGGGCCGAGTCGGCACTACTCGCGGCGGCCTCAAAGTCGAATCCCATCCCAAACACGTTTGCAAATCCGAGTTTGAGCGACTGTATGAGGAAAAAAGTGGCAATGAGTTTGGCTCCAAGAACCCAGTCAAACATCCAGGACTCATGTACCCGCTCGAAGTCGCTCATGACCCGCAAGGGGGCGACAACCCCGAGGACGACGAATTCGAGTCCATGAACCGCCGCGTTAAACCGGGAGCTAAATCCAAGCTGGAAAAGGAAGTCCAGGATCTCATCAAGCTGGTCTTTGATGTCAAGGTTATGAAACAGGCACTTAAGGAAATGGAAATCGATCTGAGAAAAATGCCCCTGGGGAAAATCTCGGCAAGGCTGATTGGAGAGGCGTACAAGGTCTTGGCGGATGCATTGGACTTGGTTATGAGCGGTACAAACAACCCGGGACGGAAGACCAAGATCGTATCACTATCCAACCACTTTTTTACCATGTAAGTAACTCACGCCTCGTGTCGATCACATGAGAAACCCAGCGTTTGTTCCGGCAATGTGCCGGATATCTCACCGACAATCCTCACGTGGTGCTTTAGAATACCACATGACTTTGGACTTGACTCTGCTCCCTTATTGGACAACGAAAAGGTACCAAAAGGACCAATTTTCAAAACCTTTCAACTTCTCTTTTTGAACTAACCTGTTATTCTCTCTCCTCAGCTGATTCGTAACAAACTTGAAACACTGGACACCCTCAAAGACATCGAAATCGCAACCAGTTTGCTTAAGAAGGATAAGGAGAAAGAAGAACGTGAAGAGGACGAGGATCCGGTGGATATCGAGTACAGGAAGTTGAACACGGCCATAGAGGTGCTGGATTCTGAGTCGGTATGTCCTTCTTCGTTTTTGCACAAGCTGGGGGTGGCATGAGATGCGGCTCGACAGTGGGGAATGAGGAGGCCCGCAACGAACACACCTTCGGGGACCTTCCTCTCGCATTCTAACGTTCCCTTCTAATTTGTGTTTTGTACAGGACGAATACAAGCTGATTGAAAAATGCACGTCGACAACCCATGCCCCAACCCACACCAACTACACCCTCCACATCCAAAATGTATTCAAGATCGAGCGCTCAGGCGAGAGAGACGCCTATCGCGGAGCCAAGATTCCCAACAAGCGCCTGCTGTGGCACGGGAGTCGGCTCAGCAACTTTGCGGGGATTCTCAGGTAAGCACATCCTTTTTTCAATCGCTTTATGTGGGCAGCACTCAAATCAAAGTCTTTGTTTGTCTATCTTGCCTCGTTTATGTGGCCGTTGATAGCCAGGGACTTCGTATCGCACCCCCGGAAGCTCCCGTGAGTCGATCATAGGCGCGAACTAACTGTCTTTTATGATTGTCCATGCGGACCGAACTCACATACGTGGTTACATTAGATTACGGGATATATGTTTGGAAAAGGCATTTATTTTGCAGACATGGTTTCAAAGGTATAGTGCCGACACGCATGGTCTCGAACGGTCTAAGATCCTTGTTAGTGTCTGCTGCGCCTGCTTGCTAAATTGTGTTCCTGCTTTGGCAGTCTGCCAATTACTGTAATGCAAATACGTCACAAACGACGGCGCTGTTACTCTTATCGGAGGTCGCTCTAGGTAAAATCTTGAACAATTCTACTAAGACTACCCGGATTTGTTATAGATCAGGTGGAAGGAATTGACACTTTTTCCATTTTCTTTCTATAGGTGTAGAATACCCCCTCGCTCATTCCGAATTTGTTGAAAAGCTGCCGCGCGGGAAACACAGCACCAAAGGTTCGAGCCCACCTTCCTGCCCCCCTCACCTTCACCCCAAACTCGTCCACCCCTAACTCACCCACCCCTCTGTGGTTGATTCTCCTTTCTCTCATTAGGCTGCGGCAAAACCGGCCCCACATCCTTTGTTCCTCTCCCCAACGTTCCCCCCGATCACGACCCGATCACGGTCCCTATCGGCCCACCCGTCGAGCAACCCTTGCCGGACAAGAAACGCAAGACGGAACTGCTGTATAATGAGTATATTGTGTATGACCCGCGCCAGGTTGTGCTGAGATATCTTGTACAGGTCGAGTTTGAGTTTGGAGGGAGGAGGTAGAGACGCGGCGGGAGGAAATGGGAGCTGTACATGCATTAACTCAGAGAAAAAGAATTTGGAATTTTTCAATTTCCTGTGAATATGCGCAGGAAACGAAAGGTATTGCTTAAAATCCGCCATGCGCCACATCTGCTTGTTGGGATGTGGCGCAATGCTCGGACTGCGCATTCAAATTACGTAAGTATGACAATGTGTTCTACGATCATTTTTTATGGTGGTGCGCAAAAGTGGCACACAACAATAAAAGAAAACGGAAAATGCCGAATAGTACCGACGGCGCTACTGTCAGACAAGGCGAGGCGTCCTCATTGCCGTCGGTCATGGGGGCCGATCGGAGCGGTAGTTGACGTGATTATGGGAGGTTTTTCTTTTGGTCAACTAGTAGAATGTGTGCCACTGACGGCAGTAGTGGCTTTTGTGGCTTTTTTCACACCCTCTTTTTCGAGTTGCAGTTCAACACTTTCACACTTCCTATTGGCGACTTGCTGAACCTGGCAAAAGGCGCGCGCGTGACCCACTTTCTTGCGTTTCGCGTAGATGGAGGGTTTTGACGCAACTATAACTACCCGTCTTCCCCTCCTCCCCTGCCCCCCTTTGTGAATTCCTCATTGCATTCAATCTTTTTTCAATTCACAATGACCACCGACACACCCGTCTCCGCCACAACGCACACGCCCCAATCGGTCATTATCGACACTGACCCGGGTGTTGACGACGCGATTGCGCTGCTGTTTGCGTTTCTCTCGCCCGAAATCGATATCCGGGCGGTGACGATTACGCAGGGCAACACGAATGTGGGGAAATGTTTACGCAACATCAAACAGATTTTGTCGGTGCAGGCTGCACATGAGCGGTTCTTGGAGGCGTCGGACGAGAATGCGACGACGCGCGGGGGGGCGGCGTTGCACCCCGGTTCGCTCGTGTCGCGCACACACCCGGTTGTCATTGCGTTGGGACAGGGACAGCCGTTGGAGGGCGAAGCGGCTTTTGCAGAGTACTACCATGGAGCAGACGGGTTGGGCAATTACTTTCCCGTCGAGTCGCCGCCAGACACCCAATCCGCCGCCGTCGAGTCCGCGGCCCACGCAGCTGGCACAACGCAAGCGGACGAAGATGCTGCAAAGGGTCTCTACACGGTCAGTGAGCGTCTTGCGGAAGACGAGATCCTGCACCAACTCAACACGCACCCGGCGCACACCATCAACATTGTCGCCGTCGGTCCCTTGTCCAACGTTGCGCGCGCGATCCAAAAAGACCCCGAAACAATGAAAAAAGTCAAAGCCATCTACACCATGGGGGGAGCCATCAATGTCCCCGGCAACATCACACCGCTGGCCGAATTCAACTGGTACGCGGATGCCCTCGCCGCCCATGTGCTGGTCGCCTCCGATCTGCCTGTCTATGTCCTGCCCCTCGACGTCACCACCGTGTCCTCGGTTGTCGACAGCCAGTACCTGATCTCGCATGCGCTGCCGCTGCATACACCCCTGAGTGACTTTGTGGTCAAGATTACCCAGTATGTGCTGGACCTCACGGAACGACAGTGGGGGAACAGGTTTTTGACCATGCATGATCCGCTCACGGTATGGACAACACTCTCCCTTTCGTGCCCTCCCCCCCCCCCCCCATCACAGGTTCTAAACCCCTTGTTTCTCTATATTTCTCAGGTCGGAGCTCTCGTCGACCCCTCCCTCATCACCTTCCAACCCCTGGACTTCCAAGTCGAACCGGCCGGCACGTTTTCCAAAGCGTTTTGCGTCGTTGACCGGCGCCAGCATCCGGCCCCTGGCGCCGTCGGTGGTGGGGACGCCGCCGCGGAGCCACCTGCGAAACGAACAAACATCAAGGTGGCGGTAAAGGGCGACACACGCAAGTTCTTGTCCTTGTTCTACAAGACGTTGTTTGGACTGGATTGGGATGCGATCAAGCCCGAGTAAATGGGGAAGTGGAGGTTGAGAAACGTGCCCCGTAGAAGGAGATGTGGCATCACACGTCCTGACCCCCCTGAGATCCGGCTTTCTCGTCACGGAATTATTATATTGACTTACAGATAGATAGGCAGATACATCTCCCCCCCCCCCCCCCCCCATCCATCCCCGCAAAAACCCACATTTTTACACTTGCAAAAATTCGCATATTTTTTCAGTCGCTCCGAATACATGAGTCTTAACCCAGTCGTTGTAGTTGTCGATAGCAAATGCGTGAGAAATACAATGGGCAGTGGTGGGGGGCAGCAGCAAGCGTACAGATTCACCCACTTGAAAGCTTATTCGAGGACAGTTACCCGGGGCTTGCAAAATAATATAATCTGAACGCGACTAACCCTAACCCCACTTTGATATCCCAACCAAAGTCATCCCACTCTCAAACCTTTACTTACCCCCGCATGTACGCCGCAAACGCCCGACTTCCGACCCAAACCCCTGATACGCGCAACCCAGACAACCAAGGCAAGAACACAGACGAACCTGCAAAACCGAGTGCCGGTCGTTTGGCGGTACCGAGGGGGGCTCAGAGGACGACGCCCATTCGGGAGCTCCATCCATCGCGCTATTGGGAAGGCAGGCCGCTGAGGCAAAAATCCGTGACATTGTCGTCTCACGAAACAGCTGGTCCAGTGAAAATCGGCAACGGGGTATCCATACGTAATATCAAGGCACATGCTGCATCGTGGATGGAGGATAGTGGTGGATGTTGCTGTAGTCCTGTCGTCCAGGAAGAAATTGGGGAGGCTGTCAATGAACAGGTTGTGGAACCCTCACCAACCGAAATGGATATACTTCTTGTGTCTTCAAGATATCCTTTTCTGTTCCCGCAACCGGGGGTCCGACACATTCAAACTACATTCTGATCCCGCGTTTCTGCAAAATACTGTACGTACATTTTCAAAGCGGAACTGCTGCAGCAACGGGTCCGAGCTCCGGCGCAGTTGGGGGTATTGAATTTCCACCTAAGGCTGTTGTTTTCACATTTGATTCATGTGCATGCTGGTATGTTTTACACGAACAAAAACGGCTGGCTTCTGCCTCGTCCGGCAACTGGTGAGCGAGCGATAGAGAAGGGCAAGTGAATGGTATGAGAATAACCAGCCGTTCATGTCATCATCCGGGTCAGAAGCGTGCCATCACCAGAGGGGAAAAAGCGCCCCGATTTCAGTCTACAGTAGTTTCTTCTTTTCCCCATGCGCGCTTGTTTCAGGTGCATAGCATACCGTAGGCTTCCAGCACGCTACGGTAAACAGGTTGGGGTTGCAGGAATGGGCTCCGGGGTAATTACAAATAAATCATAATGCCTCCATGGTCCAGCTCGCCTCGTTAACCCCCACGCCCAAAAACCCCAGCAAATGAACAGGGCATGGTACCAAACTCAACATTGCTCTAATAGCCGCAGACACAGTGAACTGGTTGCAACAAGGCCAGAATCGCTAGCGTGGGCAGAGTCCAAATCCATGGTACATCCAGTGCCCAGCGGCTCATCGTCCTCGAGTCCGTCGTCCAAATGTCTGTTACAAAACCCTGAGGCAGGTCAGCGTCGCCTACCCAACAGGCGTTGCACAGAGTCTGTCTTGGGTCTTGACACTTCAAGAGCTGGCTTTGGGATTGATGGGCGACCGCAAATTCCCCCACGCACCAACACATGCGCAATCGTACACTGAAAAGCCCACTGTTTCAAATGCTACCCTCGGCGAGCAGCGTCGCCCACCAGCGCAAATTCCCCCCACTGTCACGCATACCCCGGCGCGCACGTTGAAAGTCATCGCGCCACATCCGCGCCACATGGTCCCGCGCATCAACGAATCCAGACAACATTGCGTTCACCAGTGTTTCCACAACCAGCCAAACAGTTTCCAAATTCCATGCCACCCGCTAGTCTATCACACGGTACGTAGGCCCCCCCCAACCCGCTCACGTACAGAGGGACAGTTCTACTGTAAGTCAGCTAGTAGCCACATTTGCATAACATAACATAACATAACATAACCGAACCGAACTCAAGACATGACAGGGGCGATACCGCTCATCACATCACAAATTGCATCCCATCACATCACCCGCTCGCTGCAGTATATCGCTTGTATGCGGCGGGGGCGGGGGACGAGGTATGTATGTTGATACTGATGTTCCTGTTTACGGTAACTGTTGATTTTCCTCGCCGCATTCGTGTTCGCGGTTTCCTATTGCGTGTACGCGCGAGCCCACTTTGCGCCCATGGGCAAAATGACAGCTACGTGTTGAGTTTTAGTTGAGTGTGACGCGGCTCGGGTCGGCGGTGATTGATACAATGGGGATCTGGAATATACGCATGTGGGGTGGGGGGTGTTTACCTCAACAACCGCGGTCCGGTCATGGTTTGTTTGGACAAGTGTACGGGTGTGTGAGCGAGAGAGTGTGAGTGTGTGTGTGATTCTGTCCCGCACATGACAAAGGGTGTAGATTGCGCAGAGACCGTACTGGCGAGTGGTGTGGGTTTAGAGGTGGGGTGGGGTGGTGAATGAACACTGCGTATGTTTTTTTTTCTTGTTTTTTTTTTCTTTCGCATTACCCGTGGGCGTTTGTAGACATGTTGTGGGAGATGAAGAATGGGTGGACCCATTGGAGCGGTGATTTCGAACATAGACCGAAACTAACAATAAAGCTAGAGCCTCCATAGGTCCGGCACCTGTCCATCTCACAGCGAAACTCTGCCCCCTTATCTCCCACATACTCGTTCCCCGATATGACTCGCAAAATAATGTACGTGGAAAAAAGGCGTGGATATATATATATATATATATATATATACAAGGTGCACCCCACATCTTCTGTCGCTCCTTACCGCCCATCACCTCACAAGACATTGTCCGCCAACAATGCCTCCAGCGCCCGCGTCTCACTCCCATCGCTCTGCACCAGCGCGCGGCGGACGAGGGCGAGGGGGAAGCCCATATCAACCAACGCCTTCTCTGATGCAGAGGCGGCGGGCGGTGATGGGGGTGGTGGTGGTGGTGCTGGGTCCGAGGGTGTGGAAGAGGTGGTGCTGGTGGTGGTGTTGGTGGTGCTGGTGGTGGTGGAGCAAGCGTACATTTCCGTCCATTGTCGAGCAGTGGTTTCGAACGAGGTGCGGGAGCGTTTGTAATGCGCTGCAACCTCCGCATCCTACTCCCAACCCAAACCCCAAACCCGCGGACATGAGTTGAAAATCCGCGTTTCGCACTGCTCTCCCGCGCTTCTCACCCGCCACCCACCTGCGGATTATCCGGCACGGGATCACACAACAAACTCTGGAGCGAGATCATGACCGTCTTGAGCGTCAACACAGGCGTCCACTCATCCTTCAGGATGTCCAGACAGATCGCCCCCGTGACGCTCGACACATTGGGGTGGTACACCCGCGTGACGAATTTCACCAGCGGCGGGACGAACGGGTACGTCTGCGGAATGTGAATGTCGAGATGGAAGACCCCGCCGCTGTAGGCGCTGTGCGGCGGCCCGCGGATCGTGCCGCGCAGATGACCTGCGGGTTTCAGAGTGTGAGTGAAAAGGGGGAAGGGCAGGGAGCAATGGGTATGGGTGCGTGTTTACTGAGGTTGTCGTCGATGGGCTCGATGGTGAGATTGGCGGATTTGTCGGAATGCACTTGGCGGATTTCGCGCTCAATGCGCCGGGTGTCCATAAGCATTGTTTTGCGAGAATGCGATTTCCTGCTTTTGGTGGGTGCTGACGGGAACCTTGCGCTCTAGTCAATGGGTGGGGGGGGGGATTTTTTGAGGTGGAATGGGTCGAGTTCGGTAGGTCGAGACGCGAATGACAAGAAATGCCTTTGCTTCAAGCCACGTTAACGCATCATGGATCACCCGAAGCCGTAGATCGATATTCAGGGAGAACAGTGTTTACATTGCTTCACATTCACATTCACATTCGGGCAAAAACATACAGATCAAATAAACAAACAACGAACGGGATATGTATATATGTAGAAAGACAAACTATGCAACATTCAAGCTCATTCGCCTATGCAGAAAGCAAAAGGCCTGATTTTGAAACAAAAAAGGATTGGGTCACGGGGGCAAAGATTAATATTCGATGTGGGACCATTGATGACAATCATGGCTTTGTGGTGCCAATCATGGCTTTCTGACGACAATCTTTTCAAATTCGGCGACGAGTTTGGTTCGCTCGGGGTTGGTGGATTTGGACGACGAACCTACGCTGCGGGCCGCGTGCATCTTGCTGCTGCCGCCATCAGTGTGTCGGCGTTCCTTGGCCCGAAGCCCTCTCCACTGGACGAGAATGCCAACGAGGGCAATGAGCACAATGCCACCGAGTTCCACGTACACCCAAGTGGTGGGTTGGTAGGTGCCATTGCCAGCGAGAAACTGGCGCGTGGCTTCCACGAGTCCGGCCTTGGTAAACACGTCGACCCCCCACATGATGGCAAAGGCGCCGGCGACGCTGGTTCCAACGACGAGAATGGGCCGTTCGAGAAACAGCACCGCAATGCCTCCGACGACGGTGAGGACAATGATGAAGATGGTTCGGCCGGTTCCCTGGCTGATGAGGCCGTTGGTGGCGAGGGACAGAACCAGCATGGCAATGGTAAAGCCCAGCATGGCGCCGACGGCCACCAGCCCGAGCTTCCAGATGCACACAAACAGGGTGCCAATGGCCAATCCGACGACGAGGGTGATGACAAAAAAGAGCAGATCCCTCGAGTCTCCGAAAGAGTGGCCGCGATTTTCAATGGCCGACAGGACAATGTAGGAACAGAGGCCGCCGGCGTAGAATCCGCCGATAAACAAGACGAGCTTGAACATGTGGTGGCCGCTAAAGACAAACAGGATCCCGGTGATGATCAGGATAATGGCGCCAAGGGTGTTGTAGACGTTGATGGTGCGAAGCTTTTCGTTGATGTTGCCAAATTCGCCCAGGGCGCCTCGATCGTCGGCGGTGGGAGCTGCTGCGGATGCCTTGAGGGCGGTGAATTCGGGAGACGGCTCCTTGATGAGCTGCTGTTCCGCGCTGGCGGATGCGGGGGAGCTGGCGGGGGAGCCGGCGGCGGCCTTGATCATTTGCGGACGAGCAGCAGGCACGTCGTCGGAGCGGCCGCTAGCGACACGGGTAGGGGGTCGGCCGATGGAGCCGTCGTCGCCCTCATCCTCGTCGTCGAGCCAGGGAATGGAGTTGGGTGGGGAGCGGGGAGGACTTGGGGGGATGCCGGGTCCGGTGGGCGGGAAGGGGATGGGGCGGCCGGTGGGGAGTGACGCCGAGGGCGTGGGAATGGGGTCCGAGGAGGGAGTCTCTTGTACCTTGTCACCCGCGGTGGTTGGGGCGCCGAGAGAGGGCAAGTTGGGCAGACGGTCGAACCAGTCGTTGGGAATGTGGGGGAGGTCGTCTGTGACGGGCACGCGTTCGCGTTGTTGGGCGAGCCAGTTTTGGAATTGTCGTTGTTGTTCGCGGGCAAGGTCTGGTTCGTCAGGCAGAGGGTGGCGAGGGCGGAGGGAGCTGCGGTAGGGAGATAGCGCGGAGACGGGAGAAGGAGCGAGGGTGGCGAGGACAAGCAGTAGGAGCAGCAGCAGCAGGCGACCGGCGGGAGCAGTAGCCATTGCGAGGGAGAGAGAGTGAGTGGGATAGGAGATGGGATGGGAAGGGGGAGTGTTTATAAAGAGAGAGCGCGGGTGAGTCAATGACTGAGTGAGTGAGTGAGTGAAGGACGTAGATATTAAGATAGAATACTCTTTCTTGGCCTTCCCTCCCTCCCTCTCTTGGTCCTCGAGTGAGTCCTCGAGTGAGTGAGTGAGTGAGTGAGTGAGTGATTCTTGGCCCTCCCTTCGCCCTTCGCGTTTGTCGACTTTGTTTTGGCTGAGTTCGTTCACTCAAGAGTGAGTCTTGACTGCGCAGACAGGGGCTGGATTCAGGATGCATGATGGATGGCCCACGTGATTCATTCATTCCCTTTGGCCAAGGCATCCCATCCCTCAATCAATCAATCAATCAATCACTCGCTCATGGCGCATAGCCATAGCCATCACCCCTCCCTCGCTCTCTTTCTCCCTCTCTCTCTCTCTCTCTCTCTCTCTTTCTGTCTGTCACTCACTCTCTCAGTCAGTCAGTCAGTCACTCGTTTAGTCAGTCAGTTGTCTATCCTCTAAGCAGTCAGTCAGAAGCATAAATTTCTCTCCTCTTAATTCCTTCTCTCTCTCCCATCCTACATTCAGCATGCCGCTCCCACAGCCACCACTGCCACTGCCACAACTCACTCAGCCAATTTCACGACTCTCGACTCACCGACTCCTCTTCTTCGTTCTTCTCCCACACACACGCACGCAGCACACACATACCCAACGTCTTCACCCTTTGTTTCCTTTTTTTTCTTTTTGGCTTTTTCCCACCAACACTCAAAACGTTTGGAGACCTCCCCCCAGACAGAAGAGGAAAAGTAATAAATAGAAATACACAATGAAAAGAAAACCCATCGAGAAGCAACGTTGACGGCAGATCCCACCGAGCCAGAACCATGTCCCCAAACACGGTTCCAGCTAGCGCTTGCTAAACTCTTCCCCCTCGGGTGAATGTAATTGGGCTCTCACGGTTCTATTTATGGCAACAGTCGCTGAATTCTTAGAAGTTCGCGTCATGGCAAAAGACAGTACTCACAGATCGGGGGGCTAATCATAGCACAATGGTGTCGCGGTGAGGACGCCCCACGGGTCGGGATTTGTGCCGGGCGGGTTTGCAGGGCAATTTGAGGAGCTTGGTATAAATAGTAGCGAGAGGGCAGGTAGAACCACGGAACCCAATCCCCCCACATACCCCCGCTCACATACCCCGTTGTCAAAATTGCGTTGTCGTGTTGCTCTCCTCTGTCATCCCCATCTCGATTCAAGGTTTGATTTTCATAATCCAAACTATCCATGGAAGCAACATCAACGTACGGGTGGGAAGCCACCACCACCACCGCGTACGGATGGGAACCTACCGCGACAAACGTCGACTACACCGGCGGTGACGAGTCGTACTCTTCTCACCCGCCCGACCTGCCGCTGGATTATGATTGGAGTCTGACCGGCCGCGATTTATATGGATAGTACGTACTTGGGAAAAAGTGCGGATGGCCGGTGCCGCATGCGGAGGGGGGAAAGGCATATGTCACAATATGTTAATTAACGGTATGACTTTTTGTATCTCCATTGCAGTAAACAAGGCCAACTGCAGTATGACGAATACGGTTATTTGATGACGGACGCCGCGGGCGATTTGCTGGGATTTCCATTGACGCCCGTGTGGAAGGCGTATCTGGCGCTGATACCCACTTTTTCGGCCCTCTCGATTTTCTCGAGCATGGTCGCGTTGACCGTGTATGTGTGTATGAGAAAGTTTAGTCCCAAGGCGGCAAAGTAAGTCGAGGGCGGGGGGATGTTGAGGCGGGGTGGGAAAGGGTGCTGATGCTTTGCATTGGGAAATGGTGCTGATGCTTTGCATTGGGAAATGGTGCTGATGCTTTGCATTGGGACATGGTGCTGATGCTTTTGATTTTTTTTCTTTTTTTTTTTTTGTAAAAGTCGCGTGTCGCTACGATTGGCGGCGCTGATTTCGGTGGCGGATATTGGATACAACTCGGCTTGGTTTACATTGCAGTATAGTCTAGAGTACGTATCAAAGACTCAAGGGCGTTGGGGGAGTAGGGCGGTGGGGGAGTAGGGCGGTGGGGGAGTAGGGCGCTGGGGGAGTAGGGCGCTGGGGGAATAGGGCGGTGGGGGAGTACGGCGGCATGGATGGGTGAGCCATCGACCTGACTCTTGTGGTTATCTAACTGACTCCTCTTTGGTTGTTCATTAGGATGGGGAGAGACGGACCGTGCAAAACCGCGGGGTGGTTTCTCATCTTCTGCGGCCTGGTGTCAGTGTTCACGACGTTTGCGATTGGGCTCAACATTTTCCTCATCTTTGTCCTCAAGTTGCATTCGACGCCCGTGTTCGAGATCTCGTACAACGTGATTGCCATCACCCTGGCGGGACTGCTGGCCACCGTCTCGATCGCGTCGGGGCGGTTCGGCTACAACGGGTGGGAATGCTGGTTTATGGGTAAAGAGGAAGAGCTGAAAGCGTCGGACGAGTACATTGGCAACGCGTTTGGGTTCTATTACGGGTGGATCTTGGCGGCGTGTGTGTGTTGCGCCGTGTTTATTGCCATGTTCTGGTGGGTGTTGAAACAGAACCAGCGCGGGTTGCAGCAGGGCACCGGCGGCGGCGGCGGGATTGAGAAGGAGAGTGGCACGAGTGCGGCAAGTGGGCTGGCAAATCAGAGCAAAGCGAGGGCGAACCGCAAGATGACCAAAATGATTAATCGGACGGTGGGCCGGATTTCGTGGTATTGCGTGGTGCCCATTGCAGCCCAGCTTTCTAATGTGGCCTATGATTTTATCATGCGTGCGGTAAGTGGCGTTGAGGGGGGGAAAAGTAAGGGGGGGACTCCTGGGCTAACCTTTTTTGTTTTGGTGTAGGGCGGGTTTGATTACTGGTGCATTCTGCCGACGTGCGTATCGGTGGTGTGGTTGTCGGTCCTGACGGCCGCATTGCAAGTACGTTTGCCCGGAGGACATGATGCACGCAACACTATTTCCTTCATCCAGCCCCCCTCTGAAGCTCTCAACTGACTCCCTTTTTTCCTATCTTTTCATAGGGCTTTCTCAACTCGCTCATCTTCCTCTTTGCCGACCCGACGGTGGCCAGTGCGCGCAAAGACCTGCGCAAATACCTGGTTCGCAAATACTACCTGCCGTACCTCGCGCTCGCTTTGCGCATGGGTAACGAAAGCACGTCGTCGCACGTTGGGACCCACAGCGAGACGGGGAAACGCAGTGCCGCCAACAACAACATCATGTCTGCGAGCGCGCGGTCCGGCCTGCCTAACCACTCGATGCCCGACGGGGAGCTGGAGAAGAAGAAGAGTGTCTACACTCACCCGGGCGGCAGTTCCCGCGCAGTGTTGCTATCGCCGACGGAACTGGACCCGCACCACGGGAAAAAGACCACCAACAACAACAACAACAACAACAGCAACAACCACTCGACGAGCATGACTGGCGGCGGGGGGACGTCACGCACGAATCTAGCCGCAATGCCCGACCCCGAAACGGGCCACCTGACGCGCCAGCCAACGACCGTGTGGCGGCGGTTCATGTTCTGGGTGTGCAAAGCGGTCTTGATCAAAGGCATGAATCTGGGGTTGGGACACGGTGGCAAGGTGCAGGTGCAGGACTCGAAAAAGGCGTTGCCCTCATTGTTGAGCACCACGGAATCGGCGGCGGTCGGGAGCACGATCAAGGCGGATGCCGTTGCCGCATTGTGAGAGAAACGGGGGGCGCGCACGTTGGAGGGCTTGGCATACCGGGGGGATTAGAGAGTCTTTGCAATAAATACAAATAAATACAGACTTTGGTTTCCTTTTCCGCTTACGGGGGGCACTGCGGGACCCCGCTTCGGAGAATGAATGGTTGGATGGAATGCTCACAGACAAATACGAATCCCATCCCATACACATCCAGTTCCCAAGTTGTGTTGCAATGAGTGTGTGTCGATGCTGAAATTCTGACGCACACCACGTCCCAGCTCAGGACTGTCGGTAGATGAACTAAGCTTTTTTTTTTGTACGGTTCTTGCATCTATCCTGCATGTACCCTCTGTATCCCATCCACAAACGACAAGGTGTATTTGACCCCGCGCGGCATCGCATTCGCCATCACGCATCACTCTCGCGCGTGGTGACGGTGTGGCGCTGCAAAGGGGACACCTTGCAGGCTTGGAGCGTCAAACATTTTACTAGGCGGCCGGTCTCATTTATCAACCAGCGCGCGAGTCGATTGCACCGGCGGACCCGCTTGGGACGCCACCCTGCCGCCGCCGCCGCCGCCGTGATCCGTACCCGTGGTCCTGCTGTTTTGCCCCGCGCCGCGCGTGCTCTGCATCTCCTTGTTCTTCTTGATCGCTCCCGCGCTAGCAAACGGGCGGTGAAAGAAAGCAAAAAAAGCAAAGAAAGAAAAAGGGGGTTAGAGTCGAACGCTACGCTGCGGGGGAAATAACAGAATGTGAGCGATACGTACAAGGCCTTGACCATGGTTGCAAACGTAGCTTGGACTTTGCGGAGCTGGGGGAAAAGAGAAAGAAAGTGGGGGGGGGGGGGGGGGGGGTTATTTTCCGTTGGCGAGAACGCGAAGAAAAAATGGGACGCAAAGGTGCTGTAAAGCAACGTTATTTTACCTCCCACAAGAAACTCCTCTGTTCCAAAGCGCCCGACTCCTCCAGCGTGCCGAAATCCAGTTTGGTCAGTTGCGCCATTTCCCGCGCCAGTTTGAACAGCGGCAACACAGCGACCACAAACAAGGCGCTGACGAGCAGACTCATCCCGGCCATGATGCCGACCGACACGGCCGTGCTGCGGTGCCGGGCTTTATCAATCACCCCGTAGATCTGTGTGTGTGTGAGAGAGAGAGAGAGAACGAGTCAGAAATGAACGGTGGTGTGCCTCTATTGCGACATTTGTGCGGTTTGGTCGTATGTACCTCCGATCGGGGCAGGGTAGCGACCAGCAAGATATTCTCCTCTTCGTAAGAGCTCATAGCAACGATGCTTAGACTGACAATCTAACGTGCGGAGACACACGAGCGAAAAAAAAATATCAGAGACCCATTGCCAAGAGTCGCAAGTCGGGAATGGGGGCAGGCACGACCCTTACCCAATCTTTGCCCCCACTCAGCTGCTCAATGTACAACTCCCGCCTCGCTCCAGCGGCAAATGCGGCCGCGGGCGTGTGGAATCGGTTCCGCAGCGATTCGCGCAGACGGAGGGTCAGTTCGTCTGGCCGCGCAGTGCCGTACGACGGGATCCCGCCAATGAGCACGACCGCCGTCTTGTCCACAATCATATTGCTGCTCGCCAAGGCGGTAAAGTTGAGACTGTCAAACAGGGCCACCACTGGGCGTGTTTTTTTGGAGAGAAAAAAAAAAACAACACCCCCAATGTGTGAGTTTTCGCCGCACCAAAACACAGAATGATGGACCCCCGCGGCCCTCGCGCTTACCACTCGTCTCGGTCGGCTTTGACCGCACAAGCATGTCGTTCCACGCCGTATCCAGTCGGAAGCCCGCACTGCACGAGTACGTCGGGAGGGCGTCGGTTGCATTTACAAACTTTTGCTGTGCGATATAGCCCACCCTGAGGCCCAAGGGGTTGACGTTCACTAGGCCCCATTCAATAAATATATAGTTAGCGGGGGGCCGAAAAACAGACAAACGCTCGTATGAGCATATACTCACGGGAGAAAAAGGGCTTTTTCTGAACAGCCGCACGTCCAACTTGCTGGAATACGGACCGAGACGGGTTGGGGTCGAGTGGGGCATTGTAGCTGGCGTTGCCGGGCAGCGCCATACGCGCTACGAACGAAACAACAAAAAAAGTCTTAATTCCTCGAGTCCCGCGGGCGCTGGAGGGCAGGCTTTGCAGACAGAATATTCCCCCCACACGCAGACGTACTCGTTTTGTCCAGAAAGTAAGCCAGTTGCCGATTTGGGGCTTTTTAGTGCGGGGGGCGGCAAAAATGCGCAGATGGAGAAACATTAGAAACATGACAACAACAAAGAAAAGGGGGGGGGCCTTGAACTTTTCTTACCTCCTTCATCCACAATGAGTGCTGCGGTCTGGAAGGAGGTCGGCTTGGCGGGTGGGGGTGGGTATGGAAGCGGCAGCAGCATAATCTGGGTTTCAAAGGGGCAGCGGCGACACATATCCCAATGTGAGTTTTGGTGGATCGCGCGGGGCGGGGTGGGCATCTTTGTAAAATTGCGACTTACAAAGGTGGTGTTGACCACATTGAGATTCACTGCAGTAGAGTTTCTGAGGGAAACAAGGAGGAGTGTTCGCTCAGTTACAATTCCCTGACACCCCCGCGGGCCTCGTGCTTCAGATTCTGGGCGTACTCATAGCCTTGTCTCCACCGCCCTCTGACACACACAACAGACTCGTACTGGTACTGCTCCCTGATGCCCGCCAGGACAGGGATCACGGTCGAGGTCCTGAGATCCGTGAACACTAGCGAGAGGATTTTTCAAATTTTACGGATGAAGGTCCAAGACGCTTGCACGCGCGCACTATTGCAAACGTACTGGTTGTCATCACGTTGGTCACGTCCGGTAGGTTGGCCAGGAATCCGGCGACTGGCTGCATGCTAGCCACCGGCGCCTGGGCTTGCCTTTGAACCTGGAGAGAAGAGACAAAAAAAAGGCGTGTGCGTGAGCTTGAAACCTGTCTCTCTCTCTCTCGGATTCACGTGGGAAGAACGTGGGAAGACAAACTGCCTCGCCGTACATCATCTAGGAGCAGTAACATGTACTTGTTGGCCAAGAATTCGGTCGAATCGTGGCTCGCCTCGTTCAGAATAACGCTCGTCTACATTTGCAGTGTGGTTGAACCCAAATGGTAAGAAAAAAAGGCCAAACCAGAGACGGGATGTAGAATCGAGCTTTTTTTTTTGGCAGAAGAAAGGCACTGACCGGAACGACCGCCGCAATGAGGGCAACGACCACCAACAGGGGCGCCAGAATCGCCAGCGGGATAGCGGGGGCCCATGACTTGGCTTCTTTTTTGGTCGACTGTTTGGCGAGTTCGTCAATGTTGACGGCTGAGTACGCGCCAACGTCACCCATGTCGGTTCTTTTTTTTTTTTTCAAATGGTGTGTTGTTGGATTAGATGTCCTGGTTTTGGTTGCTGAGGCAAATTTCCGTGGGACGTAGCAAAAGATGCAGCAAGAGCGGGGGCAGAAATCTTCCCTCTTCCAGCCAATACTTATACCGCGCAATTCCAAAATTTTAGAGAGAGGGGAAGCAACGAGCGCACGAATGGGGGCGGCGGCAGCCGCTCGGGTGGACCTTGTGAAGGCTAGACCAAAGTGTCTTCCTTGGAGGTCATAACACCCCATAACACATCGTACATAAACACGGTCCCCCGGAACAAAACTGTGTCATAGCTGATCGGCACTCTTTCAGGAAGTTTCGGCCAAGGGAATCCGGGGAACCTACAGGGTTAGGGTTAGGGTTAGAGTGTGGTCGGCGCGTACTTTCAACTAATACCGAGCCAGCCGGATGTTTCGGACTGCGGTTGTGTCGTCGCGGTTTCTGGATTTGCAACCGAAATATCCGACGGTAAGACGACGAATTGTTCTACATGGTATACACCGACCCGTCCCAGTGGGTGAATCATGAACAATACCAAGTGCGAACCTGCGTCGTGAAAAACTCCGACGAGCTGAGTCAGCAAGGACGCGGCGCGCGGGATCGTCAAGATTTGGGAATTCTGCATCAAGAGAGGCGTTGTGAATGGAAATACTGAGTGTTGGCAGTGATACAGAAAGTCTTCGGCCCAAGGGAATCCGGGAAACCCAAGGATTAGGGTTGGGGTAAGGGTGGGCATAAGCGGTTGTTTTCACCTAATACCGATGTTTTATTGACGGCAAATATTTTGATACAGCTGGAATGCGGTTGCTGTGGTTGGCGAGTTGGGTATGGTAGTGTGGGCAAAGGTCTCGAGACGGGATTTGAGAGATGCTCCCGTCGATTTAGGCATCTCAGCCGGTTCGGTAGAGAGCAGCCAGGCCAAAGTCAATGATCCTACAAGTGTCATCTGCTGCATTGCACAAGAAATTGTCCGGGCGCACATCCTAATGAAACAGCCAGGCAGGACGGGCGCCATTCGAGTGCCGCAGCGCAAAATTCTTCGTTACGTTTGCTGACTTTCATGTATGTGCGCGTACTGACACCCGCATGGTTCTAGGATAGCAATGCACAGCATCCCTCAGATCTCAACAAATGCATGAAACTGTTGTGGTACAATGCATCCCTGCAGCGCTTCGAGTTTAGCACTTGTGCGCACCCCGGGTTTTAGTTGCTTACACAGCGGGGTAGTTTTGATAGCATCCACAATTTTCATAATGACATCGTGCTGCTGAAACTGGCCGGCAAGGACTCATCCCACATGGCTTCTGGCCAGCCCTTCCTGAAAGCGCACAGCTGAGGCTGGGATTGGTTGGAGCCTATACGGGTTGCGGATGCTGGCAGCGCCACAAGGATGGGGGAGAAAACATCGGCGCGGTCTCCAACCAGTCCTGATCAATCAGAGTAATGTGATGTAGGCCGCAATTAACTTCTCGGGTCTGGTGCGCAAGAAGGATCTGTGACGTCCAGTCGGGCATGCCCTAGAACTGCCTCACGTTTCCTCCATTGATGCCCAAGGCTTCAGGCAGCTTGTCGACGAGATGGAGACATATATCATAGCTAGCTTCATTGAGAATGCCCTATTCGGTTCCGACCGAGATGGGCGAGCATTGGTGAAAAGAGGTTAGGACGGGAAGCGGTGGACCGGAAACAAAGGTGGAGGGAAACACAAGGCCTCATTGTGGATCACAACAGGTCGAAATTAGTCCATGGCGGGAGCTCGTTGAGGTCAGTGCGTAGGTTTGCGCGGCTTGTGGGTGAGCCAGTGTTAAGGCATTTGCAGCTTCATCTCTGGGATCTTGATCTGTTTGATCGCCTCTTGGAGAGAGATGATCATTGTTTTGTCGATAACGAGAGGATGTGTGCATATGTGAATGTGAGTGTGAATTGGAAGAAAGGTTGGCTGTGGAGGGGGTGACGAAACAGAACAAGGTGCCGTGAACAGATGTATTTCATAGCCACCTACAAGTGCGTTCCACTCTCAAGTGCCCGTGTGACGGTGGATCCCACCGAGCTCCCGGAGGCTTTGGGAATAGCAGAGGGCAGAGGGCCAGTTTCCCGGACAGGTTCTGGATCCACCGTCACACGGGCACTTGAGAGTGGAACGCACTTGTAGCCGGCCTGAAAGCGACAAACGAGAACTCATACACAAGGATTGACAAACGAACAAGCACACAAACTCATAAACGGAATTGACAGATTGACAACCAGATGGCAAGCAAGGTAGCATTGCCCTTCCAGGGCCAAGCAGGCCAAGCCGTGGACTCCCTCTTTCTCTCTCTTTCTATTCCTTTTCCGTTCAACAAGTTCAATTCCATCGCCATCGATTCGCTTCGTTGTAGGGTGTCCTACTGACGCTCTGAGATTTCGGCCAAATGACTCCAAACGTGGCTTTCACTTGGCGCCACAAGCACGCTTTTGTGTGAACTCGGTGGGTACTACTTTCCGACTTTTCACGCGTCGCCCGTGCCGTGTCGTCCTGTCCCACTTTGGCAAGACCCAGATGCAGTTCGTTGTGGGCAACAGATAATTCATCAGTCATCGATAATCGATGTTATTAGTACAGCCAACTGAGCCATGCACACGCTTTCTTCTGTTCTTTTCCCGAAAAAAAAAATAAAAGAAAAACGATTGGGAGATAGCAAAATGTCAGCGTCTAGAGAGTAATACCACAATCCGCTCGCATCGCAAGATCGCGAGATATGGCAATAAGCAAGCATAAATACTGAGGGCATCATGGCCAGGAACCGCAGATAGCTCAACAGCAGCATCAACCACAGGGGCGTCATCTGAGGATCCACCGGGAAAGGCCTTCAGCCGATCACACCTCCAGCTCCTTGAACATCCGCACTCAATGAACTCCATTGTCAAGGTTCTCGCAACGATATTGGCGCTATGCCACATCATCGCTGCCCAAGTGGCCGTTCTGCCAGGCTACTCATTCGACGGCTCCAAACTGCGCGGAGTTCAAATCCAGGTCTTGGCCACGGGGGTCGGTTCGAACGTGTACCTGATTCACAACGACGTGCAGGTACATGAACACTAACAAATTCAAAATCTTGGTGCCTCTACCCTGTATAACTTACATGTGCGTTCATTTTACATTATCATAGGGGCAATGGCGACAGCCTCCGTTGCGAATCGCGGCAACCTACTCGCGACCCGTGGTCGATGGGACCAACCAGGAAATCTGGGTGATCGACAATGTACCCCTGGCTGATCAGACCGCTGGGATTCGCGAATTCTACATCCAGTACGTCGCTGCAAATGGGCGGACTTACTATGGTATGTTTGGCGGTATGCGGGTGGTTTGATTTCATGTTTCTAATCGAGATGCGGTTTTGGTATTAGGAAACAATGGGGGCTCCAATTACCCAGTCTCAACCGGCTCGCCGCCCCCCACTACACCGACGGCCACGATTCCGTCACCTTCATCGCCATCGCCCAGCCCGCCCCCACCTTCCTCAACAGGCGTTTGCGAGCCAATCACACCGGCATGGTCCCCAAGCGTTGACTTGATCGATACCAGCAATTTTCATTCTCAGGGTAAACCTGCTGAAGGATGGTACGTCACCACGATCCACGCTACATTGCTCAAGAATGGACAGGTGAGATCATTGCGATTGAAGTCTCATATATTTCGCTACCATCTCACCAACGCTGTGTCGTTGCCTGCCAGATTTACCTTGTTGGCTGGGACCGTCGCGACTACATCCGCTGTGCCAAACCCGACGGGACGCGCAAACACGGCGTCTCATTCGTGATAAATGCTTCCGACATTATGAAGGCTGGCACAGCACCCCGTCCGCAAAACGGTCGCAACCCGACCCTCACCATCCCAACCCCGATTCCCGACCGCCGAATTCACGACGCCGACACGCTCTATTGCTCGGGGCAGGTAACCCTCGCTGACGGCCGCGTATTTGTCGTCGGAGGCGCAAGTTACCAAAACTTGGGGATGCAAAATGAAGTCGAGGTCGGAGTTGCGTATGCACGCATCTATAATCCAGAAACCGGGAGTTACACCGTGACCCCGGACGCCCCCATCTCGACCATGTGGTACCCGACGGCGGCGCGTCTGACCAACGGCGACATCCTGGTCACGGGCGGGTTCGCGCGGTGCTGTTCGGGCGACAGCGACGCTAACGACAATGTCGCCATCTACCATCCCTCGACCAACTCATGGACTCGGCTCGGATTCGTTCCGAACCATCTCATCACCCCGAGTCTCAGAGACTACACCCACATTTGGGTCCTCCCCAAGCCCACCACCGTCAACGGTGCCCTACGCCATGTCGCCATGATGGGATACAAGGGCATCATGACCTACTACAACACCGACCCGTCGACTCCGGAATGGCAACGCATCACAACCGCGCCCAACGGGAACCGCCAGCTCAGCCAAGGCAACGGCGGCGGCTACGATGCCACCTCCTTCCAGAGCCCCACCGGCGAACTAGTCACCGTCGGCGGCGGCTCGCAACCCTGGAAACTCGACGCCTACAACCCGCTCACCAGCAGCTGGCGTAGCCTCGACACCACTTTCAGCCGAGACAACCCCACCTCTGTGCTTCTCCCGGACGGCACCGTCCTCCTCCTCAACGGCCGCAACCGCTTCGATCCCAACCAAGTACCCCCGCCCCAGATCTTCGACCCCTTCACAAACACCATCACCACGCTCCCCGCTTGGACAGACGACCCCAATATCCGCGCATACCACTCTTGGGCTCTTCTCCTCAAGGACGGCCGCGTGGCAGTCGGAGGCGGCATTGACGAACGCGGCCACGACATTGCCTGTGAACGCGTGGACGTCCGTATCTTCACGCCACCCTACCTCCGCAACACCCAAACCAAAAACTGCATCACACGCCCGCAAATCACTACCACCACATCCTCCCCCATCACATTCACCATGGACCGATCACAATCCACCGCCGCCAACCCGCCCACAACCGTGTCATTCTCAGGCGCCGCCATCCGCTCCGTGCGTGGCGCGTCCCTCATGGCCCTAGGCAGTTTCACCCACTCGTTTGATCAGCACCAACGCTACGTGCCGCTCAACGTGCAGGTCGTTGCGCAACCAAATGGCGCGACACCGGGAACCCTCACGCTGAGTGTGCCTATGGGCGAAGCATTATTGGAAGGCTTGTATAACCTTTTCTTGATTGGTGAGGACGGCGTGCCCAGTGTAGGCGCGCTGGCGAAGATTACGGTCGTGTAAATGAGAATTTCTCATACCCTTCCCACCATTTGGTTCGTTCGTCTTTAGAGATAGCTAGATCCATAGATATCCGCAAAAATAGCGTTATCAAACCTCGATGTCGTTGACTTGGGAGCCGCGCTTTTAGCCGCTTTAATACAATATCTGCAATATGCGGGAATTAGATCCCACTTGCAATCAATCATGTCTAAAGCATCGCACTCGTTGGAAGCTCCCACCAAGACGGCTACGATGAGCAGAGACATTCATGCCTGCCTGAGTGCTGAGGAAACCGAGGCTCGTGGGTGGAAGATTGCTTGCTGGGTCGCTCAGGTTTGGTGAACTGTTCGCCTATCGCCGACAAGTTTGTGCAACTTTCTATAACAATTCTTGACATTCTCATTATGAGGAAATGAACAAAATGGACACAGGGTTCTACTTGGGGGTTGGTGGTCCTCATGATAGCTCCTTAACTCACACAAACATATGCGCAACGAGGAAGTGTATTTCGCTGCTTAAGAAGGGGCATCTATGCAAAAGTTCTATTGAGGTTTGGCATTCTCCCTAGAAGTGTGGAAAGCGGGTATGCCCGTGATGGCTCTGCCAATGATCAGTGCGTGAATGTCGTGTGTGCCTTCGTACGTGTTGACGGCTTCGAGATTCATCACGTGGCGGATGATGTTGTATTCGTCCTGAATGCCGTTGCCTACAGGTAATGAAATGACCCAAGGAGAAGCGCACACAAAGGAGTGAGGGGATTCGGTCACAAGGAACGGAATCGACAAGCGGAAACGTACCACCAAGCATGTCTCTGCACACGCGAGCAATGTCGAGGGATTTGCCGCAGTTATTGCGCTTAATGATGCTGACCATCTCGGGGGCGAGCTTGCCTTCGTCCTTCAATCGGCCAACGCGGAGACACGCCTGCAGACCAAGGGATATTTCGGTCACTGCATCGGCGAGTTTCTTCTGAATCAGCTGGAAGGATGCCAGCGGTGTTCCGAATTGCTTCCTATCAGCATACAAATCAGCAACCGACAACTCTCGCGTCGAATACTCGCGTTGGAAGTATACCTTTCAGTAGTGTACTCTACGGCTTGTTCCACGCACGCCTGGGCGGCGCCAAGGGATCCCCACGCAATTCCGTATCGCGCATTGTTGAGACATCCGAAGGGGCCCTTCAATCCGGTGACGTTAGGCAGCAGGTTATCTTCTGAGACATGAACTTCATCCATCATGATCATTCCGGTGGTCGAGGCGCGCAGAGAGAATTTGCCTTCGATCTTTGGTGCGGAGAGTCCCTTCATTCCCTTCGAAATTGACGCACAAATTTTGGGTGAGCAAGCTCAACGATGGCAGTTGATGGCAAAGGTCGCGCATCCGTACCTTTTCCAGCACAAAACCGCGGATCTTGCCATCGTGCGGACAGTTTGCCCATATTACAAATACGTCGGCGATTGGGGAGTTGGTGATCCAGGTCTTTGAGCCGTGCAAGACCCACCCACCATCAACCTTCTTAGCAGTGGTGGCCATGGATCCCGGGTCGGATCCATGGTTCGGCTCTGTCAGCCCAAAGCATCCAACCAGCTCACCGGTGGCTGAGAGCGTTCCGTTTTAGCATGCTCTGGGCACAGGAGCACGCCGGCAGAAGCTCCGCAGAAAGGCGACTTACCCAGCTTTGGCAGGTACTTTTGCTTCTGAGCCTCAGTTCCGTACGCGTAAATGGGATGCATGACCAGAGAAGACTGCACGCTCATCGCTGAGCGATAACCGGAATCAATTGCCTCGACTTCACGCGCGATCAGACCGTATGCGACGGAGGAGACACCAGCACAGCCGTAGCCGGAGATGGTAGCGCCAAGAAGTCCCAACTCTCCCATCTCGTTCATGATCTCACGGTCGAACTCTAGCAATGGAGAGAACGGAATGTTGGCATGCAAACCCGTGGTGCAGGCCGTCGCGGGCAGTGCATTCATTCAAACCTACTCTCATGACGGTTGGCCAGTATAACTCGCGACTTCAGCTTGGTCTGGCAGTAGTTGCGCGCCGAGTCCCTGCATACGTCACAGCAAGAGTTAGATATGATCACAATGCCAATCGGAAGTCTCACCCGTTCCATGAACCTACCGGACAAACCGTTCGTCCTCCGTCAGCTGTGAGTTGAGGTCGAATGCATCCTTCCAGTCGAATTCTATGAACAGGCAACGGAACAATTAGATACGACACGCAAAGAACACACAAGACTACGCGGGGATCCATGTGGCTTACTTGGCTTTGCACCAGTAGCGGTAGCAAATGTGCGGACAGCTATTGTTGTTGGCACGAGGGCATTCTTCCTTAGCGCGAGACAGCCCATGCGAGCGGTAGTGGAAGACAGCATTTTGAGTAGCAACGAAGGGTGGAGATGAACGGAATGAGTAACGAGAGACGGAGATGGAGATAAAGAGACGAGAATACTGCAAGGAAAAGAAGACAAAAAAAAAAAAGGTTCAAGTGGAAAAATGCGAAAAACAACACGTTTTTGGCCACCTGAGGTGTGCGTTCAGAGCGTGTCGAGTCTTGTGACTCAACGCGAAATGTTGCTTTATTGGCAATCATTATTGACGGCATTCGAATGCGCCAGCCACCTGTCACTCTGTGCCAGCGACTGGACAATGGAGCCATTATGATCTCAAGTAGGTTAGCAAAAGCAGCATTCAGTATGCTGTGTAGCTCGTTTGAGTGACTGCATGCGTTTGACACATGGGTCAAAATGCACATCAGAAAACATATAGCAATTTGTTTGATCAGCTGTTGTCAATGCTGTAAAACAATTGAAAAGACTGATCAATCTCTGTACAAAACAGAATTTGGAATAAATTCCTTTGTCCGATGTTCAATATCGATAGTCACCTTGGTTTATCTCAAACATTAGTATCGTAGTACGCGGCTTGTACTGCATGCATGCTCATTCTCACGGCCCCTGAAATTGACACTGAGCGCGTTACAAGCTGCGCCACACAGTCCGCCGTACTTGTTCCAGGAGAAGGCCCACAATGAAAGTAGCACACAACACAAAATGTATATAATATTGAGAGATAACATTCTTGTTCCACTTTTCTGAACCAGAGAATGAGGCAGATGAGACCTATCGCTATTGTCATGATCAACTCTGGCCGCTAGCAGGCCGCCAGATTGGGTGCAACAGCGCACGAAATGCAGAAGAGCATGTGTTAGATGTGTGCCGATCATACGAGTCCAAAACCTTTAGCGTTCTCAATTGCTGTCACCAGGCGGTCTTTGAGCTTTTCTTTTGACGAGTACTCAGGAAGAAGCAACCGCCCAAAACATGTCAAAGAAGTCGGCAGCCTGGTGAGGATAATAAACTAGGTCAACACGCAAATCATGCAAGGGGGCTTTGGTCACAGGTTGGCAGCACACTTTACCTATCGGTATCCGGCCCGTTCCGTTGTATAACAAACGTGAGGCTGCCAAGTCCATTGAGTGGCGCGCGATCACTCGCGGTGACAAAGTTCAAGAGTTTCTTTTTCTGGTCCAGGTCCATTTCTTCATGAACAATCTCCCAGAACCAGACAATCACCTGGTGGTGCCCGTCGTAACCGTCATCGTACTGGGCTCCGTCCTCCAGTTCGGTAAAATTGATCTCGTCCGTTGCAGTGCCGCAAATCAGTAATTCCAGTTCCGATGGACGACACATCTGCAGAACACGGCCAAATAAGTAAGACGCTTGATTTCGGTGACATCGACAAGTTTGATAGCAAACCTTGAGGGCGCGTCCGCCGCAGATCTTGTAAAATCCGCGTCGAAAAGCTGTGAATTGTCTCCGTGTCGACTCCACCACAAAGTGGTGGATGTACAGATCGACGTACTGTTTGCGATCTTGATTTGTCACAATCAGATTCTCCCCTCCATCAACAAGTGGGAAGTTCTTGACTTGACCGTATACGTCATAAGAGATCTCAAACGTGCGCAGGAAGACATCGCCAACGTCGCCGTCGGACCAATCGAGAAGCTGTTGAAGCCCCCGTCCCAACGCCTGAGCGAAAATGAATTGAGAATTATCGTCAACCGCAACTCATGTTCCGCGCAACGAGTCACTACTCACCGGCCAACCTTCCTTCACATCCTCGAGAGTTGGGACCTCGTCCAGTAGTCTCTTGTACATAACCCTTGGGAAGTTCACATCGAGAATCACGCCATTGTATAGTGCGAGTCCCACAATCGTGCCGACAAGCTCAAATTCCTTTTCACTCTCCAGCGACGCGCCGTTGATCCAACAGTATCGTGTTTCCTCATCATATGTGAACATTCCATACGCAGGATCCAAGAGCATGTTCACGATGACCTGAAAGAACTCTTTCTGTACCCCTCCTTGATCCATGCCCTCCTCGCCTCCGCCGATGAACCGGACTTTGAGTGGTTTCTTCAGGTCTTGGGTTTTCTGCTTCACCTGGAGTGCGGCAAAAAGTACATGTCAATGACCGAAAATGCAATCTTGTGGTGATGGAACAACGTACCTGTTCCAAGACATCTTGCACGAGTTTGTCCCTCCTCACTTCCAGTACCAAGAAAGGATTTGATCTTCCTTTAAGATTCTCCTCCAACTGCGCTACACTGGGAGAGTCATGGAGAAACTTCTGAGCATGGACGACCAGCGCTTGATGGACAAAAGCGTCCTCAAACTCCAGCGACATCTGCACCATGGCGTCGATATGCATGATCCTCGTTTTCGTCACCGGATCGAAGAGAAACGGGTAGTTGAAGTACGAAAACACTGAGACATTCGAAGGACCATTTTCCAGAGATTTTCTCCAGGTCTTGTATTCCTCCTTGAAGTTCAGCTTCCGGTACAGGTCCTCAGTGTAGAATGTGGACAGTTCGACGAGTGGTTCGGGTTTCGCAGCCTCGTTGGCGGAATAAAGCAGGCTGAGAGCTTTCACAGAGGCGACCAGCGCCTCATCTCTTTGAGGACTCCGCTGGAAGTGATCCACGAGATACCCTTGGAATATGCGTATCAGGTCCCCAAGTCCTTTTGCGTCATATGTGGAGAACCACTGGACGAATATAGACCGCGCTTTGGTTCTCATGGCACCAATGATAAGGCACAGCTTGCTGAGCAGAGAATCGTGGTAGGTATGATACTTGAGAAGCGGATTCTCTAGGAGAATGAGCAGCTGCCGCCATCTCTCTGGTGGGGCAGATTGCAGTTTTGCCATGTTCAATTGCAATCGTGCCAGCAATATCTCCATCGCATTGGCCATAGGATGCAAGAACGTGTCCTTCGGTAAAGTTACCAGAAGCTTGTAAGCCTCGCGGACTGCAGCGAGGTCGAGACCGGAAGGGTGCCGTGTTGTGTCATTTCCACTATCTTCTGTCTCGACCAGAAAACTGCGATTGAGGGCATCGCTATCTGAGAAGACAGTGCGAATGCTGTTGACCAAGAACCGAGTATCATTGGTCGATGAGTCATCTCCGTCATTGACAGAGCAAGTTGCGAGTGCGGATTTGAGCAATGGTAGCGTCAAGTGTCCAAGACTCAATTGCAGCTCCTCGTCAGCTCCAATGTCGGGATCAGCTGCACAATTCAATCGATCCGAGCTTTCGCAGTACACAGAGTGGACAGACATTCCAATGGCCGAAGAGAGAGCGGGCTCCGCCCGCGAGTTCTCGTCCGGAAGAGATGCCTGAGATACAGCGCGGGACAGTTGTTGGGGAGGTGTGGTCATACCTGGAGTTGTCGAGTCCTTTGGAAAAGTGCCTAGAGGACGCGTGTGTCAGGATGATAAATAATATTCCTCATGATCCGCTGCATACTTGTCATGGATGATAGACTTGGCAGATCCGTCGAGGATCTGCTGCGAGTTGACATGGCATCTGGTGGCTGGTAGCCGAGTTGACTTAGCAGCCGCAGACCCAGCACGCTTCCGTCTTGAAACATTTCGCGCTGTGATTGCCTTTCGTTTGATGGCGCTTGCTCCAGCGGCGACGCAATGCTGAGGTGTTGGAGTGGCGTCACAGGGGCGACATTAATGTCGTGGTGGACATCATCCACATCACTGGTAGAATGTGACCGCCGCATACCACTAGTGGAGTCAGCTATTGGCGTTTTGAAGACCCCAGCGAAAGGAGATGAGGCCAGTAGAGAGGATAGAAACGCTCGAGCTTTAACATCTCTATTGAGTCCGGTGTACTCCAAAGTATGAAGAGCCTTGGCTTGGGTTGCGAGCGGATTTCCGTTCACGGGAGCGCTTCCTTTGTCGGTACGAGCAGACGATCTTCGACACTGCTTTGGGCTTGCGGATGGACTGTTTCTGTTAGTTGGAGTCGTTGCAGACTGATCTAAGATAGCCGCAGCTGCCGGCATGTCCGGCTCCAAAGGAATGCGGGGACAGAAAAAATGCCTGGGCCGCGATGCTAGTTGCACGGCCATGATGGCCGAAGCATCTTGTGAAAGCCTCGGTCCCATACTGCTGGATGCACAAAGTTTGTGACTGCATGTCTGTGCTCCACAGCCAATGAGCAGCTGATAGTAGTACCTAGAAACCACCGTCGATGAACATGAGAAAGGGGCCCTGACGTGCCTTCAACAGGCAGTATTTGTGACACTAACCGCCGCACTGCTCGTTCAAACTTAATTCGAGATGCACTCGATGGACTATTTGGATCGTTGTAAGAACGCCGTGGGGCGGCGTCCTGCAGAGACCGGCTCAACTGGGGGTCACTCAGAGCTGCCTTGAAAGACGCGGAACGTGGCATCCCTCTGGGCGGAGTCCTGACTGCGGAACCATCGCTCGTAGGTTCCCCATCCCCCAGCTCCCCACAAGGCATTTAAACCCGTCGCTCTCTTTCTGGGACCTCCAAGGTCGTGGTATGAGACTGTATTTCGAATGTCCCACGATTGGCAAAGGGCCGACGAATAACGATGTATCGCGTGTAATTCCGTGACAAAAAAACGAGGAGCTCCAGCGTTCAACCTAACAGATATAATGTTGCAGGGTGCCAGATGTGGTGCACATTCTTCGTAGCCGCCAATGTCGAACTGCTAATTGTAATTGACAGGATTCCAATTTGCGTCCAAAGATCCAAAGATCCAAAGCGCTGCTGACGCATCACTGATTGACCCACACAGCCACCCAGCAACCCGCGCGGATTGCAAGACAAAGCACACACGCCCCTTAGCAGAGAACCGAGCGTTCTCGATCCAACAGAAAGTGCACTGACTGCGGGGTAGGCGTCACTTGCGTCTGTCAGTGTGTGCGAGACCGTAGAAGAGAAAGGTTTGAGGTTCTTGTTGGCGGGTGCAACAGAGAACGACAAGCCCTCCCCACTCATTGTGAAGTGTCCGCGTGGAACCACCTTTATACGAAACCCGGAGGCAGCATGTCGAATACCGCAGGAAGGCAGCTCACTGTGAGCAATGTAAGCCATATCTGAGTTTTGCGTGGGAACGCTCAATGGCTGTAGAACACTCGAATAACCGCTTTTATCTCACCCATAGCTGCCCTGGTCAGTGGGATGGCAAGATCTTAAGGATCTGTTTCGTGAAGTTGGCACAGTGGTTCGCTCCGATGTTGCGCAAAATCCATCCGGACGGTCCCGGGGTTACGGAACAGTCTTGTATGCGACTGTGGACGAGGCACAGGCAGCTATCACGACTTTTAACAATTACGAGTGGAATGGGCGAAAGATCGAGGTTCGTGAGGACCGTGGACCAGCTGGAGGGGAGTACAACCGCGCCCCAATCGCAATCGGTGATGCACCGATTTTCAACGAGGGTGGAAGTGAGAGCGAACCTGGTAAGCCGGACTGCACTTTGAACTGTAACTTGGGGATTATGTGGCCTGCGACTGAAGCTCCCGCCTCTTAGTTGTGGTGAATGTTCGTGCTTTATACGTCGGCAATATTCCGTACTCTGTTGCATGGCAAGATGTGAAAGATCTGTTCCGTCAGGCCGGCAGCGTCTACCGTGCCGAAGTGCCGTTGGACTCGCAAGGACGATCGAAAGGATACGGAACACTCCTGATGGGCACGCTGGATGAAGCCAGGAAAGCCGTCTCTATGTTCAATGGATATGAATGGAACGGTCGTCGAATTGATGTTCGAGAAGACAGGACCTTCGTGGAAGGACAGGGCCCTGCTTCTCGGAACAATCATCGTGGACCCCTGAACAACGGCGGACAATTCTCTGCTGGCGGCAATACAAACATTGCCGGTCGGCAGCTCTTTGTTGGCAATCTCCCCTTCACCATTCAGTGGCAGGAACTAAAAGACCTCTTCCGAGAAGTCGGAAATGTTCAGCGTGCTGATATTGCGGTCGACAACCAGGGACGAAGCCGTGGATACGGCCAAGTTCTGATGTCAACTGTTGAAGAGGCGCAGTTAGCCATTGAAACATTGAAGGGTCGAGATGTCGGCGGGCGACCTATTGAAGTGCGGGAGGACAAATTTGCAAGTGACAGTGCTGGTAGCGTTCCCGGAACCCAGGTGTTTGTGGGAAACGTAAGTACTGCGCAATTACTGTTTGTTCTGTTGAATCTGCTGCTGACGATGTGGCAAATATCCACAGCTGCCTTTTTCATCGCGATGGCAAGATCTGAAAGACCTGTTCCGTCCGCTCGGATTGAACCCAATTCACGCGGATGTGATATCTGATCCGAGCACAGGTCGATCGAAGGGATGCGGTGTGGTTCGCTTCCAAACACCTGATGAGGCCGAGCGGGCCGTGCAAGAAGTTAATGGCATGGAGTTCAATGGCCGCAATGTTATGGTCAGGCTCGATAAATTCACGTAGCGCGTGACGAAATATTTGCTTGAATGTTCAAACATAAAAGTGTCTGGCGGAGGATATATCTGACGGCTGTAGCAACAAAATCGAAGAGAGTTCTACGAATAATGTGTGTATAGCTGTGTGTATAGTCTCAAAAATAGGAATCTATTTCTTCCTGTTTTTGTTACTGGCACTGTTTGTAGCTGCCCCTGCGGCAGCTGCTTTGTCGGTGGTCGTTTTACCTCGGCGCGTTCCACCCGTTGGGTTAGAGGCCTCGTACAGACTAGTGGTGCTGGAGAATCCGGACGAAACACCCTTGGTTGACTTGCTATTCGAGGTTCCGGCAGGGCCTCGTTTGGCCGCCGCACCCGTTGCAGCTGTAGTCGGCGCGGCGCCTCCTCGGGTGTCGGCGTCATCATCTTTGTCGCCACGTCGCGCCGGTGCGTCCCCCCGCGCCCCTGCTTTTATCTTGTTCCTTTGACGGGAGACTGCATGGGTGACCAGTTTAGCTCAATGGCATTCAGCATCGGGAGTCCGATGTGATGGAAAACTCACCAGAGAACTTGAGTTTCTCCACGCCTGTTTGTTCCAGCAGGCTAGTATACGTAGGTGACGTATCGTCAGTGTCATCTATGAACGTCATAAGTCTCATCAGTGGGTGACTTGGGACAGTAGGCAGGAACCTCACAAACGCACCTCCTTGCGCCTTGACAAGAATGTAGGTCCCGCGCGCATCGACAAATCTTTTCGCGTACTCTTTCGACTTGTTGATAAGATCAATCACTTCGCCGGTCTCGGAGGCCAGGTCTACATTCTCCGTAAGGTCACCAAATCCACATGTTGTCTTCAAATGATGCAGGAGCACCGAAGACAGGACATTTGGATTGGCTAGTCGTTCCTCATTTACTGCATTATACAGAAGCGAAGACGCGAAACAGGTTGATGAGATGCACTACATCATCGCATGTTTTCATAGTGCCCAAAACAGCAATACATTTCCAAAAGATGGAGCTGGTGAAATTGACTTACCCCCATACTTTATTGTAATGTAAGTCATCACTGTTATGGTGAAGTCGTTGTTTCGTGAAGCTATCATTTCGACGCGCTTGTCGCCCCGCGTCCCGCTTGCAATTTCACGTGACTCGTAGTAGTCATCGTCAAAGCGCGGCGCATCGAACCCAAAACCCGTCATCGCTAGTGAAAGTCTAAATTCTCTCATCAACACTCGATAACAATGGTAAGGAAACATGAGGACGTTCATTGTGTACTTGCGGGAACCTGCTGTCTTAGCGTTTGCTGACTATGTTATTTGTGTTTTCTTCGGCGCCAGGCACAGTCTGCGCAAGGAATTCAAACACTCCTCGAAGCCGAGAAGGAGGCGTCCAGGGTGGTGGCGAAATCGCGACAATGTACGTATGAGCAGGTTGAGCTGTCTATTTGAACTCCCTGGTTCAGATATCTCGCGATTGCGACAGACGCAAGGCGACGGGACAGCAGAGTTTGACGGAGTGCCTTAGCGAAGAGGGCCGTGTATCGGCTGCAAGAATTGTTGGCCCTCACCATATTCCAATGAAACACCAATAGATCGTACACAGCGACTGAAGGACGCGCGGTCGGAGGCACAAAAGGACATTGAAGCTCTCAAAGCCCAGAAAAACAAAGAATTCTCGGAGTTCGAAAAGCAGGTACCTATCTCGGACGTGAAAATGGGTGAAACTTAACACATTGAAGCTAAATACCTGACTGTTTGAATCTAGAACGGCGGCGGTTCAGATGACACGGTGGCGAAAGCGAATGCTGAGACTGAACAGCAACTGAAGGAGGTGAACGCGTTGTACGCCAAGAACAAGGCGCAGGTTGTCGACAAACTGCTATCGGGAATCATTAGCGTATCGCCACAGGTAAAGAAAATATGCTTGCATGCCAGCTCAACGGCCAACGGTTAAGATCGCTTTCGCTGTTTAGGTGCATCCCAATGCGAAGCTTGCTGCGAAGAAGGCGAAGCCTGCGGCCTGAGGAATCACTGATTTGCTCTGAAGAACGCTCAGCACCAGTGCTGCTTGAATGTCACATGAACAAGCATAGTGAGCCCTCAGAGTTACATCTGTTGATGATCAGGATACGGTTGGCTCTATGTTCCCATAAATTTGTGGGTATTTCCTAGCTACTTTCCCGTCCTGCGCGTCATATGGAACAGGCGTTCCCGCGGGGTCTCCTACGCACGCAAATAAAATGCGATATTCCATGTGTTTTTTTTTTTTTTTTTTGCTTCTTCTTTTGTCACCCTGCCCGTGAGAAACTCTTTGCTCTGATAACTCTATCCAATCTAACCCGCCAACGTGGGAATCAAACTCTATCAAAGCACCATTTGCTACATTTTCGGCTAAATTTGAATGGCTGCATGGGGACAAATTCAAATAATTCCCCCTGATTAATTTATTTATTAGCCCACAGGGACGCGGCCATTACTTCACATGAACTCTCATAATTTGACCAAAAGTCACTAAAATTCACGAGGAAGAATCTCACAAAAGTTGTACACAAATCTATTACAACAAATTTATTATGGAACAACTTTGGGGAGAAATCCGGAGCACAGCTGGTTTTGGAACGATGATTTCTATCAATAAATCTAATAGAACATGCCGGAGGGCATTCATCTCACAAAATGAACAGACTCTGAAAAAGTTGAAGCCTTCCTGGCCGCCCTGCTAAGGTGATAGCCACTCTTTGTGCAATGCTGTGGGCTCCCATTCCATGGGGAAAAGATACGGAGATGCGCACTTCCATGGAGTGCGAGTAATGCATACCAAAAGTGTCAGGACTGCATTCGTTGTTGCGACTAGTGGCGCGGGACGCTGGTCACACCGCCCATTTTCTTCCATGAGCTTCCGCGCTGTCCTGGGGCGAATTGCGCAATCTGGTGGCCGAAGTGCACGAGGTCGCGGCCGAACTCATGGAAAAGCTTGCGTCAGAATGACCAGCAGCTCCATTTATTGTATGTCTTACCTTGATGAAGTGGCTGAATCAAATTGCATTGTCTGGGCATCCAGATGTATTCGAGGTGTCTTGCGTCAGCTGGACTGGAACCAATATGTCTTTAACAGAAGCAAACTTTGAGGACAAATCATCTGAGCACGAATGGATATAGAGAAATCGACAACGTGGGATGTACTGATGTCACGTTTTGGGTCCAAAGCGATCACGGCGAGGAAACCAAAATGTCTTTAACAGAGGCAAACTTTAACAACAAATCATCTGAGCAAGAGTGGAAATTGAGAAATCTGCGTGGGATGTACTGATGTCACGTTCTAGCGCCAAAGCGATGACGGCGATGGAGATCCCATCTGATGAGGCGTGCTAGACTGTATTGTTCTGTTGCAGTATCATGGCCTATCGCCCTTTGGCAGAATCTTGGCAGCGCACATGCTGCAAAGAATAGGTAAAGAACCACAGCGCATGACTCGGGCAACCGGCAAACGCGAATATGCTTAAAGGCAGCGCCTCGTTTTTTTGGGTGGCACAGGCAAAAATTTCTGACCTTCGCTGGGAAACATCATAGGAGAAATCATCATGAATGCAAACGCGCGTTCCTAGAGGCGTGACGTTCCTCCTTGCCTGCGCTGTGGCCGTGGGGGCGCACATTTTTGGCCAATGAGGCAGCAGGAATTCTGAGGGTCGAGTTGTTCGCGGGCTGAGAAATACATGTGTAGTGGATGCGTGCACAATGGCATCAAACGGATGCCCTGAGATCCCCCTCCCCCTCGAAGGATAAAAGAGCTTCGTCCCCTCCCCACCCTCCCTTCCCGCTCAAACCCGTCCACAATTTTCGTTTTGTCTTTAACCGAAAATCTTGATCAACGACGAATCCTTCAAGAGAAGGAAGAAACGAAAATGCGTACCGTCTCCAAAACTACATTCTCCACCAGCGCCTGGGGCGCTAATGTTCCCAAAATTGCCCGTGGACCGCTCAAGGACGGCACGGAGCATGCAACGCTTAGCGACTCGATTCACTCTGTGAACGATGAAGAAGTGCGCATCTTCACAGAGTACATCAATGATCATTGCAAAGCGACGCCTGAAGCCGGTAAGCTGGCAAGCCTCTCCTCAAATGGTTCACCTTTGGTCTACAACGTTGGCTGATCATTTCTGTTCCTTTTGTTTCTCCCAGCTGAAAAACTCCCAATTGACCCCAATTCGCGCGACTTGTTTGAGGCAGCAAAAGGTAAGAAGGTTTCCGCAGCCCTCGGTTTCGAAAACATGCTAATTTTGCTCAATTCTTAGACGGCTGGATCCTAGCTGCTCTCATCGGAGATGCCCGCCCCGATTTGGTTGATTTCAGCAAAATGCACGTCGGAAAGAGTTTGAATGCCTGGCAACTCGCAGAAAATGCGAATATTACAATCGAAGCCGCGCAAGCCATTGGAGTTGTGGTAGTCAACATTGGTGCTCAGGTATGTTTTCTCCCTTTCCACTGTGGTCGGCTTGACGGGCGGAGTTTCGGAAGTTTATTTTGAGGATCGGATCGCGTAAGCGACAAAACTCCGCTGGTTTCGTAAGCCGGAGAATTCTGCTGCATAAGCCATCACGTCAGCAGCTCATGAAACTAGGCTTATATAATAAACTTATGTCATCCGATCATAAAACTCCGATTCTAATAATCCCTTTCTTTTCACGCTTCTCCTCTTCAGGACATCACTGGCGGGAGCCAGCACCTCATATTGGGCATCATTTGGCAGATCATTCGCGGCGTTCTATCGACCAACCTTTACGTCGTTCGTGAGCCCCGTCTCATCAAGCTTCGACCAGTCAATGAATCGTTTGAGAGTCTGTTGCGGGTTACTCCCGAAACCAGTCTGCTCAGATGGGTCAACCACCATCTCAAAGAATCCAAATCACGTATCCGGACCGTAAAGAATTTCGGCAAAGACCTAAAGGCAAGTCAATTTGGTTGTCATCGTCTGCACCTCTCGACTCGCATCTCACACAGTTTCATGAATGCAGGACGGTTATGTGATCATCGTTCTTCTCAAGCAGCTTTATAAAGAAGAGGGCTTTGCCGAGCTCCTTGGAATCAAGGAGACCTCCATTCGTGTAGAGAAAGTAAGCATCATCTGCTCATCAGCATGCATCGCCTTTTGCAATACTGATATCTTGTCGTCTCTCCTTTTCAGTTGGTTGCCAAAGCCACCTCATTGGGGTTAAAGTACCTCTCTGTGACCTCAATCATGTCGGCCAGTACAAGGCTGAATTTTGCCTTCTTGGCAAATTTGTACAACCAAAACCCGGCTCTCGCCCCCCTCAACCGAGAGGAATCCATCAGGTTCGAGAGAATGCTTTCGTCGCCTTTGATCGACGTCGACGGCTTGAAGTACAACATCGCGGAAGAACAACAGCGCCGTCTGAGCGTTCACCCTATTCCCGATGAAACACCGGAAGAGGTGGCCGCACGCGAAGCTGCTGCTCGCAAACTCGAACAACAAGACCGTGCCCCCGACCGCAGGCTGATGGAAGTGCGGCCAATCAGCACCCAATCCCACGCGGCGGCCAAGAAGACCGAGGCGGACCAGGCTGCGGCCAAGAAGGCCGAGGCGGACCAGGCTGCGGCCAAGAAGGCCGAGGCGGACCAGGCTGCGGCCGAGAAGGCCAAGGCGGACCAGGCGGCGGCCGAGGAGGCCGAGTCTCAGACGGGAATCGTCGCCGTCGAACTTTCATCTGGTGCCGCCGCCCTTCGTGACGTCGGCGAACAACTGTCTCAGAGCACCCAATCCAACGCGGCGACCAAGAAGGCCGAGGCGGACCACGCGACGGCCGAGGAGGCCGAGTCTCAGACGGGAATCGTCGCCGTCGAACTTTCATCTGGTGCCGCCGCCCTTCGTGACGTCGGCGAACAACTGTCTCAAACATTTGCAAAGCATTCGAGGAAGGCAAAGAAACACCAGAAGATGGTGGAAGAGCGCCATGCTCGCGAGGAGGAGAAGGCGCGGTTGAAGCAAGAGGCGCTCAAAGCCGCTGCCGCCGCCAAGCGCCACAAGCTCGAGGAAGCAGAGCGTGAGAAGGAAGCCAAGGCCGTCGCCAAGAGGGCCATGGAAGCGGAGGAGAAACGGGCAAATGACCGAAAAGCCGCGGAACGAGCCGCTGCCGAAATAGCCAAGCTCCAGGAAGCAGAGCGTGAGAAGGAAGCCAAGGCCGTCGCCAAGAGGGCCATGGAAGAGGAGGAGAAACGGGCAAATGAACGAAAAGCCGCGGAACGTGCCGCTGCCGAAATAGCCAAGCTCCAGGAAGCAGAGCGTGAGAAGGAAGCCAAGGCCGTCGCCAAGAGGGCCATGGAAGAGGAGGAGAAACGGGCAAATGAACGAAAAGCTGCGGAACGTGCCGCTGCCGAAATAGCCAAGCTCCAGGAAACAGAGCGTGAGAAGGAAGCCAAGGCCGTCGCCAAGAGGGCCATGGAAGAGGAGGAGAAACGGGCAAATGAACGAAAAGCCGCGGAACGTGCCGCTGCCGAAATAGCCAAGCTCCAGGAAGCAGAGCGTGAGAAGGAAGCCAAGGCCGTCGCCAAGAGGGCTATGGAAGAGGAGGAGAACCGGGCAATTGAACGAAAAGCCGCGGAACGTGCCGCTGCCGAAATAGCCAAGCTCCAGGAAGCAGAGCGTGAGAAGGAAGCCAAGGCCGCCGCCAAGGCCGCTGCTAATCGGGCGAAGGAAGAAGAGGAGAAACGGGCAAATGACCGAAAAGCCGCGGAACGTGCCGCTGCCGAAATAGCGAAGCTCCAGAAAGAACGCGCCAAAGCGGAATCGAAAGCCGCAAAGCGCGCGGCCGAGGAAGCTGCGATTGCCGCCAAAGATGCGCAAGATCGCGCTGAGGCTGAGCGGAAGTCTCTCAAGAAGGCGGAGGCAGCGGCGAAACTAGCGCAAAAATTGGAGTCGGCCATGGAAAAGGCTATCGCCAACACCTCTGCGCGATCTCTGAAGGAGGAAGAAAGAGCCTTGGAAGCAGAGGCCAAGGCCGTCCAACGCGCCGCCGAGGAGGCAGCCGCGACTGCAGACAAGGCGGCAAAGCGGGCCGCCGAAGAAGGGGCTAGGCGCGCAGCCGAAGAGGCTGCGGCAACCGCCAAAGATGCGCAAGATCGCGCTGAGGCTGAGCGGAAGCATGCCAAGAAGGCGGAGGCAGCGGCGAAACTAGCTCAAAAACTGGAGTCGGCCATGGAAAAGGCTATCGCCAACACCTCTGCGCGATCTCTCAAGGAGGAGGAAAGCGCCCTGGAAGCAGAGGCCAAGGCCGTCCAGCGCGCCGCTGAGGCAGCCGCAGCTGCAGACAAGGCGGCAAAGCGGGCCGCCGAAGAAGGGGCTAGGCGCGCCGCCAAAGAGGCTGCGGCCACCGCCAAAGATGCGCAAGATCGCGCTGAGGCTGAGCGGAAGCATGCCAAGAAGGCGGAGGCAGCGGCGAAACTAGCCCAAAAATTGCAGTCGGCCATGGAAAAGGCTGTCGCCAACACGTCTGCGCGATCCCTCAAGGACGAGGAAAAGGCCCTGGAAGCACAGGCCAAAGGAGTCCAACGCGCCGCCGAGGAGGCAGCCGCTGCCGAAAAGCAAGAAGGAAAGCTCAACGCCAAGGGACGCCGGCGAGCATCCCGTGCTGCAGCACGTTCCGCCCAAGAAATGAACGTTGCAAAGGACTACCCCGCAGCCGCAGAACGCGAAGTGAACGCTTCCGCCGATAGTTCCACTGAGTCCTTGGCGGTCCAAGAAACCACAAAGCGAACGTTCGGACAAGGTCCTTGTCAACAATGCGGTGGCGTCCCACACTTCCAATTCCGGGAGCTCATGATCGAACGCGAATCGCTGAACAAGGGTTGGGAAGCACTGCGCATCGAGCGTGATGCATTGCGCGCCGAGAGGGAAAAGTTCACGCAAGACCTGAACGAGCTCGCTGAAGGCAACGGTGCCTGGAAGGTTTCGAAGACCACGACGTACACCTACGAACGCGTTGTTGCCAAACTTGACGCGCTTAGATATTAGAGTTGAGATAACGTTTGTATTATACACTTTTCGGCGAAAAATGTTGAAATAGGACGGTTTTAAAAATAATTTCCAAGATAGGACACTTTTTTCTGGCAAACTACTGTATAGCAAGCGGCGACCGAGATCGACATCTTCCCACGCCACTCCCCGCGCAATGGCAGCCCTCCTCAACGAAACCCTTACCAAGGGTGGGTCTTCGAAACCTTCGATGCCCTCACCGCGCCATCATCGACAGGCACAGCATCTGCCGCGTATCCCTGCTCACCCCTGTCTGAGAGAGATATATATCTGCATCTGAAATTGAGTGTGGCATTTCCTTTCCCTTCAGCATCCAAATACTGCGCCGGGACCCTCCATGCTCCGCGCGTCTCCCAAAGCCGGGTGACTTGGATATGCAAAAAGCTGAAGGAAGGCATGGAGGTCGACCGCAAGACCTCAACCAAGGCCTTTCAGGACTTCATCCGCCACCGATACGGTTCTACGATTTCGTACTCTTCAGGACTCAAGGCCGGGGACACGCTTTTAGCCGAGTCTGCCGACGATCAGCGTGACTTATCCCAGCACTTCCGTCTGTACTGCCGCCGCCTGATTGAAGCAGACCCTTCAACTACTGCGATTATGGACGTTCACGTCACGGGGATACCTAACACGACGGGAGGGTTGGGAATACCTGAGCATCAGCAACGCTTTTGCCGCGTTTTCATCTGCACCGGCAGTGCAAAAACGGCATCGAAGCACTGCCGTCCTTTTCTCGCTACCGATGGCACTTTCACGAAGAACCGATTCGTGCAAGTTTCTTAAGATTTAAAAATGTTGATGTCATTTATTATGTGCTGCATGCAGCCCGAATCCAGATAGATAAAACTGTTTCTGTCAATGAGATTGCTGCACCGTTAGTAGATTTAGTAGACAAAGTACCCCGAGGACGCTCTGTAAGGAGACTGACTGAGTTACGGCTATTCCCCTGCATAGTACATTCACCTGTATCCGCCGATATCTCCAAAAGGTTATGAGCTCTGCGACTACGGTCGAATTCAGCTCATTCTCCCTGTAAGCTTCCAAGCAAGTTCAAGCCTTCCGTTCGCTCTTTCACGAAAGACAGAAGCACCAGAAGCTAAGGCCCCAAACGCCAAAGCACGAGCCCCGAAAGGTTTAACCAGGCCCCGAAAGGCCAACCGCCCCGGAAGGCATCCAACGAGCAAAGCCAAGGCCCGAACGCCAAGGCTCCTCGACCGCCAGGCCCTGAAAGGCCACCAGCCCCGAAAGGCACTAAAGCCAAGGCCCGAACGCCACGGCAACCAGGCCCCGAAAGGCCACAAGACCCCAATGGCTCCAACGGTCCCGGTGACCCGGGCAGCGAGGTCCAACGTCCTGATCGCTCTCGCAGATCCTTCTCAGCCCCCTGCCTTCAAGCCCCTCGTGAGGGGCTCCTGAACCGCCCCCCTGTTTGCCTTCAAGCCCCTCGGACTACTGAGCCACTGGCCCACCGGCCCCCCCCCCCCCCCCCTCCACTGCCTTCATCCCTTTGTGAAGGGAAAATTCGTGTATTTTCGGGGGATTTCCGGCCAATTCCACTCTCCTCACCGCTTTACTCACTATGAACGCAAGGAGGGTGCGACCCATTAAAAGATACAGTTTGGGTTCCAAGACCAGACTGTGGCCGTGTAGTAGATAGAAAGTGCTTGATTTTTTGTCTTGATGACAATTTCGATATGATAAAATGTCTTCGTTTTGTATAGACTCAGAAATATATGAGTTTTTCACCCATCTATAATTCCCTTTGCGGGGCCATATATCCCCTTCCCCGCCCTGAGCTACTATGCCCTCTTCCCCGACCTGAGCCTCGATATATCGCGCCCCGCTGTGCACTAGTACTGAGCAGGACAGGGTGACGACCATTCCATGTGGCATTTTCTTCCAACATCGAAGCTGGGAAGTAGATGGGCTCTGTTTGTAAGCGAGCCGCGTGCTTGGCATCAGAAGTGGGGAGCGCTCAATACATACCTCTTTTGGCAGCTTCCCGTTCCCGTTCTTCATAGCTCAAGACGAGTTGCTTCAAATGTTGCTTTTCCTCTTGCTCCGCTTCTTGCTTATTCCGTGTGTTAATCACAAACGATATGTCCGCTGGGAGAGCCATCGTTCTTGCCTAAGATGAGTGGTTTGGTGTGAATTTGGCGTCCGATACGGCGTCCATCTCCGAGTTACACACCTGTTGCTTGTTACCCTTCTTGGTGAGTAATGTGAACGCGACCTGATCACCTTCTTCAGAATCCGGTTTGTCAATCAGCGGAGCGGTCGCTGTCTTCAATCGGGTAGGGACCGGCGCATCAAACACAGATTTACGGTCCGTTCTCCGACCTTCCACGCTTTCTTGCATCATTCGGCTAAACTCTCTCTCAAAGTCTTCATCTGCTTCTTCATCTACGTCGTGTTGCATGTGCACAATAACAGCTTCGTCGTCATCAATGCCACCATCTTCCTCATCGGCCTGAGGCTGATTCTTACTGTCGTTGTCGTCCTCTTCGTCGTCATCTGCAGATTGCCCTCGCCGATCTGCCCCACCTTCATCCTCATCATCGTCCTCGTCATCGGATGCATCTCCGATGCCATTGTCGCCACCATTCTGAGTTGCTTGGTACTGTTCTGTTGCCAGTTGACCGTATGCCGCGGCCGCTTCTTCATACGTTTGCAAGATCACGAGCTTGGGTCGTAGTAGTTCGAAGGTATCGGATAAGGTAAACTCGATATCCATCGGTGGCCGTGGCTTGGTGTTGATGTACATCTGAAAGAAGGCAAGGAACAAATTGAGACGCTTGGCCATGCTTCCACGGTCGAAGCAGGTGCCGCAAGTGTCTAGTATCGTGCAGCATAATCGAACCCGGAAGAAATCTTGCTGAGCGTCCAGAGGCGTTCCAACACCGTACCGCGGAAGGTTGTTTTCGTGGCCAAAAGACACAATGCGGAAGAGTGTCTCGAATATGAGTGCGCTTTCCACCATTCGATAATTGTAAAGTTCACCAAGATATTTCGCAACCGCTATTCTCCGCTGATTATGCTTGAAGATGTTTTCCTCAAGGCCGATGCGAATTTCCTCCAAAGTGTTATCAACAATGCTCACACCGAATTCCGGATAGTAGCGCGACAGTTCGGATGCCATGAACGCCATCATGTGCAGATGGGAATATTTGACTTTCCACACTTTGCCGAATATCTTATTCATCATGTGACGTGTCTCAGCGAGATCCCAGTTCAGCTTTCGTAGTTGTTTCAAGATCTTTTCAACGGTCTTTTTGGAAAGGTCGGCGTATATGAGCTTTTGAACGTATAGCTCAATTGGAGGTCGAACTTTGGCCGTGATGGCTGGCTTATCAGGCGGATTGCACTAAGGATCAATATGAAATAAAATGAGGCCTGCACGACAATGAGGGAAAGATCAATTCGCAACAAACCTGATAGAACGCATTATCTATCATAAACACCTGTCGACTGTCCACATTTTCCACGTTCTTCTTTCTCATCAATATGTCGAGCTGCAAAGCGGTCATTGAGCGTGACGTCGCATATGGCAGGCCAGGTTTCTCATCAACTTACATAGTTTGATGCGCGAGTGCTGGTTTCAGGCGACTTGTACAAAAACCGACCGCACGTCTCCAACAATGTACATAGCAGCTCAATGTTGTGATGCTTGAAGTTATCTAGCAAGAATTTGATGCAATGGAAGACGACGTGCGTTGGTGTGACTTTGAACTTTGTCAATTCGGCAATGTATCTGATGTTCTTGTGAAGAACACATGAGTTGCAAGGACTCAAGAACTTGACTAATGAGGTGAGAGCTTACCTTGGTTTTCTCCTCGATGAACACCTGCTCTTTCCGTTTCTGATGCCCGTGGAATGACTTCTCGAGCTGGGAGGAGCATCAGTAGGTCCTCTCACATAAACTCTGACAGTCAAGCTTTACCTGGTCCACTACGGCAATGCCAATCTCCGGTATATACGGATACAGAGTCGCTATCATTCGGGAATAGTAAGGAAGCAGATCCAAACGCTGCCGCGGAACGGCCAGTAATGTCCTGATCAGCTTCTTCCTGGTTCCTTTAGCATTCAGGAATGCAAACTCGATCGATATTTGATCGATAGTGTCTCGGTTCATTGCATTGGGCAAACGATTTAACAGCGCATCTAGAGCCGCCTGATTGGCGCCGGACACCGCTTTCTTCTTGTCGCCATCTTCTTCCTCGTCCACGTCCTTGTCATCTTCTTCAGCTTTCGGTACTTCTGGTTCGTCATCAACGTCCCCATTGTCTAGTTGCTGGTCGTCGGAAACATGGCTGGCGTCGTTTTCAATGTCTTCCGCGGTATCGGTTGGACTCGGTGTCTCCGAACTGTTTGCGTCTGCAGTGTCGGGTATGACTTCATCCTTCCTCTCCTTCTTCTTTCCGAGAAAGATTGCGGGTACGTGATTTCTCAGGTCAATTAAGTTTTCGTAAAACGCTTTGGCATCGTCATCTTCCCAAACGCTGCTGGAGGGGTCCTTATCGTCTCGCTCGCCTGCCCCCTCCGTGATGCCGATGCCGATGCGAGTCGTACTTTGATCCTCAGGCAAGTCTGGAAGATCCCGATCCAGACACTCTGCTAAGGTTTGCGCACCGGCGAAAAGCTTTTCATAAGCCTTCAGAGCCTTCTGGTACCGCTCCTGTCTCTCTTCGTTGATCTCGCCCCGATGTATGTAGTGTTCGTGATTTGCCTTTTCCGTCCTGCGGATACGACCATGTTCTTGGACTAGATGGTGCTCGAGAGAGTCGTAGTACGCCAGTAAGATGCTCTTGACCATGGCCTTGACATCGGCGGGAATCAAATCCTCCAGAGCTGCAGTTTGGGGAGCACTTTCCTCGGGTGACAGGACTCCATTCTCATTGTCAATTGCACTCGCGCTGCTGTTGCGGCGGCCACGTGTCTTAGCTTCTATTCCTGTAAAGTCGCGGCCGTAGTATTTGACGAATGTCACAGCTATGGACAGATTAACATGCCGGTCCTTGTCTGTTATCAACATCTCCTTCAAGATGTTGGGCATCACCAGCTCTCTCGGGCTATCTCTCACTATCCCCACAGAGTAGAGTTCTGCGATGAGTCTCAACGTGCTACGCTGTTTCGCTATTCGGGTCGACTCCTCCTTCTCCGCCTGTTCGACACTCATTCCATGCGTATTGGGCGGCGGACCGAGCTGTCTTAACAGAACCGGTACGAGCTCCGGTGTGAATGCCGCAAATCGTTGATGCAGTAACGAGCATATTTCCACAGCGGCCCATATGTCTGGTGTGGTTTTGAACCTCGCTTCCGAAATAGCCGTTACAATTTCCGAAATGTATTTTTCGAGTTTTAGAGACAGTAACTCCTTCGAAAGAGCGCCAACTTGATCGTGGGTAAGACCGGACTTTAGTTTCCGAACAAACGAGGTGTTCTTCTTTATGGAGCCATCCAGACCCTTCAGCGTCTCAATATCTAAGCAAAGAGGTTGTTCAGTAACCTTAGGTGCCTGGAACATAAAAGAAAATTCCGCACCTGGTCTGTACACAAAAGCCTCTTCATTCTTCTTTTTCAAATGAATCTTCTGCTCGCGGCGGACCAGGACGTCCTGATCTTGAATGACAACTCCCTTTGGCGACTGGAAGAATAGAAAGCTATCAGCAACCTCTAACCGTAGCACGGCGAAGTGCACTGCCCCGACTTTCCAGCACTATCTAGTTGGAAATCTATATGTACAGCGGAAAGCAGACCCACCTCTGTAGATTGCATATATGTATGGCTAGTGTGAATGTGGAAATGTTAATTATCAAAGGTTTTCATGGCATGCTGTCAATGCAAAGTCGTCAAAGTTGGGAGGGAAGTGACTGATACGGTCATACTAGAATCAGGTTGCCGCGTCGAACGCGCTCCAACGATCTCTCCAATGATCGGTTTTTTTTTCTAGATTATGTACATTATGGAATTTCTAACGTGTTATACAGCGACCGCGGCTATTGCGTCATGAACCTAAGCTTCTCTACTTAACTACTTGGGAAACAGCGGATTTGAGGAACGCCATAACTCTCATATCTGTGGCTTCCACGCGAACCTCTTGCAACGCAAAGACGACTCTCTGGTAGCCCTCGGACCAGTCAATCGTAACTCCACCGGCGACGTCCAGGATTCTGGCGGGACCAAGCTGTAGGAGGGCATTGTTCGAGTTAGATGGGACAATCCGTCACTGCTAGAATAGAATAGTATCCTACCTCGCTCAAGCAGCTTTTCGCGAGAGCAGCGGCCGCGACAAGTCCGTTGAGTGGGTTGTTGATGGGGATGGTACATTGGACGGTGCACACGCGTTTGTTGGCGGTGGAGATCTTGCCAGTGATGAGGGGAGCTTCCTGTGCCGTCCCCGCATTCTTCAAGCTCTGTGCTCGAAAAACAAGAAGTCAATGCTGACGTCACGGGAACCGATCAAGGCGCGACAAGTCTTCATACCTCATCCGTGACATAGGCGCGGACAAAGTTCCGTGTGAAAGGTATTGATAGGTCTTGCATAGGCTCAAGAGGGCGAAGCATGCTGCGGCCCCGATTCGGAAGGCTCTCCAGCAGCGCTCTCGGTGATGCGCTCGCTCGTAATGGCACGACCACATTTCTGGCGCTGTTGCGAGTCATCACCTCTTCCAAAGAGAGCCTGGTTTCCATCACACAGGTGCAAGTTTGCAATTGCATCTCAGACTCCGTTGGGAGCTTTTTTAGAGGCGGAGCCAACGGTTCTATCAAGAAGAGTGCATCAGAACGTGACCAAAGTAGTCACAAAAGCTTCACAAAAAGGACAATACCTGTGATGACGAGCAGGTTTTTGGGGTCATCGCGCCAGATGTCTACGAAACTTGCTGCATCTCCTCCAAACAAAGACGGGTGCCCAGCAAACACTATATATGGTGGCTTGAAGTTGAGCACCGGGTCTCCATATTCGTGGTGATGCAGCATTCGTGTTTCCATCAGTTTTCCGTGCTTCAGCGGTTTCAAGGCCTCGTAAAGGTTTGCCTGCTTGTCTTTACTCATCCTGAGGTATGTCAGAAACGTTCTGTATGCCACATTCGGGACATTGCAGCCTACCATTCGCCCTCAATGTTCGCTAGATGGAGTGCTCGCTGAGCCACCGGGGACACAACGTGTATTGGGGTCTCCGTAAAGCCACTTTTCTCAAGTGCGTCAGACACAAACGAGATGAGGTCGAAGATTGCTCCGTTGGGGTGTACCGGGAACAAGATGTTACCACGCTGCTCTAAAGTCCGGACTGGTGACAGATGACGATAGTGTCAATAAAGCTCAGCTGCAGGTTTCCGGGCATCCGGGCAACTCACCAACCAGTTGCAGCATCTGGGATACAGTAGAGACAAGTGGACGTGCCATCGCTGTACCCAGTTGTGTGAGTATCATGGCATCCATGTCTTCGAAAGGTCTTGTGTCCATGATAGTGGAGTGGCCCAGTTCACTGTTGGACGAAGCGGCCACATACGAGACCTGAACGTCGAAGAGTCTTAGAAATGAACTCATCACAGGTGTAAGATGCGGCCAATACCTTTCCGTTTGGAGATTCTATTATCCAGTTCGCCGCTCCCAGACAGAAGCCTGAGCTGAGTGCAGTTATTGTGATGTCATCTCCATGATCGTCCAATTCCTAACAAGACCCATGATACATCATTATCTGACAAACTTCGCGAACAGTGCATTCTATCTTCTTGCGAGCTTACCACAATCTCTGAGTAATGTACTCGTCGTATCTTTGCGATACACATCTCTATGTCGTGCAGCGAGTACAAAGGATGCAATTCGTTCTGGAAATGAACATTGTTTTCCACTCTCCCGCTTTCAGAATTTCTGAAATGGCAATGGTCATCATAAGTGCCATTGCAAATTTCCCAAGCCTACGATCATCAGCGATCGTTTGAGGTACCCATGGGAAGATACGAGCCAATTGCGTGGCCCACACCCATCCGGACTCCCCCGATGGTCATCTCATATATCTGACACTCCGATTTTTACCTTTGGAAAATGTGAACGAGTTCTTCCATCAACAATCTGCCCGCCACAAATAAATGTTACATCTAAGGGAATAAGCACAGCTTCCGCTCTAAGTGGCTTTAGCCTTCAAACGCACCGTCCAAACTCTACAGTTGGCCCTGTCGCATATATGTTTCCCGTGAATCTCAAATACTCTGTTAAGTATGGCAATGCCAGCATATTGTATGGATTGCTGATTAAGACCGTCTCAATACTCTGCGCCAAGGCGGCCAGCCGCGGAACAACGAACTTCAGCGGGGTGCGAGACGACGAGTGAGTTGGAGATGGCGGCACGTCCATTCTGGGTTTTGTCTCATCCTCGGTTGCTGCCCAAGGTCTTAAGATCTCGAGCGCACAATCGAGGAGGAATGGCATTTGTTGGAAGTCGAGGAAAAGGCATGGGTACTGTGGATCTTTGGATAGTGGAACCTGATAGCATAAGAGGTCTTGGTCAAACAAACGCACATCACGGACAACTCCGTCCGTCTCATGTCCAGCGCTCACAATGTCCACGGCATTTTTCCTTCCAGCGGCTCCCGTCCCCGTCATCTCTTGGCTTTGGACTCAACGCCAAAAGTTTGTTTTTTTTGTTTTTTGGACGAGACTTTGACTATGTCTTTGAGCCTTGACGCGACGATGAAAGAGGGACGTTTCCGGCCGTCAAGCACTCTGAACTCAGCTCTATTACTACTAACTCGCCCAAGTTCAATTTCAACACGTCCATACGAGGAATCTCTAGCTTCGTCGGTTCATCACAAGCTGACCGGGTCATGTGACAGACATCTGGTCACGTGCGTTCGCAGCTTGTGTGACCTTTTGTTTTTGACGTTTCGATTTGGCACTTCTGCAAAACTTGGATTTTGTTGAAGCTCACCACTATTTGGATATTAGACAATCAGAGTGCCGAGAAAAAAGAAACTTGGAAGCGCTTCCGACACTCCGACTGTCTCATTTACAAACCAAATTACGTTCTTTCCTCTCACTACTTGGACGGTAAAGTGCGGACATAGCTATTTTTATTTGGTGGACAAAAGCATGGGAGACAGCAAGAACGACAAGGCGGGCGAGAGGCCCGGATCCGACGTCACAAAATCCGGAGTACGGCAACCCAAAGAAAAAGCAACCCAAGATGCACAAAAGCAGGCTGCGGCCTCAAAGAAATACGATCGGGCCGGGACCACCAGTATTCCTTTGCGATCGGTCAACGACAAGAAGCTGAAGTCGAAACTGAAGGGCGTGGAACAGACAGCGAGACAGGCAGCTCTGCAAGCGGCACGAGCAGAGTTCCTGCTTCCGTCAGAGAGCGGTCACTTGGAAGCGGAGGGGATGGAGAAAACGTGGAAGTTCACGCAGAAGCAACTCAAGGACAATGTCGATGTGAATACTAGCAAGAAAATGTTTGACTTGAAACTGAAGGATTTTGGCGCCTATTCCATGGATTACACACGAAACGGACGAAACATGCTGATTGGGGGACGAAAAGGACACATTGCAACATTTGACTGGAAAGCAGGAAAGCTGGGCTGTGAACTGCACGTCAAGGAGACTGTGCGGGACGTCAAATGGCTGCACAATGAAACGATGTTCGCGGTCGCGCAGAAGAAGTACACTTACATCTACGACAACACGGGAATGGAAATCCACTGTCTGCGACAACACACGGAAGTAAATAAGCTCGAATTCTTGCCGTACCACTTTTTGCTGGCGACAGTGGGTAATGCCGGCTGGTTGAAATACCAGGACACGTCAACCGGAAAGCTCGTCGCCGAGCTTCGCACAAAGCAAGGCAAATGCGACACAATGACGCAGAACCCGTACAATGCCATCCTGCATCTCGGACATGGAAACGGAACTGTTTCACTCTGGGCGCCAACAATATCGACACCGCTAGTGAAGATGCTGTGTCATAAGGGACCAGTACAGGCCGTCGCTGTAGACAGAGGGGGCATTCACATGGCGACGACGGGGTTGGACGGACAGATGAAGTTGTGGGATCTGCGAACATACAAATGCCTGCATGCGTATTATACCAAAACACCAGCTTCTACTTTGGCAATATCTCACCAAGGTCTACTGGGTGTCGGGTATGGTCCGAATATCAGCGTAAGTATTGGCTGACTTGCTCGGTGGCGGGGAAGTAACTCACGGGTCTTTCTTGATTCTAGATATGGAAAGATGCGTTCCGAGAAAAACAAAAGGAACCCTACATGTCCCACCTCTGCGCCGGCAACACCATCCACGAGATCCAGTTCTGTCCATACGAAGATGTTCTTGGCATCGGACACTCCGGCGGCATATCGAGCATCGTGGTTCCGGGATCCGGAGAGCCAAATTTCGACACGATGGAAGCCAACCCGTTCCAGACCGTCAAGCAACGACAGGAGAGCGAAGTGCACAGTCTGCTCGACAAGATACAACCGGAAATGATCACCCTGGATTCGGATTTTATCGGTACCGTCGACCGAGCACCTCAGGAAGTCATTGCGGAGGAAAAGCGAGTCGAGTGGGAGGTAAATTTCATCTTCTCATGTGAGCGAATAAGATAGTAGGAAATCCTAATCCCTCGCTTCACTTCCGCAGGCCAATCATCCTGGACAAAAATTCGTGCCACAGCACAAGGCGCGTGGAAAATCTTCCTCTATGCGGAGATATCTCCGAAAGCAGTCGAATGTTGTCGACGAAAGAAGGGTAAGTCTCTGCTTTTCAGCATCAATACGAAGATCATGGCGCATGATCATCACCATTCATGCATCCTTTTTCTTGCAGAATGAGGTGCGAGAGCGCTTGGAGAAAGAAAAGAAAGAACGGGAGCAGGACCGCAAACGCGCCCGAGGCGAAGGCGACGAGGAGAAACCACGTACGGCTCTGGATCGCTTCACCAAAAGGGCCAAAGTGTCCACCTGAAACAACGTCGTTTGTCGACTATCAGAGAAACCTCGGCGTTAACCTGGCGTTCGGGACCGGCGCAGAGTGTTCAATTGCATATATACATATTTATTTACAATAGCATTTTCATCATACGTGGTTCCCAGATCAGATACCATCGCGACCAGAAAAATTTACGCAGGGAACGGTACCTGATAGCTTGGCTTGTCGTCCGGGATCCCGCAATTGCTTTTGAGGAAAGGCGAGGAAAGTTGGGAATGACGCGACCTACAAGGATGTGATACTGTCATTGGACTATTGTACCTACGCGTTGACCACGCGTCTTACCAAAGTTCACACTTCACGCTCTTTACCACTGCTGCTCCACCTGCGACATTTCCCTTGTTCCATATACCCCCTCTTCCCGTTATACATATACATATAGGTGGGTATCCCATGTTGGCTAAAGCACGAGACAACCGTGCCAAGCGGGCCATCTCTCCTACGGCGCTGAAACCCGCATGCTTCAAAGTCAGAAACAAAACTTCGACACCGTCACAATGCAACCCAAAAGGTATGTTTCTGGCCAGGTGCGTGGCCTGCTTCTATTTCTCCTGCATGTGATATCAGTTACCTCGATACTTACGCACTCGCACCGCGGTTTAGACATCACATTCAAACTAGAGAGCATGAGTCTCGATCGAAGTGCCATGGACGAGATGTTTCCGGGCATGCGTAAGGACGACGAAGACACAGAAGGAGACGATGACGACGATGACAACACGATGGTAGTTGAAGATGAAAATGCTGGTGAGACTGCTCTTTCCCACATTTCTGAAAGGGAAATACATGGGCAAAAGCGAGCTACATTTTTGACTCCTTGGTGTTTGTAGGCGTATTTTGCGATTTCATGCCTGGCGAGGATGAGGTCAACCGCCCCCGGGAATACTGGCGCGAAAAAGCGATCGGCGCATATAAAGCGCTTCAAAACGCTTATTCAATGGGTCAGGAAAATTACGATTTTTCCCGCTGGAGCGCGACAATGTATCAATGGGATGCCTGCAGCAGTCGGTGGGGCACGATCGGGCCGGTGCTATGCTACATCCATCCACGGACAGATATTGCGGTGCTGGTAATCAACCTCACGTATAGCAAAAAAACTCTCTGTCTCAACATGCGAGTGCCAGAGTACTTTTCTACCGACCGGTTCGTGAGGATGAGTGGTACAAAGGAGATCACGTTCTCGACGATACAGCACAATTCGATCTTGCGATCGGATGCTGGTGGGGAGATGATGCTGCTGGGTGAATACTACGGGGGTTTCTACGGCGGGCCGGGACAGGTCGAGGTGTATAATCACCAATTGAGACCTGTTAAAGATCCGGGAGTCAAGACTGTCAGATTGAAATTCCAAGGTACGCTTTTCAGACTCGAGCCTCCGATATGTATCGCTCAAGGAAATTAACCACGTTCACAGCGTTTCCAGCAATCGATTCGCACACAGAGGAATCAGCCGAAGCGGCATGCCGCTCATTCCGCCAAGCCCTCACCAAGGGCGCCGCTCATAACCGCCAACTCAACTACAACAAACGTTTATTGAGTTTCGCGCACACAATGCTATCATCACACCCGTTGATCGAAGGGATTGCTGGTAGCGGATACGCATTTGACCCGTACAATACGTCCTGCGATGCGGGCATCGCCTGCACGTTCTGCGGATCCGCTGGAGATCCATCGGAAGGAGTTTATCATTACGAAAACTGTGTGTTTTTGGATGACATGTATCTGCATTGGAGTGGCACACTTTGAGAGTTTGTCAAGCTGGCCGAGTCCGAGGGCTCGGGGTTTTATGCATTTTTTTTTGGGTCGTTCACTACATATGTATATGGCAGGGCTATTGCGTGTATCATGGAAAGAGGCAATAGAACAGCGTTCCTGGATATGTACGGTGTGCAGGAACGTCATACCGGCAGATTCACAATATTTGGAAAAATCGCGCGGCGGCATGATTCTCCCAGATGAGCAGTGGAGGACACTTGTTGGCCCACGAGCAGATGGTGCAGGCTGGATATGAAAACTTCTCTCTTGGTCGGTCAGCATCAGACTGCTACAACCTCTACTGTGGTGGCCGGGGCGAGGACGACTGTGCAGCCATGTGGGCGGCCAGAGCAGCTTGAATCTGCTCTTGCGTATAGTGAGCGGGTGACGTGCTCGTCTGCTGCTGTTGTTGCTGTTGCTGCTGCTGCGGCGGCGGCGGCGGCTGCTGTGGATGTGGATATTGTTGTTCCCTCTGATCTCCCGCTAGTTGATTTCCAGACTGGGTGCGCCGATGAGTTCCTTGCTGCTGCCGCAGATGAAGCTGCTGTTGTTGATAGTGTCCTTGCTGTTGGTGCTGCTGCTGTGGCTGCTGTGATTGCTGTTGCTGATGTTGCTGATGTTGCTGGTGTTGCTGGTGTTGCTGGTGTTGCTGGTGTTGCTGGTGTTGCTGGTCTTGCTGATGTTGCTGCTGCATCGCCAACGCATACCAAAACGCCTGCTTTGCAGCGGCAGCCTCCGCGTCTCCCCCCGAAGCACTGGCCGGTCCCTGATTTGGCAGTCCGCTATTTGGTGCTGTGGCTGTTGGCGGCGGTAGTGTAGCAGCTGCTCGTTCGACTTTCGTTTCCTCGCGATAACGGCTCAAATACGTTTTCATGACTTCGCAGTAGCTGTCAAACCCCAGCGACTGAATTGCCCAGAGAATGTCTTCTCCGTTGATTGTTTTGCGTTTTTCGGCGACGCAGCGGTCGGAAGCTGATATCGCGAAGGCTCGTTTTGTCAGACATACAAGATAACCAGCTACGCAACATCCTTCACACCTTCCGATGTAACAAACGAGATAAACTCGCTAACACACTCCATAATGCAATCTTTTGCCTCTTTCGCAATCTTGCTGTTTTCGGGAAGCGCCTTCTTCATCAGTCGCGCGACGTTTGCAGTGGGTAGATATCGGTCCTGTTCGCGAAAGTCATCGGCGTCCGCAAGCGTGTTTTCTGACGAATCTCCCATTATTGGCTATTGGGCGGTCAGACGAGTTCTTTAGTAGAGCAAAAGGTTTGAGATAATTGGTATACGGCGTTCTCGTACAGGATAAGCTGGATATGAGTGTTGATGTTTTTTATGGTTGTCCAGATTGACCTCCGCGAGGCTGACAAAGCGGATCAAACAGACGTGCTTGTGTGCAAGTTCCCCACGAATACCTGTTCCGGCAAGCAGCGTGGTGTGGGGATATTACGATACTGACATCCCACATCACGTCAGTACGAGAGGATGTCGAGATGACCAGTCTAAAATTAATAATAATGATATATTCTAAGGAATGCTGTGTTATATACAGTGGTGGTGATTTTCCGTCAGCTAATAACATGTCAAGGATCTCAAAGGACTGCCTCCGGCTCTCTGATGGGTGGAAACGACGCTGATATGTGCAGAACGAAGCTTCCGCTTCGATAGACTCATTCTTGAACTGGATCCAGAGTTTTCGCCGCCGCTCGAATCCGCTTGCGGTCTTCCGAGCTCTTAAGTTGGCCGCAGGCCGCCATAATGTCCTGTCCTTTCGGAAGTCGGACATGACAAGCGATTCCCGCCTCATCCACAATCTTCCGGAATCGCTGTATGTTTCCATCCGTCGAGGGCTTGTAATCTGATCCCGGCCACGGGTTGAATGGGATCAAGTTGACGTGAGAGGGCATCTGACCGATCAGGCGAGTGAGATGTCGCGCATCGGCAGGTGTATCATTGACTCCGTCTAGCATGACGTATCTGTTGGAAGAAAAAGAGTGAGTTTGTGGATATAGTTCTAAAGGGATGAGATGGCAGCTTACTCGAATGTGATTCTCCGATGTCTGCTTTCCTTTGGCATGTGAGATAAATATTTGTGACAACCATTCAGTACCTCCTTGATCGGATACTGCTTGTTGAGCGGGACCAGAACGTCACGTAACGGGTCTGTAACCGCATGGAGTGACACCGCTAGCCCAACTCCAAGATCCTTCCCAACTTGTTCCATCAAAGGCGCTACCCCAGACGTAGAGAGTGTAATCCTCCAGCGTGCCATATCCAGCGCAGATCGGGATGTGAGAAGGGATATCGCAGCAGAAACATTGCGGAAATTGTAGAGCGGTTCTCCTTGGCCCATAAACACGACGTTGCTGATATTACGTCGTTTACCCTTCTCCAGCGGGAAATCTCCAACGGACCGCATGGCATGCATGACTTGGGAAAGTATCTCGTTGGCAGCGAGATTTCGCAACAGTTTCTGCGTGCCTGTGTGGCAGAAACTGCAACTGAGCGAACAGCCGACCTGAGAGCTGACACACACGGTCCCGGACTTTGGGTCAGTCGGTGATGGAATAAGAACGGTCTCGATGTCGGCACCTTTTCCAAACCCAATCAGCCATTTCCTGGTTCCGTCTTTCGATGTCAGATTCGACTTGATTATCCCGTTCCCGACCTCAAACCCCGCTTTCAACGCAGCACGAACGTCTTTGGACAAGGACGTCATGTCGTCAAAGTCTTCTACGCCGCGCGTGTACAAGAAGCGCCAGATGTCATCCTGCATGTACTTTCGTTGTTCCATTAATGCTTTGACTTTAGGTGGGAGAGAGTCGCTTGTCAAAAGTGCTTCGCCGAGTGCATCCCGAGAGAGACCGACTACGGCTGTGCGAGACACGGGTCCACACGGTTTTGGCGAGACTGAAGCGGCGAGAGATGAGTAGTTCTTTCCGCGTGGCCGCAGAATATGCGAAACTGTATCAGAACCTCCTGGCAAGTATCTGGCGAGAAGTCCTCTCATTTTCGAGTTGTGCGTTGGAAAATGGTCCCAATGCAAACCTCTCTCACCTTTGGGGAAGTGAGCTTTTGGCTGCGCCACGCGACCTTGGATGTGGCTTGGATGATCTCAGTCACATGACCCTTCGTAATCACGCTCCTTTCGAATTTTTGGGCTTTGGACTTTTCCTTCCGGACTTGGACAACGGTTCTCCTTACCAATTTGACATTTGTATAAACTCTCTCACAATGCCCAACAACAAGAAACATAAACTCTCAAAAATCAAGGATGGGGACAAGGCGCACCCCTACTCACGCAAAGCCACTCAAATGCGGCGCGCCATCAACCGAGACGAGAAAATGGGCAAACAAAAGTCGGCGAGCGAAATAAAGCGAACCCGACTGGTGGACCGCATGCTGTGGTTCAAATTCGTAATCGAGAACGACATGCAGACTGCGACGATAGAACAAGTGCACGACATTATACAAATGTACATTGGACGACACGATGCTGAAATTTTGACGATTGAACAGTCATTGCGGAAAGGGCGACCACCGCCGGGACGACTGGAGCTGCTGAGGATTTTGCGAGCAAAGGATATGCAGGAGTACAACAATGGCATTGGTAAATTTGTTCTTATGGGAAACGTTTCAAACGGTGGGCGAAGCTAACGCATGTTGTGTGGTTGCAGAGATACCACAATTGACGGACGCGAAAAACGTGACCAGGTTGAAGGAGTGGGAGGGAGACTACAACGCAATGGCAAGCATCAAATCAGTGATCATCAGGAAGGATTTGGCGGAACCGGCTGTGGGCGCGAAGCCGGATGACACCAGATCAGCTAACGAAACGGGAATGGAGGTGGATGCATCGGACGTGAAGAAGGTACCTGTCTTCAAATTCGAGTCAGTCACGACGCAAGAGATCGCGAAGCCGACAGCGATCAACATAGCTAAGGAAACTGGAATGGATGTAGATATGTAGAGCTTGACCTACGACGCCAATCAATTTCTATTGCTTTTATTTTTTGGGAGGCCGAGAACACATCGAAAGCAGGTATTCTACTCTTTCGCATTAGATAGTTTAAAAAAAATAGCGATATACATAAACATCATCTTTCGGGAGTGAACGACCGGAGATTGCGGAGAACATCTGAGGCAATAGATGGTACGGCCTCTGAAGACACAGAGTCGGTCGCCATCAGAATGAATAGCTTGTGAACCCCCTCCGACCTGAAATATGAGTCAGCATGGTACAATGTATTCGACACAATCCTGCAATTGAACGATACTTACTTGGCGTAGAATCGATACTGATCTCTTGTGATCGCAAATTCTGTTACTCCAGGAACCCTCAGACTAGCGCTATAAAAGCATGTTGATGAGGCTTGCTGGCTCATCGTATCACTTCTTCATGGCGCATCAAATACCTGGCATCAGAAAACAAGCCCCAGAAGGAGGACAAGATTTCTTTTTGCTGAACCTCTGGGCCAGGTCGCAATTGGGGAAAGATCGTGCAGCCAGTTTTAATGTTGTGATATAGCATCGCCAGGGTCTCTCGCTTTGCGAAGAGACGTAGTAGCACTGGTGGCTCCTACAAGAAAACAAACTGTGAGATACAACTGTAACTCCGTGAGTGACAACCTGCCCACGACATACTTCAGTAGGGATCTCCAACCGCGACTGGATGAATGATATGCGGAACTCCTCAATCTTGTTCTGCAGCCGTCCAAAGGGTGTATCGATGTACGCCATCACGACCAGCACGTAGCTCTGCAGGCGAATCAGATACAGGTTCTGCCAGGCTCCATGGCAATATACGGGCGTGAATCGGACAGAGTTGTAACCCAATGGGCGTGACTTGTGGTACTGGACTATCTATAGAGCGGTATTAACATCGGTTTCGCGAGACTGGGCTTGCGAAAGGGACCTACCATTCGTGTTTCGTGCAGGCCGAATCTTGAGTATAGAACGGAATCACCCAGTATCAGCATAGTCCCGCTACCGCAAACACCCTCTTGACTTTCCAAGAAAGCTAGCAGTTTGTCCAGGCGTTCGCATATGTCTAATTCGAGAGAGATCTGATGGGAGGTGGGTGACTTGTTCAATGCATTGATCAAAGACAAATTGTGCTCACCTGATTTACTCCACTGACGACCGTACTTGGGTCTTGCGTGATCTTGGAGAAGTATGTTCCAAGAATGTCCTAAATGGCCGTGATAGTTTGTGTCTGTACGAGCATGTGTTGCGTTGCGTTCCGTCCACACACCTGCGCCCCCTTCAGATCAAAGAAATCTTCATCCCAATACTCGTGGTTCCCAAATAAGAACTTAACGTAGGGAAAACGTGAAGAAGCCCATTAGCAGAATTTAAATTCGTTTTGATCACATGTCCCCCGCACATACTTCACACATCGCCCCAACGTCTCGTAGAATTGCTTGGATGAGCGAACTTCCGGTCTGGAGGTCACTATGGGCAACAAAGACAAACTATGCCATCAATAAGTATAATTTATTTACCCAAATGGCTCGGCTTCCTTCTCGCTTACATCTCCATATTCCTTGTACAGTATCCGTCCTTTGATGGAGATGACTTCGCGAATATCTTCACCGAGGAGTGTTCGCGCAAAATTGGACACGGAGGAGGAGAAGCCGACCACCAAGCTATTTGCATGCTATGTCAGTGAGGAAGATGAATATGAAAGGTTTCCAAAGAAACTGTTGTTACCTCTGATCTAGAGCATCGCCTTGGACTTTTGAACGCGTAGAAACATTAGCAGTTCTATTCTCTGAGGCCAGCGAAAAAACGCAGGGGAGTGCTCACAATTTTTGGCAAAGTAGGTCCGCCCAGACTTGTGTATGACGAAGAAGTTTCGAAGGGACATGGCAAAAGCCGCCCTTTTTATGCAGTTGTGATGACGGATATGGGGACGGTCTAACGTTCGGACACGCTAACAATGTTCAAATTCCAGAACACGTCGCGTGCTGCGCAGCCCAACCGAAACTGTCAATGAGTCACGGCATTGGGTTCCCGCTTACGGCATGCGCCCACAGGCGATCGGTCATTGCACTTCCCTCGATTTGCACTTTCCCAAGTGGTAAAATTGCCTGGATTGAATTTTCCCCCATTCGTATATTCTCGTAAAACGATACACGTTTATAGACTGCGGAGAATATCGTAAGCGACAGAGACCTTTGCTTGGACTCCTTCAACACATTCTCACATGTGTTTTCGGCATTCATCTTAGTATCTGTCATGGCGGCATCAAACCTCAGCTCTCCGTCACTGCCTAGAAGCCGCACATTCTCCGCTGGACAGCAACTAGCAAACAGCTGGCTGCTTCGTCTTTTTCATAGTGAATTTTTTGATTCTCGACTAGCCGTGTCATATCTCAATCGATATCCTGAGAGTGTCGGAATACAACATTACATTTGCGATCGCTTGGATGAATTCCCGCCAGAGGACTTGGAGTTTCTGCTACCACAACTATGGTTCGTGTCCATTTTGGAGCGCGTAAGAGAAGTATTGGTGGGAAAGCCTGATCTCTTCGGCATAGTCACCTCCTCATCTGTCGGCAAACGGAGTCGGTCGCGCTAGAGAACTGGCTTCTGCGCCAATGCAAAGGTTCCAGTCATTTTGCACTCTTGGTGAGTCTTTGTGTGTGAATGAGGTTGCACCCCGGAACGGATTACGCGTGTGGCTGGTCAGAACGACGGACCGGGCGTGGTGCGCAATCTATCAGCTCACCGACCTGTAGACTCTTTGGTTTTTACAAGCCCATCTCAGCGACATGCACCTGAACACCAACACCGAATCATATCGATATTGTCAGCGGATGTATCATCAATGCCAAGCTATTGTGTTCGGGGATAGTCCCTCGACGGACTCTGGGAAATCGAGTGCTCCTTCATGGAAAGACCTGTTTCATCGAACAAAGATGCGGGAGAATGTCAGACCTGCGGTTGTTGGGATAGGTGCCGTTCTGGCTGCCGGTGTCTGTTCCATGGTAGCCGACACAGGGATGCAGATGATTCTCAGTCAAGGATGCAAATGGAAGAGTCTTGCTGTGGACTCAGACGAGACGAGTTCAGAGCCGACATCCCTTGCCGCTCGAAGATCGGAAAGCGTGAAAGACACTCGCGCGCTGGAGAAGGGCTTCGGAGCTGCTGCTTCCGCTGGGCGGAGACACTCGACAGATAATCTCTCGTCGCGTCGTAGAGGGTTATCAGTCGTTTCAAGGATTCCAACAGGATCCCCGACACCGGATGAACTATCACGAGGAGGGGCTTTTTCCTTTGATCGTTTTGTAGCCAGGACAACAGACTCGTTTCGCGCTCACACCTCATCGAATCCTACATTCAGAACTGGATATTCTGGCGATAATTCTGGCGCAGGACAGACTCCTGATCGGAAGCATCTAGAGAAAAGCCACTACTTCCATTCAGAGATGCAATTCATGATGACTCTGGTGGAAATATCGGATCGGTTACGGATGGTGCCGAAAGAAGCGCGGCAAAGCACGTTAATAGCAGAGCTTTCGCTATTGAATCACAATCTTCCCGCAACTGTGTGTCTCCCAGCCTGGTGCCCGTCTTCAGTCTCACATCCTAGTCATCATAGAGTTGCGCGCATCAGTCCCTCGGACGCAGTTGTCCTGAATTCTGCGGATAGGGTGAGCATACATATTGCTTCTCTGCCCGGATATCCTTGCACAATGCCCAAGTCAGTAACCATCTTACATCCTCGGAAATTCAAAGGTCCCGTTTCTGATAACCGTGGAAGTTTTGGAGGAGAACTATTCGATGATTGAATCGGACATGCGGAGGCAAAGCACCAGCAGTCCTCTACCATCGGTGTCGACATCGGTTTCTCAACAATCGACGTTGGAAGAGGACAGTCCCGTTGAGAAAGGCGAACAACGGGAGCTAACACCGATTGACACAATGCTGCCAATACGGCGGGTCGAAGGTGAAGTTTGAAGTTCCGTAATCTCTTATAATCAGATTCCTGGTGTCTCATTTTGGAATCCCTTCTTAGATCCCGCATCAGCCGAGTATCATCGCAATGTACTGCAACGCCGAAAATCTATGGCGTCTGTGAGTTCGAGAGCGTCGTATGACGGCAGTCCGGCAAGTCAAGCCCGCCCGGAAGTACGGGATGGCACATCTGGGCAACAGGCTACCCCACCTGTTGTCGATGAGTTTTCAGAAAGACTCCGAACTGCCGCTGTCATGCTTGCACAGCTATACCAGCAACAGCAACGGGAACTATCTGCTGCGCAAACCCCGTCGTCCCCATCCGATGCATCTTCCCCGTCGATCGTCGTAGGTGCCGGAGGACTACCACATCAAATAGGCCGACCGATATCGCAGGGTGGCGTCGGGACAACTCAGCCGCCAGGATCACCGTCGATAACGACCAAGGACAGGCGAAATTATCAGAAGCTGCAGGCAGATTTTGAATCCATCAAGAACCGCCTAATTAAAGAGATGGTGACACTGGAAGAAAAGCGAGTGAAACGTCTGGCTGCCGATCGCAGGCTGAGTGGGGGAGAGGAAGGCGCGGCTGATGATGTCTTGCCGGAGACGGAAGAAAATCTGAGAGCACAATGCCAGGAGCGGGACAAGGACGATCCAAGTGGTAAGGCGCAAAAGTCTGATGGCATCGCCATTCTTATGAATGTCTGATCTTGCGCGTTGCCCGTTTGAAACTCAGCTGCTGTATTCCGAGAGACATGGGACACGAAGATGGAACGGATCCGGGCGTCCTCGCCATTCGGGCGTGAGCCCGGTTGGCGACTACTATCGATCATTGTCAAGTCCGGAGCGGACTTGCGGCAAGAGCAGCTCGCCCTGCAGCTCATCAAAGAGATGCAGAGAATATGGAGAGAGTCTGACGTCCCAGTCTGGGTGTGTTAGTAAGTATATTGGTCGCTTTTTCCAGGGCAATGTAGTTGATGTATACGATTTGACCAATGTTTCCCCCGTAGCTTTCGCATTCTCATCACCTCAGACCAGTCGGGAATCATGGAAACGATTCGAGACGCCATAAGTGTACATTCCATAAAGAAGGAAGGATACGCAAAGCAGCTGAATGAGAAGGGACTTCCATTTACTCTGTACGATTATTTTGTGCGCGTATGTTGTACTGTTTCTCTCGTCTGTTTATCAATGGTGTGTGGAAGACTAAACAGCGGGGTTATGCAGGAATTTGGACATCCATCGAGCACGCGGTTTTGCGCAGCCCAAGACAATTTTATGCGGAGTCTTGCTGCATACTCTGTCATATGCTATCTCCTACAGATCAAGGATCGGTAAGCGTTAATTGCATGAAGCTAGAATTGATATCCATTGTGACTTGTACCTTACTATCTCCGGTCCTCTCGCCAGACACAATGGCAATATTCTACTAGACATCCAAGGACACGTCATTCACATCGACTTTGGATTCATGCTATCCAATAGTCCCGGATCGCTCGGGTTCGAGCTCGCACCATTTAAGATGCCGCAAGAGTACGTCGACATTCTCGGCGGAATGGACAGCGACAAGTTTCGCGAGTTCCGAGACCTTATGAAGGAATGCTTCCTGGCCCTCCGGAAGAAAGCCGAAGACCTCATCGGCTTGGTTGAAATGATGGAACACGGATCGCGATTGCCTTGCTTTACGGGAGTCACCACCAAACCATCCAACGCGCCAGTCGCGGGGAACCCGTCCTCAGCGTCGTTCATGAGCTTCTTAGGCTCCGAATCTGAAAATGGGAAGACTACCGTCACGGCGCCGCCCACCCAAGCCGCGCCGGTTACCGGCACCACCGGCTCGGTGGCAGCTGGAAAATACCCCGTTGCGGCGGCGCTCCGTGAACGATTCCATCTGGCGCTGAAGGAGACGCAGGTTGGAGATCTAGTCAACTCTTTGGTTGATCGATCCTGCGGGAGCGCTTATACCCGCATGTACGACTCGTTTCAGGTAACGTACCATGGGCATAACGTATTGGTGGATACTCCGTGTTCGTTTGTTGTGCTGATTGCAACCTATCTTTGCTTCTGATTGCAGTATTACGCAAACGGGATATTATAAACATGCTGCGCCTTCATGTCTCCCCACACTTCATAGCCTAGACATCTGCCTCGTCCATTCATAATTGTTTTACTGCTTTATTTTATCACTACATCCATTTCTGTCTCTGGGTCATCAAGCTGCAGGCCCGTCTGCCTGGTGCCAAAAGGAATGGAATGCAATGATGTGGTGTCTTGATGAATCGCCTGGTGGTGCGATGCGGTCAGGCACTATCTAATGGGAAAGCCCTAGCATCTGACTCTAAAATCTACGGATTCGAACTTTGACTTCATAAACAAGAGATACAGTGTATGAGCTTTTCAAGGAAGAAGGGAGAGTCCCACTGAAATCACAAAGACTACGTGTTAACCAGAATGCAACAAGAATGGACTTTTGCTATGGAACGGATGTCACTTACTTTCCCAAAAGTGCTCTTCCAAAATGGTCGCCTGGCGGAACGTATCGCACAGTTGCGCAATGCGCTTGGTGTTGGACGCTGGGACCATTTCTTCAAACAGGGTTTCCAATATCTCTGAAACATTGATGTCAGTATGCACATTGACACCTGCAGTCAAAACGAAAGAGTGAGCTTGTACCTGTGCCTTCGGTCACCGCATCCTGGAACTCGGCTTTGGCGTAATTTTGGATCCATGGCCAGTATGGGTTGCCCTCTGATGCACAATGGAGTCAATGCTCTGCAATGTCAAACCACGTCCCCGCGAGTTCTAGCTAACCTCGTTTTGTGGCCGGGTCTGAAGCAAGTCGCATCCCGATTTCGCCATAGCCGATGAGGCAAGGTCCGAGTGCCACGCGAAGATCAAGCCGGTCTCCGCTCATGCCTTTTTCAAGAACGTAGCGGGTGTACGCCAGATTTGGGGTAGCTTCTACGGTCGATTCCAGCTCGTCCAATGACACTCCCCATTCTTCGCAGAACTAGAGGCAACAGTTAAGATTGCAGCAACAAACAGGACGAAGTACATGTGTGGAGAATGGTGGATTACCTTAACGTGCATTTGGCATTCAACGCCAATGTAGGCCACAATCTGGGCAGCCTTCACAATCTGTTCCATCTCGTGCTCGCGGTAACTCGCGAGTGCATTGGCGCGTGCATAATGGCGGAGGAAAATGTAGTCTTGGCGGATAAAGTGCTTGAAGCATTTGATTGGCAGCGTGCCGTCCCCGATTTGCTGTACAAACTTGTGGTTCACATATGCGTCCCATTCTTTCGGGCAGGTGGATTTCAGCATTTGGACAAAGGTTTGACGCTTTTTAGGTGAGCTGCGGTTGGCAGTCAGTGCGAATTCGGACGGGAAGTGGTTCAACGGCCCTGAGCCCTTTCCAACGGCGAAGCTTGTGAGAAGTCCGTTGCTGACAAACTGTATTCCTCCGTTCACTGCATCTCTGACTGGGTCCCAATATAAAAAAAGGTCAGAAACAAACTCTCAAACATGATGCACTGCGCTTCTGCTCGCATTTGGAATTTCGGCTCGTGTACTGAAATCTGTACCTTTAAGTCCCATTGCAAGTCCTGCAGTGATAGCAGCTGACAGCGTGCATCCTGTTCCGTGCGTGCTACGGGTCGCCACATATGGGTTATTATACTCCACAAACTCTTTTCCATCGAAAAGGGTGTCAACGATCCTCGCAGTTTTGCACGCTTCCTCATCATTGATATCAACAGGACCACGCGCATCATCCAGCGGCATGTGTCCCCCCTTCACAAGCACATATCGGCAGCCGAGGGAGTGCAATTCCCGCGCAGCTTCCCGAACGTGTTCGAGGGATGTTATTTTTATCCCGGTCAGAACTTCTGCTTCTGGGATATTGGGAGTCAGAATTTCGCTCAAGGGGATCAGGCAGTCGCGAAGGGCGGCCACGGCGTCTTGGTTGAGCAGACGCGCTCCCGAGGTGGATATCATGACGGGATCGACGACGACGTGGGAAACAGCAAATGTCTTGAACAGATTCGCGACTGATTTGATGATGCTAGCATCAAACAGCATGCCTAAGTGCATTTCCCTGCTAGTCAATTCCGCTGGTGTTTGATACAAAGGGTTGTAGGCCACTCCACACCTGTTTTCGCAGCATCACAACCAATGTCTTCCAACACACTCCTCATTTGTTGCTCCACAAATTCGCTCGGGACGGGGAAGATGCCCTGGACTCCAACCGTATTCTGCGCCGTAACGGCGGTTAACACGGATGTGCCGTACACGGACAGTGTGTTGAAAGTTTTGAGATCAGCTTGAATGCCAGCACCGCCCCCAGAGTCGGAGCCGGCCACCGTCAAGACTTTGGGTACTCCGTCCTGGCGCTGTACTGAGACCATTGTCGTTTTTAACTTTGTCTATCACAGTTTGTCGAAGAGAGATTGCTGCAATTTGGCAACGGAGGTGAAAAGTTGGGTCAATCGGTTTGTCACACCGAGCCCTCAGGCGCGTTACCCGTCAATTCTAGAATTGACAGGATCTGGTGCCCGAGTGTTGTGCCACATCCGAGCGCATTTGTTTAGAAGCAACTGCACACATGTTGCTTCACCGGTCGACCTGACCTTCACGATCTAATCAACAAACGATTCTATGGCTGGTCACACTGAAGTGGAAAAACGTCAGTTCTAGCAGGCTCACGCACAGGGTCAACACACTCGCATCGAGGCCGATATTCATGATTACGAGATAAACTTGATCTTATGTACACTAAGAATAGTAAAATGTCCAAAATATGTTCCATGAGTGTCCGCATTTCCGAGTTCCAGGGCAGCCCGCTTCACTTTCCGTTTTTCTTTGCAGCCTCTGTGAATCCTCGACGCATGAGTTTCAAAAACGTGTAGAACTCTTTGGATGTGTTGACAAACTCCAAGAGTTCATCCAACTTTGCGATCGGAGGATTGCATTCGGTGACTGCACAAACGAAAACATGTTCAGAAATCGTGATATTCGTTTTCGCGCTCACGCTGTCCAGTAACCGTACCTTTGTATCGCCCCTTCCGAATGTCCAGAGTAAAGCTGTATTCCTCCATCCAATCTGTCGAGTTTATGTGGGTGAAGACAAACTCAAGGACTCCCTCTGTATCATCGAAGAATCAGGAATGAGGAACGCGTTTGCAGAAACTAAACACTCTGGAGATACGTACGATCGATTCCATTAACTGTCATGGCGAGCTTCTCTATGTAACAGTCGAGCTCCGGTTGACTTTTTCCTTGCCGATGATCTCTCGCCTCCTGCTTTCTGGCCAATTCTATTTTTGCGGAAATCGGCGCAGTGTTTAGATATAACCAAACGAGGTCATGGCGAGGACGAGTCACATCTACCTTCTCGCCGTCGGCGGATTTCGTCGCGTTTGTCCCTTACTCGGTCCATCAGCTCCTCTTTTGTCAAGCCACGGTCTTCTTTCTCTGCCTTCAGCCTCGCAACTTCTGACTTCATTTGCTCAGCTTCTTGTCTCTCCTTCTCGTAAGCTTTTTGTGTGGAAAGGAACGACACTGTTAGGCCGACCTTTCTCTGCGCGACCGCATCGATGCAGAAATGTCCCTGTCGTTGTACCTCGTTGCAAATCAGACTGTTTGCCTTTATAAGCTTCTATCTCGCTTTTAATCTGGTTTTGTGATTCTGCATGGCGTGCAACGGCGTCAACACTTGTATTACGCGTGGCGATGTTGGCGCGATTTGCGTCTGTCACCTTTCAAATCCGTGGTAACCTTGATATGTTCGGCCTTTTTGTCTACTAGCTGCTTCCGGCGTGCGAGGACCCATGAATCAAAGTTTTGCAAGAAGGAGGTGCAACGAGCACTGAGGTCCGCGATTTGGTGGTTGGGTTCTGTGAGGGAAGGGGTTGAGGCCAGCGGGGCTGCTTGCGGGGCGAGAGACATGCGGGCCATTCCCTTGGAGAGAATTGAAACGGAGGCCATCGCACGGTGACCTGTAGGCGTTTGCTGAGGTGAAGGGGTAGTGTCGTTGGTTGCTGTTTGTGAACTTTCCGGGGTAAGTGTGAAAACTGAGAACAGACCGAAGTGTGAAGAATCCGAACAGTGGCTTTGACACCAACCGCGTCCGACCGAAGCCAACGTGAAATTTAGAAAGCTCAGGCCTTCCACTTTGCAATTTACCACATTTCAGGGGGGTAAAAATGGCTACTTCACAAACACAAAAACTCAGCAGGGAAGACTTCAAACGGCAGAAGGTCATCGAGGAACAGCGGAAAGCGTAAGTCTCTCTCTGGTTGTGCCCGCCCCTTGTACTTACAATTTACTAATTTTTGAGATTGAAAACAGTGGAACCTTGCCAGCCGAAGTCGACCCAGAGACAGGCAAAGACATCAATCCACACATCCCTCACTATATCTCGCAAGCACCATGGTATCTCGACATTGATCACCCCACGCTCAAACATCAAAAGTACGAACCGAAAGACCAAGGCTCAATCAATGACTGGTACGCTCGGGGGGCTCGGCAGGGACCAGCGGCGACAAAGTACAGAAAAGGGGCATGCGAGAACTGTGGAGCTCTTTCTCACAAGACAAGGGACTGCGTTGAACGACCACGGAAGACGGGAGCAAAGTGGAGTGGGCGAGACATACACGCGGACGAAGTTGTACAGGACGTACAGCTGGGCTTTGAAGCGAAGCGGGATCGGTGGAATGGCTACGACCCACAAGAACACGTTGCCCTTGCTGAAGAATGGGAACTGGTGGAGGAAGCCAGGAGAAAGCTGCGAGAACAACAGACGAAAGACAGAGAACGACTACTAGCAGAGGGCAAAGTACCGCCTGAAGAAGGAGGTACAGAAGAAGCTGTCAGCCAAAACGTTCTTGCAGAAGGCGCCACCAAAGACGGAGCAGCGAAAAGAGCTGTCGACAGCGATGATTCAGACGACGACGAAGACAAATATGCTGATCGTGCCGATGTAGTTGGTCAAAAGCTGGATACGAAGAGCAGAACCACCGTCCGAAATTTGCGTATCCGAGAAGACACGGCAAAATATCTGCTCAACTTGGACGTGAACTCTGCATACTATGACCCCAAAACCCGTTCGATGCGTGACAACCCTGTCAAGGATACGGATCCCCGCGATCTTACATACGCTGGAGATAACTTTTTGCGGTGGACTGGAGACGCGCCAAACCTCGGAAAGCTACAGTCATTTGCATGGCAAGCGGAAGATCGGGGGAAAAGCGTTCACATGCAAGCAAACCCCACACAAGCTGCATTGCTCTACGAGGACTATCAATCCAAGAAGGGCGCCGTCTCGGAGAAAATCAAAAATTCCATCTTGCAACAATATGGTGGTGCTGAGCATCTTGCTGCACCCCCTAAAGAACTCCTTCTGGCTCAGAGTGAGCAGTACGTCGAGTATTCGCAGACTGGCCGAGTAATCAAAGGACAGGAGAAAGCAGCTGTTAAAAGCAAATACGAGGAAGATGTGCACCCACTCAACCACCAGGCCATTTGGGGCAGTTGGTGGAAGGATGGACAATGGGGTTACGGATGCTGTCACAGTATGACTCGGAGCGCGTACTGTACCGGGCAAGCTGGTATAGAAGCATCGCGCGCATCAGCGCAGTTGATGGCCAAATCGGACCAACCGAACAAGGAAGAGCAATCAGCGGAGCAACCGCAACAGAAGAGTCTTCTGGAGCAGTATGTACTGAAGGCTGCGAAGGATGGCGGGCCGTCCCAAGATCGCCTTGATCGTCAGAAGAATCAGAAATCCAGATCAGAGAGACTGGGCGAAGGAGAAGTTGAGATTGATACCAAGAAGCTGAAGGAAGCGTTGGAGGCCGAGAAGAAACGGAAGCAAATGAAGGACTTTGACGACGAGCGAGGTTCCGGCAAGCGTGGTAAATACGGCAACGGCAAGGAATCCACGGATGTCACGGAAGAGGAACTGGAAGCTTACCGTCTAGCCAGAAATAAAGCTGAGGATCCGATGGCTAATTACGTCGATAAAGACGACGAATGATGTATCCGTACCATGTGCTGATCAGTAGAATATGCCATTTTTCAACACGTATTTCATGTGGTTAATAAACTTTAGTGGGTCTTCTTTTCCGACCCTTGTTCTTCCTCCCTTCGTTTGTTGAGGCATCTTCGCTCAGATCTGGAAGAATGTGGCTTATGTGGCTTTCGCATCCACGAAAACTCGATGCTGCGCAACACTATTGTGCGACCGCGGGGGGAGGGCGGGGACATCACAGTCTCCCACAAGTTGTGCCGCCTTCGGTGAAACGGAACATGAAATGCTACAAGCACCTCATGCCAGGACCGTATTGGGGTTAGAGCTTGGAGAGACCATCGGGGAAGGTGCTCACGGAAAGTGAGTATACTTCCATATGATCTCATTTCCACCGCTCACTGATGCATGAATTGCGTGGTGATCTCCCGTTCACTGTAGAGTGAAACTGGCGATAGACCCCACCACTCGGCAAGCCTTCGCTGTCAAATTGGTTCGCAGACATTCGGGCGAAGAGGGTGCACAAGCCCTTGCGGCGTTGCATAAAGAAATCAAAATCCATGCCGCGGTCAGACACGAGAACATAATATCCCTGCTGAACGCGGCGGAAGATGATGCTTTCGTCTATCTAGTCCTGGAGTATGCGGCAGCGGGAGAACTCTTTGACCGGATCGGTACCGCATTAAACCGCCTTTGAAAGCACCAGACAAGGGGCACACGAAACATGATTCTTACGCGTGGTTATTGTGCAGAACCAGATGTCGGGGTGGAGGAAACACTGGCGCATTTGTATTTCCAGCAGCTTCTCTTGGGGCTGGTATGCATAGAGTGCTGGGCTGTTTGATGAGAAAAGAGCCATTGATTGACTCGTTGTTTGTGGGTGGGAAGATGTATCTGCACAAACGCGGCATCTCACATCGGGACTTGAAACCCGAGGTGAGCCCAAATCCTCAATCCCAACATCAACTCAATTTGATCAAGTGATTCTGATGATTGCTTCATCATGTAATCCAGAACATTTTGTTGGATCATGATGGTAGGCGTCTGGGATTTCACCTGGGACTGACTGTCTCGATATTGACTGACTGTCTCGATATTGATCGCATGTCTCTCCATATAGGAAATCTGAAAATCACCGATTTCGGCTTGGCCACGGTCTTCATGCACAATGGCAACCGGCGGACATTAACTACACCATGCGGCACACCTCCCTACGTGGTACGTGTCTCCCCTGATGCCCAAAGCTACAGGACAGTCAGTATGAACATGCTGACACGCAAAATCTTCCAACTCAGGCCCCTGAGGTATACCTGCACACAATCTATTGCCAGCAAGCAGTGCGTGATCTCATATGTCTGCAGATACATTTGATGAACTATAACGGCGACGCAGTCGATATCTGGGCTGTTGGCATCATATTATACGTCCTTTTGGCCGGAAGTACGTCAGGTTTCGAATCTGGCTTCATCCTAATATTCGAAGCTTAAGATTACACCATTTGAAGACACGCCATGGGGAGAGCCTACAAAACACGATCAAGAGTTCGTTTACTTCCTACACCATTACAAACGGGGCTTACGATATGAGCCGTGGCAGAGCTTTCCCCCTCATGTTCAAAGTACGTACGTTGGCGTCTCAGATGTTCGGGCATCCGCGGGACCTTGGCTGACTCAAATGACAGCGTTGATAAAAGGGATCCTCAACGTGGACCCGGCACAACGATACCAGATGGAGGATTTGCTAAGAAACCCATGGGTATGCCGGTGCGTTGCCCATCCGATTCAGTACACCATCGATTTGTCGTATCTCAGGCGTATATGCTGACCGTGTCGCTCGCAGACCGAATCCTTTTCTTACCGACGGTCAGCAGTTTTGAGACAAGCCTTTCATGTTCTCATCACTGAATGTGTCTGGTTTGGACCTACTTGCAGGAAAGTGCAATAACCCAGCCCTGCTGGCAGAGCGGATGATTTCAAACATGGGCGTCTCATCTGACGACATACTGCATCCAATGCAAATGTACGTGCGACACCCACGGTTTGGCAACGTGGAGCCAGAAAATTTGTGTCTAACTTACATGCGCAGGGTTTCCCATTCTCAACCAACCGATATGCGGGCGGATGCATATCAGGGCCGAAACATGCTTTCTGATGATAAGCCTGGACTCGTCTCCTTCTCGCAGCCAATGGCCATGGCTATGGAAAATGACTCGGCAACCCAGAATGTAAAGAACGCTACAGCCCTCCCATTTTATGTGCGAAAATCTCACTTTTCCACACATGCAGACTCAGAATCAGTCTCAGAGTCAATACGAGCGCGGCTGCTTCTCAGATCGGTTCCCGTCGGTGCGGTTGACACGGTTTTATAGTCACGCGGGGATCGATGTTATTCGGGAAAAGATTGAGCAGGCTCTTGAAGAGTTGCTGGTCCAGCATAAGACCAATCCAGTTTCAAGCAAAGTGCGTCATTCATGTGAATGTCTCTAAGATTCTTGAATTGATTCAAGGCTGATGATTGCCGCCCACATTTCAGATCACTTTCACAACAGTTGATAGACGGAAATGTCCAATGCATGGCGAGGTTCATATCCAACCCGTCGGCAGCGACATGCGCCTGGTGGCGTTCCGCAAAAGCAAGGTATGAAACAGGCATCCCAATATCATTGCTCAGTTTTTTGAACTAAAATGAGGTCTTATCACAAGGGAGACCCCTTGGAGTTCAAGCGCTTCTACCGCGCAATCCTCTCCGCAGTGGACGATCTGGTTGTGAACTGAAAAGGCCAAGACCAGGCCAGCAATTACTCAAAATTAATATATGTCATCTTATTAAATCATGAAACCATGTCGTGTCGCTACTTGTATTGTACCTCATGTTACAGTCCTTAGTCCCGATTTCACAGTGGAACACTTAAGCTAGACTTACACACGCAAGTGACGTTAAATGGCAACGAGATGCCTCGAACCTAGAAACCTACAAGAAATTTCTATTTCTTGTATGAGAATGACGCTCCAACGCCGCGAGCGAAGCTGCCACAGAATCACTAAGTTTGAAGGTAACCCGAGGTACCAATTGTCACATCATAGTACTGCCAATCCGCCAGGACTGCCTTTCGAATAAAGGGGCGCGACTTCCCTATCCTACATGGCGCCCAACGTTTGACTCCGAAGAGGACAGGGAGGGTGGCCTGACGTTTGTTACAGGACTCTATACCGGCGCTACGATCATTAGTGATCCCTCTTGCGCTTTTTGTGGGGGGTGAAGTGGCCGTGGGTTTCGCGTGACTTCGGCGCTGCTTTGGCCAGAGGCGGAACCTGCCGCGAGATGTCCCATGAGCCTTGAGTGGCCCGCCGCATGAAGTTTTCGATTCGAATCCCATCAGGGAATACAACACGTCGTAGATAATCGACCAACATGAGACCCTCTAGTAGCCGCTGTTTCGTGGAGCCGGCCGACAGATTGAAGACAGGACCGCCCCGATCAATGCCCCAAAACACACCCCCCGAGCGGCTGACGGCGAAAATAACGTTGAACTCTATGGTTTCTCCGGCGACGTAGGCGATGTGGATGCGAAATGTCTTTAACATGCTCATGTCGTTACAAAAAGCTACAAGCTTCCGAAGTTCCAAGACTGCTTCCGCGGCCGCGACGAGGTAGTCTTTATGCGTTGGGGTGACGTTCTTCTCGAATTCCACAATCAGGATTCCGACCGACATACGCCCAGCCACTGCCGTTACTGCCATGTCGGATCGTCCGGAGCCGTCTGATGCAGTCTCATTGAACTGGTGGACGTATTCATGCCGAATAACAAGGGACGGGGCGCAGAAGAAAGCGCTGTCTTGGATGATTCTGCACGCCAGCATCTTACTACTAGCCTCAATCATCGGCATAGATCCGCATAGCGAGGTCTGTGCCGCTAGGCCGAGAATCACCGAGATGACAATTTCGGCCGGGATAACATCGCGCTGCGGGCTCCCAAACAACACACCCCACCACGTTGTCGGGCTGCTTTTGACCTGACCGTCCGTTGACAAAGTGGCTAGGGCTGTACGGTACTCGCTCAGCAATTGCAATTCTCCAAGTGCCCTGAAACTCTGCCCATCGATACACGGGATACTCTGATCAAGCAGATCTTCAGTTGGTAGTCCCAGCAGTCGGACATCCGCGATATGCCAAGCCATAAAGTCTTGCAAATGTCGTCCAGATTGTGCCGTCTCTGCAATTGTTGACCTCGCCATGCTGTCAACCAGTGTAGCATATGCAGGCTCTAACATCCTCAGGCTGATTCCACAGTTTTCTTGGCTTTCCAGGGGATCGGTCCGTGTGAAATTGGTGTCGACACTGGGGGCCTCGGGGGCGAAAGCGCTTGCAGAGGCACTTGGCTGTGAGGGTATCTGGTGGCTCTCTGGAAGTTTTCTGGACGGTTCTGCCGCAGTTTGTGGGCTCGCCGTTCTAAGCTTTTTGGATGATCTGGTTTTCCGGGGAGATCCCACATTTCTGGAAAAAAAAACCATTTAGCGCCTATGAGACTAGTACCCGTAGCAAGATTATTACAATCTTAGCATGGGGAAAGTACAGTACTAACCCAATTATCGTTGGAGTGTACCGAAGACGAGCCTTGTTTGGCTGGGGGGTGATATGGTCTATGATCGTAGATGAAGTTTTTCCTGAGTTTAAGACTCCAGTCACAACCGCTAAGGACTCTCTCTTGGCTGCGGATGACGCTTCTTCCACCGCGAGTAAATCTTCAAAAAATCGTTGGAGCGCCGTCCTGTCCTTTACAAAAAAATAAAAAGTAAACAGAAAGGAAGGTTACCATCCGAAATATCAGAACATATATATGCAGGACAAGCCACCGACGACCTCCAGAAGTGCGGGGCTGGCACGAAAGACAATCATCCAAGGCTGTACGAAAAAGAGCCTGGACTTGCCCCGCACTTCTCATTGCTGGAGGAGGGGCGGTACGAAAAAGCGCTGGTATCACAGGCTTGCGGACGAAACGGCAAGACTGTGCCCTGGGTGACTCGCCCTTTCCTAGTCTCCTGTACTTACTTTCGTATCCAGGGTATTAACGCCGCCGATATCTTTCAATTTTTTTGCGATTCGGGATTGCCAAGCACGATAGTAAGCGCTGGCGTCGGCGAAGCTATCCCACTCGCATAAGCATCGCTTATGTGTGTGGAACCAATTGATCAGCGGTGCCGTTCCAGCAATATACGCGCTGATGTGGGTAGAGAATGCTGGATGGAAAGATATGTTCAGGGCGCGTCAAACCTCGGGAGAGCTTACGGAACTACGACTTGGGTAAGGACACGTACATAAAACCCAAGGCGGTTCCTCAGCTCGGGGAGAAGCGGTGACGCTTGATTGTGTGGGAGAAGCGTTGACGGTTTCCTCGCCGAATTGCATGACGAGCGAGTGCTACAGTCCCCTGCAAATCTTGAACACGATAACGCGTCGTTTAGAAGCTTTGTCCCCTGCAAGTATCGTGCGCAGCCTTCGATTGAGTGCCCTGAATGTGAGCAAATCAGCCGCAGGTAGGTGGCGACAGATCCGCGCTTTGTTTGGAGCGGATGAAACGGTTTGCAAGTCCCCATTGGCCATTTGGGTGGAAAAAATACTGGAAGCGCATTGTTGTCGGTAGAGTACAGTAGTGTACCAGAAGAACTTACCAGACGATGATCTTGATCTTGAATGGCAACGCGGTTCCTGGGCGTTCCAAACCGGATGGCTGGCCCTTGTTCGGACCTGCACTTTGCCCATTTTTGGATTTCTGACGTTTATTAGAAAAACAGCCACAGGTGCGTTTGTCGAGCTGAATTCAGCATATATGTCATCAGTCAGTTTGCCATTTAAACTTTCCAAGCTGCGAAAAAAAACCAAAGGGAGCTCCGAAATACATCCACAATTAGTATAGTTTCAATCTGTACGTCCTCAAGAAGTTATAGTGGTTGTGGCCTTGATTCTGAAACGAGAGAATCAGCCCTCGAGGGATGGGCGAGCAGTCAACCCCAGCCATGAATTGACTTTGGTGTTGGGTTTCTTTTCTCGCATTCTGTCAGAAACAATGAGACAACCAAAACAAGCAGAACCGAAAAAGTTCTATGCCGTCCGGCGAGGACTCAAGCCTGGAATCTATACATCATGGTAAGTACACTGACGCCTCAGCGGTAATACCGTTCCCGAAACCCGTTTCGACAGAACAATGGACCGACGCGCTCCATGTTCATAGGGGTGCGTGCGAATCCAATACCAAGTCGTTCAAGGGCGCCGTCTACAAAAGATTCAGCACGCGGAAAGAAGCCGAGAGCTTTATAGGTGAAGCCATAGGGGCACTGGCACCTGGACTTTTGCCGAATCAACCAGCTGGCGGCCCGAGCACTGCAGCTTCCGCATCACAAGAGGTGAAAGAAGCCCTTGCCGAAGTAGACGATGACGGGGAGTTCACCTCTCTTGACGACGAGGCATGCCTCTCAGCGCTGGCGTCGGCTTCGGCAGAAACAGGTTCAGACATGGTGTCTGTTTCCATCTTCACTGACGGGTCGTGTTTGGGGAATGGCAAGGTCAGTGCCCGTGCAGGGGTGGGAGTATGGTTCGGGGAGAACGATGAGCGGAACATAGCCGAGCGTCTTCCGGGAAAAGTGCAAACCAACAATCGGGCCGAACTGACGGCTGTGATTCGCGCTATTGAATCAGCGGATAAGCACTATTCATCCGGTCCGCCGGTGCGGCTGGTGATCTACTCGGATTCGCAGTACATGCGCAACGGTCTGACAAAGTGGATCGGTGGGTGGCAAAAGAGACAGTGGAAGACAAGTGATGGAAAAGACGTGGCCAACAAGGATTTGTGGGTCCGGTTGCTGGACCTTCAAAAGGGCTACAGAGGAGAGATAAAGTTCGTTTACGTGCCGGCCCATACTGGCATTCCGGGAAACGAGGGTGCCGATGCACTGGCGAATCGCGGAGCAGCGATGCCCCCCGTACCATGCCCAGGGAACCTCGCCACCTAACACGTAGTGCTTGAAATCAAAGGGTAGCTCTTGTGCATCATACATCAAAATATCATAATTGTGTTTGCAAAAACTAGTGTCAGTCTATCATGCATTGTATGCGTGGGTCATCATTTTCCTGATGGGACGGTCGCCATCAGTACCTGTACACATATGAACTCTCACATGTCAACGGAGTTACTTACTGCACCGCCATCAGCGCTTGATATCTCACATCGGGATCGTCGTGCGTCATCAATTGCATGACCTGTGTTTTCGCTCCTATCTCCTCCAGCGCCCTAAGAGAGTCGGTGAAGTTTACTTAGCCACCTGCTTCACGATCAATATCAAGGACTCCATGTGATCTCAGATCCCGATTTGATACCTCTTTCCATTGGTTGCAAATTTGACGTACTGACCAAGGTCGTGTGCAGCGACCGCCAATACCAAAGTAGACTGTGACGTGGCGACGATTCGCGACAGAAGCCTGATTTGAAAGACGAAGGTGTTACCGGTTACCTATCGAAATTCGACGCAATCAAAGCTGCGTAGTGCAAGCCTACTTCAGTAGCTCAAAGTCACGCTCCGATAGCTTGTTTGCGTACTGCTTCCAGAACTGTTCTGAAAGGTGTGATGGGGACCATTCCAGTTTGCCGGAACGCACTTCCGCGTCATATTCTTCCCATGTGCTATGCCATGCGTTAGTGCGTGCTTGATCAGGTAATCCGTCTCATGGCACCAAGTACCTCAGGTTTGCAACATTCTTGGTCATTTCTTCTTTGAGGTATTGCAGGTCCTCCAAGATGTCCTCGTCAGACCATTTCCGTCCCGCCAGCGTCTCGCAGACATTCAGGAGCTTGTTGCCTATCATGGCGGCCATGTTTTCTTGAGAGGCTTTCGTCATCATATTCTAAGATCCTAGTTAGCGATATTGCGTAGAAATCACTTGTGGGATGGAGCTGCCCTACCTTGAACGTAGCAATGACCACTCTTGTGACCTTCTCTTTGATCGAGCTCTTCGCAATGTCGATAAGTATTGGCACAACGTCATACTTTCTGAGAGATAAGAGGGGTCACGGGTTAGAATTCGCTCCAAAGAGCTCGCTTGCAAGCGTGCCACTCCCACCTTTGCAGATCGGCCGCGATTTCGGGGACCAAGGTTAGGAGCCATATGCAGTTTATGACCTGATATTGCATCTGAGCATTTGGAGATCCCTTCTTCAAGATATCCACAAGGCTGAGAAAAGGTGAGTCTCAGAGAAGCCTTTCGAACACTTTCATGATCTACTCACCTTTGTACGCCCCCGGGAGTTTGATAAAACTTCAAGCGGTATTTCGATACTGAGAGAATGCTTTGGAGATACTGAACCGCAATGTCAACAACATTGCTGTTTGGATTGTGAAGTTGTGTTGTAATCCAGGCAAGCAGTTCTGAGATGTCGGCTTCGCCATTTGGAGAGTGTCTAGTAATCGACAATGAGAATCAAATGCATAGTGCTTGGTAAAGTTGCAGACAGTGTTCTTACATCAATAGATACGTCAGGATCTTCGCTGACTTAAGCTGTATGTACTCATCGTCCTTCTTGAGCAGTCTGCAAGGTTGGTGAGTGGTTGATCTTGAGTCAAGTCTCGAAAGCCGATCGTGATAGCATACTTGATGAACGGGCCGTATGGTAGCGATGGATCACCCTTCTTCTCGGCAAGCGAATAGAACAATTTTACACTGCGGTCGCTTTCTTCACGGCCAAGAAAATGGAGTGTCAGCGGCGCGAGACGTCACACCCTTCGATCTGGTGATCTTCGGCCCACACCTTGTAGCACATCGTCGATCAGCACCAATATGTTCTGTATGGTGTCAGCACGGACCAGCTTTTGCAGGAGATTGATGAACAAGTCGATGTATCGCTCTCCAGCCTATTCGTAGCAGTCAGACTAGGATAGGTTCGACCGCATGATACCACCCAGAATCATTCCTACTTCATTCAGAGCAGCTGATGGAGACTTTTCAAATTGGCGAATCTGCGATAGGTCTTCTTCGGTGATGAGTGAAGCCCTTTGATATCCCTACGAACGGACACGAAGCGCCACCACTCAGTAAGCGTGGAAAACAGTGCTCACGCAAACAAGAATTTCTTCAAAAGCAGAGCACAGAATGTTCTCATCCATTATCCACACTCTCCGCTCCATCCTGCAACAATGTTCGACGGTTTACCTCCCAAGGAATAGTCTTTGACCTTATGACAGCAGTTTGGTCTTCAAGGTACTTGTTGTGACTAGCGACGATCGGCGCGTCTATGGAGACAGAACTCAAATCCTCTGTTGCTGGTGCTGCGGCAGCCATGTCGATATCAGAGAGTCGTAAGACGGTTTCTTTTTGTCACAAAGGGACTAAAACTGTAATGTTAAAAATGCTCAAGATTTCCAAGATTTCCCCTTATGACGAAGGGGCCAGGTGCGCGTGTTGAACATTTGGTGACGGCGTGTGGAGTGGATGGAATGTGGAGTGCTAGTGTGGCTGAACTTTGGTTGGGTGACTCGAGTGCAGATTGGGTGGCTGTGCAGTTCATCATCAGTTCATTCACAAAGTCGCTTGCTTGTTTGTCCACGCGGTCCATCAAGAATCCGGTCAATCCCGCGTATTCCCTTTGGGCCTTCTCATCCTCTGAGAGTTGGACAGTTGCGTGTGAATTTATCGATACTCCCCACGATTTCAAACGCGGAGGTGCTCAAATAGTAGTCAGTCAGTCCGATAGCCACGTTAGATCGACGGAATAACAATAATTACAGTCACATATCGACTAGAATGTCTGCGGTGCCAGCGCCAAAAACCTTCAGCTTCCAGGACAAGCTCCCCCGTTTGCCTATTCCGCCCTTGCAGGAGACCGCCGATCGGTACCTGAAAACGCTGCGCCCTCTGTTGAGCAAGGCAGAGTTCGAAGCCTCGGAGAAGAATGTCCGAGAGTTCGTGAAAGAAGGCGGTTTGGGTCATGAGCTCCAGCGCCGTCTGCAGGAAGTGGACAGGCAGGAACCAAATTCCTGGCTGGAACGATGGTGGTTGGCATTGGCGTACCATGGGTGGAGGGAGTCCGTGATGATCAACTCCAACTGGTACATGCTGTTGCGGGATCACCCCGAGACGCCAAAGGAGCTCTTGGACGGCCCGAGACTCAAGGGCCAGTTCACCGCGTTTCAAGTGAAACGAGCAGCTGGACTTGTTACCAACATGCTCAACTACAAGGACGCAATCGAAAAGTATGTGGACAAGCCAGTGGAAGACAACTAGTACAAGGTGCTGACAACCCAAATCTTGCCAGTGAGACGTTGCCTGTCGACATGACCCGCGCGGGTCCGCTGGACATGAATCAGTACCGCCACGTGTTCGGTATCACGCGCGTGCCGAAGGCAGGATGCGACGTGAACGTCGGCTCGTTCCCTTGCCGCAGCACGCACATTGTCATCCTTGCCCGCGATCAGATCTACCAGATCGACGTTCTCGACTCGAAGACCAGAGAACGCGTGCCAATTGCCGACATTGAAAGGTACGCTTCACTTGCAGCTCATATTGAGTGATATACAACATCATTGAGCTGACTCGTTTGACATGCAGTCAAATCCACACTGTGATACAAGACGTTTCGCAAGAAACCAACGTCCAGCCACCGATCGGTCTGTTCTCTGGACTGCACCGAGACAAATGGGCGGACGTAAGTGGCGATCGATAGAACTGCCGTTGAGCTCTGTTGCTTCTGCTGATTCTAATACAATCATACAGGCGCACAAATATCTCGAAGATCTCAGTTCCGTGAACCGGGACACTTTCCATGCCATTGAGACCGCAATCTTTGCCGTGTCCTTAGATGACTACACGGTTGACAGGCCCATCGAGGCCGTCGGAAGTAAGCGACCGTGAACTCAAGCTATCAATATCATCTGTCTTTTGACTTTTGAAAATCAGAAAATGTGTTCCACGCTATGAACGGTCACAATCGCTGGTTTGACAAGAGCATAAGCGTTTGCATTACAGCTGATGGCAGGGCTGGATGGAACGGGGAGGTGTGTTATTTTCCGCGCGCTACCCAGTATTCGTTGTCGACACGTCATTGACACAGACCACCTTTTGTTCTCAAGCACTCTCCATGCGATGCGCTTGTTCCAGCCTTGATCGCTGACGATGTGGTAAAGCAGTAAGCATTTGATGACGCTTTCCACGATTCCCCACCATAGAGGCATAAGCTAATTGCGAAATTATCGCTTGCTAGCGAACCAGCCAAGGATCCCGCATCAGCCAAGCGAAACGCAACATTAAGACCACCGCAGAAGCTGTTGTGGAAGATTGATAACAAGATTGTCCAGGACCTGGAAGAGGCACAGAGGGCAATCGACGTAGATATCGCCAACAGCGACATGAAGATTCTTCACTACTCCAAATACGGCACGGACTTTATAAAGAAGATTGGTGAGTGCCCGTTGTTGATTCGACCACTACCACCAGAAGAACTGACCGCTTTTGTTTCCGTGCAGGCAAGTCCAGTCCTGACGCCTACATGCAGATGGCACTCCAGCTCACCTTCTACCGCATCCATGGAACATTTGCCCCCGTGTACGAAACGGCCAGTACGCGGCAGTTCAAGCACGGACGCACGGAAACCTGCCGTTCGTTGAGTGTAGACTCTAAAGCCTTCATAGAGGGATTCGAGGACACCAGAGTTTCGGTAAGCACAAAATGCCTTATGCTCATGCACTCTTACGCGTCAGACCCGTCTAACGTTCGCAATAGGTGGCACAGAAATATGCTCTCCTTGTGAAAGCATGCGACTCCCACGTCAAGTATCTGGCTGTTGCAGGACAAGGCCGTGGCGTGGACAGACACTTGTTGGGTCTTCGAATGACCATGAAGCCCGATGAAAAGGCGCCGATCTTTAGCGACCCGGCATACGCCAAGAGTCAGCACTGGCAATTGAGTACCAGTGGTTTGTTCCCTGGAAATCAGATCTTGGCAACTGGATTCGGAGCAGTGGTGAGTTCCAGTTTATTGAACCACCCGTCGTCGACGGACCAATCCCTAATGTAATATCCTATCGGCAGTATCCTGATGGCTATGGCATGAACTACATGCTTGCCCCCAAAATCATCAAGATGGGCGTGGAAAGCAAGGTGGCGGACAAGAGCACCTCGTCCGTCAAGTACACTGAGACATTGAGTGCAGTTTTGGACGATATGGGCAAAATGTGCATGGCTCTGAATGGCGATGGAGGCAAAGCCAAGCTTTAATGTGGTCTTGGAGTCCTCATTCGTTCTCAGCCAACAGCCTTGAATAGAATACATTTTTTATTCAGATGACAACACAAGAGCAAGAGCCCCATAACATAGTACCGTGGAACAGGGTGGCCCTAGTCTTTAACCGAGCCCTGTATGTTCTCAGCGTTGCATGGAGAAAAGTTGGTCTAAAAGACTGAAATTGGTCTTCAGACAAAACTGAAATGAGGAGCATGTCTCGTAATCAGGAGCGCGTGCCTTTCTTCGCGTGGAGGAAAAGGGCGAGTGATTCACCTGCCGACTAAACACAATTTCGCAGCGACCAATGCTCACTGCCGACCCCAGCGATCCAGAAGCACACTCTGGGCGACTGTTCAACCCTCCTCTCTGGATCCAACGGAGAGCTCTCGTGTCTCAAATCTTGAAAGCGAATGACTCGCATTCGGTAAGGACCATACTTCCTTTTTGACAGCTCAGAGCAATGTCCTGAGTTTTTGCCACCTTTTGTGTCTTTTAGGTGTTGGATTTGGGCTGCGGTGAAGGGTCATTGCTGGAGATCTTGTTGAATGAAGCTGGGTTCACGACTCTCGCGGGGGTGGATATTGACCCCGCTGTGCTGGGCATGGCAGCCCACAACTGCTTGCCTACCGCATATGATAAGCAGTACCTGAGAGAACTCCCCGTTGATTTCGATTTGTATCAAGGTCAGCGGTGGAGGGCTGGTGGACCCTTTGGATTATGTCTTTTTGCAAGCTTTGACTAAAGTGGTATCGACTGATAGGTTCAGTCGCGGAAGTGGATGAGCGGTTGATGGGATTTGATGCAATCGCCAGCATTGAAGTGTAAGTCATTCTCTTTCACGTTAGAATTAGGGTTCGATGGTGCGGTTGTCTTTATTCACGAATGTTCCTGTATCCCTGTGCATTCAGTGTCGAGCATCTAGATCCCGCCGTTCTCGCTGCATTTCCAAAGGTTACTCTCGGTGGTTACAAACCGCGAACGATGGTCGTCACAACACCCAATGCGGACTTCAATGTCAACTTCACCGATCTCAAACACGGTACTGCAGATAAACCGATGCGTCACTGGGACCACCGGTTTGAATGGACTCGAGCAGAGTTCCAGAAATGGTGAGAGAATAGAGATGGAAGAAGCTTTCAGATGTTTGATATGAATACTGAGCGTTCGGGATCCTTTGTAGGGCCTGTGCAGCAGCAGCCGAGTACAATTACTCTGTGCGCTTCACCGGCGTCGGAATTCTGGCGTCGGGCCTCGGCAATGAGGGGGTTGTAGGCCAGTGCACTCAAGTAGCGATCTTTGAGCGCCTCGACATTTCTCCAAATCACATTGCAGCTGCACCTCCCAAAACACCACAACATACCACTCCGTACAAACACCTCGGAAAGATTGAGTTCCCATACTTCACCGAAACGGGGTTTACATCTGCCAACGTGCTCCGCGAATTGAAGGAACGGATCCCGAGTTTGGTCTGGAACGACTGGCACAGTCGGTGGGCGGACGCGCGCGCTGTCGACAAGAAGGCGCTGGAACCAGCATGGCCGGTCGCGGGAGAAATCACGCTTTCCGTGGACGAACTTTGGAACATTTTGCGAATACGGCAACTGTGCAAAAGAAGAGATCGGCTGGTAGAGTTGCTCGGAGAACCTGAAACTGCAGCCCTATTTGCGTTATCAGAGGATGGCAAGCAAGTGGAAATCCTATTCCCTGTCCCGAAAGAAGATCTGTCAGCCAAGCCATCTCGGGATCGAAACCAGGATTCCTCGGGGGAAGAGGACGGCTATGACGAATACGACGAGGACTACATCGCAAACTGGGAATTCCAAGAAGCCAACTTCAAAGATGGCGTAAGGCGAAACTCTGTCCTCTCCGATACGCATGAGACAAACCACAACAGAAATGGCGTAACTATTCAGAAAGGATCGGGCACCTGGGCGCCCAGTGAAGAGAAAAATCTTGGGTGGTGTGATACACCCGGATCCCCGAGAAACTCATGGGGACATACACCCATGTCACCAACCACTTTGTGGGGACAGGCACCCTTATCCCCAAGGACCTCGTGGGGTGGCACACCTCTCACATTTCAGCCTTTGTTCGGAGAAGCACCTTCATATTCGACGAAGTCGTTGAGTGAAACGCCTGGCTCACCAAAGCCCGGCTGGGGCAAACCTCCCAGAGTTCCTAGCCCTGGCCTTTCCTAATCCTATCACAGTGATGTATATAGCGGCAATTTTTGGATGCAAGGTGTATATAGCATTTGGTAAACAGTCTTTAGCGGAAATCCACTCAGGAAATCAAACAAGCCTACAACAGACCCCCAGATCAATGAACACGAAAATACCAATATATTAACAAAAATGGGGAAAATAAAAACGTAGTCATTCTACATGCTTATAGCGCTCGCTATACTACACTGCAGCCTCCAACGCCATGGCTGCATCCTCTTCTTGAGGTGGTGGTTTGGTTGACGCCGCAGCGGTACCTATCTTTGGGTCATTCCCTGACCGCCCCGTTCCGTTATCGGTAAAAAGCCCAGCCGCTGCCTCTGCGTCCCTCTGTGTGTATGGCTCTTCCTTGAGCACCTTCAACCGCTTTTTGTGGAGTTTCGTTTTGTAATGATCGGCCAGCGATGTCGCTTCTGTAAAGTATCGTGCACACTACGGCCAGAAAGGAAAAGGGGAAATCAGATTAGGATTCATCATGCCGTCTTTTTTCAGGCTGCTTCACCATTCGAGCAGCTGTTCCCTCGTACGTTTCCCCTCTAACTTTTTCTGGTACACACCTGTATGCAGTAGTGCTGTCCCATTCCCGGCAAATCCGCGTCCAGCTCAGTGTTCTTGTACTGGTCCGGGTTCTCCAAATCCGTGTGAATCTGGTCAAGATCCTTCACACGAGCTCGGGTTCGCTTTGCTCGTTTCACATCACGAATACTATTTCAATGCAACGTCATTAGTGACAAAACCACACTCACAAAAACCACTGACAGGCTCAGTTCAGCAACGCCAGAGTCTTCCTATTCCAAGATAGGTCAGGTCATCGGGAATGATGAAGCAGACGTGAGTACTCACCCGCGATGTGTCTTTGTCCTTCTATATCTTGTCATTGTGAGTCGTGTAAATCAATAAATTTCCAATAACCAGCTTCTGCCAAAACCGCAAGTGAAAAAGAGAAGAGCAAAAAGAATTCACGCTGTGTCAGCCACTAACACGTGAGAGCTAAATGTAGTACACGCGTTTCGTGAGCGGAGTTATCTTAAAAGCATGTTTAGGTCCTCTGTTATCTATCTGTTGATTTGGACAGCAATTATCATTGAGCAGGGCGACCAATGACACTACGTGTGGACGTACCGCTGGTCAACACATGCTTCGATGCGTCTTGAGCGGAACAAAGTCATCAAACCTAAGCGATGTTACAATTTTCTCCTGTTTGTGACAGAGGGAGGCTCCTAACCGGCGTTGTTTACTATTGTCTTTACATACTCATGATAACGGGGGGGGGAGATGTCTCCCATTCTCACCCATTCCGCGCCGAACATGCTCATCTTGGGATGATACCCAGAAATTGGATGATCTGCATACACACACCCGCCATTTCGACATGTGTGCAAACGAATGACAACTGTGCCAATGTCATTGTAATGATGAAGGTTATTTGCACAAGAAACAGAGAAACTGCAAGGTGGAGGTATATATACAGAGGGGACTAAATGGGGGTAGAAGCAGTGCGGAAGGCGCGAGGTAGTCCTGAGAAAGATCTTTACAGGGAGCGGATGCGGAGCACCACGATACCAGAGGGTTGAGTGTCACGAAATGACTTGTGGACCTGCATACCAAAAGTGGTATCAGCAATCATGAACCAAAAAAGCGAATGAACCAAAAAGTCTTTCTCACCGGCAAAACAATTTCTTTTTCTTCGGGTGTATCCGACAAGCAGACAAAAGCGGTGCCGACCGCATCGCCCGCCAGATCGCTGTCGTGCACGCGGACGTGAAGTCTCGCCCATGGCTGGACATTGAACTGAAACGACTGGTTGAACTCGGCCGAGCCAAAGCCCGGCACTGTAGAAGTCTTGAATTGGTATCCGTTTTCGGTCGACAGTTTGATAAACAGACCCTGTGCATGAAAAAAGGGAACAACCGAGGATCAGGGCAATGTGATCGGGATTCTAACCGGAGGGTGGTTCCCCCGCTCATATGGACTCACATTGCGGTCGTGCCGGACGTGTTGTGTTGACACTACCGTTACACTAGCCCTCATGTCTGATTTGCAAGCCACTTGTAAATGTATATGCAGAAATGGTCTGGAGCGTTCGATCTGCAGGGCCCACCGATTGATGGTAGGCAAAGAGAAGGAAAGAAGCTGATTGCTGAAAGAGGCGCGGGGGACTAGAGCGCGGGTCCGGCTTCATATCCCTGATTTGCAAAATGTTTGTGGTCCCATGATGCATCGATGCGATCCACATCAAGGTTGCATTCAAAAAGTATAAAACTATCTTTAGCTCCGAAGTTCCCCTGTACGAAGTCTCGGGTGCACCCGTGGTGCAAGACATCCCCCCAGGTTTACGTGCGCCACACACGGTTGCATGTCCACCAGAATACAAAGAGACACTAGCAGAAAGGACAATTTACATAGCGCATAATGCAAGGAAAGTTTTGTTGTTGAAATGTGATTTGTTGTGTATCAGAATGCAGACAATAGTTGGATCAAAAATTTTATGGTATGAGTTGTGGGTATGCAGACGCCGGATAGCGTGTTAGGTTATTTGCGTGATGAAAAGTATATGCAGAAAAGTGTCTGTGTGTGTTTTGTGTCTCAAAGGTCAGACCAGTCGTCCGCCGTTACTCCTCCGCTTTCGGGGGCAACGAAGCAGCTCTATCCCTCTTCGCCGCCGTTCTGTCCCTTCTGACGGGGCAGGGTCTGGTCATGGCCATGGCGACATGGTCCTTGAGGGTATCCTTTCTCGAGAAGCGAGCTTTGCAGAAGGGGCATTCGAAGGAAGGTTTTTCGTGCATGGATCGGTAATGGCGGAACGCGTCGTGCTGTCGGGCAAAGGACTTGTCGCAGGTCGGGGATTCGCAGGTGTAGGGTCGTAAGGAGGAGTGGACGGTCAGGTGGGAGACGAGGAGTTTTATGCATGTGAGACCGAATGTTTTGTCACAGTCTGGAGGGAGAACGAAATCAATAAAAGGTCGTTAGTAGTTGTCTTTGTGTTCTGCAAAAGAATGGGAAGGGAGGGGAAGTGGAGTGTGCTTACTTGGAAATGGGCAGCGCAGCACATCCTCGCCCGAGTTCGTAGCGACTGCTTTTCCCTTTTTGGATGCCGGCTGATGCTTCGCAAGTTTGCTGCTGCTACTGCCAGATGACGACGCTGACGGATTCACGTCCGACGTCGATCGTTTGATTCCGCCCGCAGCCGAGTGCCGGCGCGGCGGACCGGTGAGGGCCGAGGGGCGTCGGCGCAGAATGGGCGGGGAGGGCGGGATGGGTATTGACCGTGACGACGACGATGCTGATAATCCTGGCGAGAGCATGGGTGCGGGCACATTGGGGAACACGAATGTGTTGGCGGGTTCCATTTTGATAGGTTTCAAGTCGTGCGGTTGGTGGAGCTGGGGATGATGCTGTTGCTGTTGGTATTGCTGGTGTTGTTGGTCGTGCTGTCCGGGTCCAAGGACTTGCCTTGGATCCGAGACGTAGAGGGGTTGCTCTCCCCACGCGGGCATCGCGGTATCCGGTTGTGCGAATGTGTCGGGCATGGTAGAGTCCACAGGGTAGGGTGAGGATCCGACATAGGGCAGCCAGCGTTGGTCGACTGCCGACAACGATCCAGCGTTGTTGTTTATCATACGGATGCTGTTGCTGTTGCTGCTGCTGGTCGGGGCACCAGGAGGGGCGTAAGGGGACCCGTATTCGGGCGGCATTGGGGACGCAGGGAATGAAGTGATGAGAGCGGACAGTCCATGTGGGACCTGGGGGGAGAAGCGGGGAGGCGGTACCGGGTCTTGCACTTCGACGATGGGAGCGTACGTTACGGTATTGTTAGCAGAGGGGATGAAATAGGAAAATGCGTCCTGGTGAGTTCCGCTCGAGGACTGATATGGTAGGGCTTCCTGTCGGCTTCCGCTTGAGGACTGATATGGTAGGGCTTCCTGTTGACTTCCGCTTGAGGACTGATATGGAAGGGCGTCTTGGTACGTCCATTGCTCCTGCTCAACGAATGCATTATCGTTACGGAACGTCGATGCCTGTCGGTCCATCTGCATATGCGACTGTTGGGGTGGTTGCAGGAGCGCCGGTGTATTGCTCGCAGGCCCTCCGCCCGTCGGGCCCAAAGACACGAACCGTTGATCGGGATGTTGGTAGAAGTCGTCTCTATTCTGATGCGGGTATGATGCGGATGCTGGTACCGAAGACTGAGCATGGAACCTCGGAGTAATCTCGTGGGTGGTGTCGACAGGGGACCAGCACGCCAATTCCTCATCGTGTTGACTGCCCGATGGCGGAGCTGGGGCATGGATGCTTGACGGCGGTGAAGGCAGAGAAGGTGTGAGAGGTGGACGCAACCGCCCGGGTTGTTGTTGGGTAAGCGGCCGTGTCAAGGGAGCATTGTTAAATAGATGGGGCTGGTAAGGATGCTCCATGACCATCATTGCACAGAAGGGGGTAGATTGTGTCTGACGGACGCTCGTGGAGAACGCTACGGTATATACTACGTGGGATGGGAGGGGAGGGCAAATGCGCGGGTCACCGTGAACGGAAAGCGAAAATATGGAACAATCCTCGTAAAGAAAAGAGGTGGGAATTATGAACGAGTACCTCCTCGGTGGTCAAAGGAAAAAAAAGCCGTATGCAAGACGGATCCCTGAAGGAGGGAAAGGAAACAGATCGTGGGGGTTTTCCGTCCGTGGGGCTGCAGATATTAAAGGGCAGGAAGAAAGGCACGGTATGTGCTAACGGGTCAGAGGGGGCTTGGGGGCTTGGTGGGGGATCCGGAAGTGGGCGGCCACTGATAACTGTGCTGTATAAAATGGGTGCTGTACGATGATGGTGCGACCAATCCCCGAGGCCTGACCCCACAACTGGACTGGTGGGATTATGAAAAAATGGTGAGGCCCAAGTGTCGGTCCAAACTATCATGTGTATAGGGAAGTTGAATTCCGTTTACGCTGACTCAGAGTGGGTGGGTGAAAAAAGTCCATGATGTTCACGAGGCCCACATGGCTGATGAATTATTTGTACAGGCCGTTCTCGATCGATTGGCAAAACGCAAACCCCCGGCGGAGAACGGTCAGGCTACGTACGCATCTCCCCCGCGCAAGACGTGTGGTGTGAGCAAGTTTGGAGTGGGTCCTGTTGTGATGACCGTTGCGATAATGAATATCGCCAACCCAGATGCGGGGTCTGTGGGGTGCACTTTTTTCGCCCCCCATCAACCGTGGGTATATCATCATTAGGGTACGTTTTTGGATATAGCGGCTTTCCCACTCCCAATTTCGCATAAAGAGGGCGGGGGAACACAAAATTCATAATGCAGCCACCAGAAGTTTGAAAGTGGGCTGGCTTCAGGTCCGTGAATGGTTGCATCAGTGGATGACGCTGTGGTTGATGAGGTGGGGACGCAACACCAACATGACTCCTTTTTTTTTAGGTTGTAGCCACATCCTACCACCACCCGTTGCTTGCTGTCATGGTCGGGCAATCCTGTAACGATACCAGTACGCCAAACCTGCCACTGTGTGAATGACCACAACGGCACGACTGACGACTCACGGAACCTGAACCAAAAAGACCATGGTCCATGGCTCGGAGTCCTGCCTGCGTGAAATCGCGGCGGCCCGATGTACGCGGTGTGGCGTTTCTTTGTGTTCGCGTTTCTTTCGGGGCGTGGCTTAGACTTTAGCACACTTCCCACTATCATAGCTACTACTGTAGTACGGCCAGAGACCCCCCAAAAGTGGTAAATTGGCGACCAACAGTGTCAACTTTAGCCCACCCCCGGAACCCCTCCGACAGGGCAACAAGACTGCGGCCACACCCTCTGCCCCGCCAAGCCCTGGGGTTGTCCGTTTTGTGAGACATTGCGATGACACAAACTCCCAAAAAAAAAACGTGAATTAAAAAAAAAAAGCGATGGCCTGAAAAAAAAGGTCTCCCGAAAAAAAAAACCCCCCCAACTCAGCTGGCTAACCAAGAACGGTAATCCGCGCGTGCTAATGATAAGCCGCCCTTCTGTATTCCGCTCCCGCTCGCATTCCTGTACGCGGACACCGCTTCCGCGGCTTGAATTGAAATGCCATTTCTGATCCTGATTCTAATAATGTACCGTAATTGATATGCGGTCGTAATTGCGGCCGTTGTTCCATCTCCCTTCAGCCCGCATACATCATGATTACAGTATATTCGAGTCGTTGCGCAAGTTCGGGTTGTTCGAAACCGTTGGTCATCCCTACAGTTGTCGATGTGGGTTGCTGAGCAGGCTCGGACCACTCATAGCCTTCCCAGTCTGAACGCCGTTGTTGTAAATAAACATGTGGGCCGCCGTCGTCCTGTGAATAATTGCAATAGCCATATCACGGTATCGATCGAGAATGGCGGACCCCCGGAATGCAGAGTGCTAGGATTGTTCAATGCCAACAACAAGATGAGTTTTGAAACAAAGACATAATTATTCTATGTATATAACATGATATGAAGAGATAGGAAAAGCGTTTTGTGCAGCAAGGTCAAGTCTACACGGTCCACACACCGCCATCTCTCAGTCCGCCTTTCAGCTGCCTCACAACTTCGATGTAACCCTCCCCACGTTCCTCGGCGACTCTAACCAGGTCTTCCAAGCGTTTGACCTGCTTCAGTTTGGCTTTGACCTGCTCGAGCTCGGCCTCCAAATCCGCATTCCTCGTTTTCGTCTGCTCAAATTCCTTCAAATGAGTCTCACACTCACTTGCCGCCTTCGTTTTCTCCCCGCTGAGGGTCTGCATCTGCGACTCGAGTTGGGCAATACGTTGCTGGTGGGCAGCAGTGAGGGCCGTAAGGGATGCGAGGCGGGACGTGAGTGAGGTGCGCGCGGACGTGGCGCGGGTAAGGTCGGCGGTCAAGTGCGCGGTTTGACGTTCGAGTTCCGTGTTGCGCGTGGAGGAGGTGGATGCGCGTGATTGGGCGGCGGTGAGTTCCGACGTGAGTTCTTCGACGCGCACGCTGAGAGCTTTGTTGGCGTGTTGCGCGACTTGGAGTTGCGTCGTGATGTTGGTGATGTGCGCGCCCTGCGGGCTGTGGGTTTCGTTGAGGGAGGTGAGGGAGGCTTGGAGGGTGGTCAGGGTTGCTTGGAGAGCGCGGAGGGAGCCGCTGGTGGTGTCGCTTGGAGCTGGCGGTGCGGCGTGCTGTTTGAAACATCTGGTCAACATGTATTCCCGACGGAGGCAAATGGTACTGTCGCATACTTTTATGGATGAATTTTCTTCACACAACTCTTCGATCCGCTTCTCCAAGCGTTTGTTGACCGACTCCAACTCAAACACCTGTCCGAGAGATGTCCACCATCAGCACACACTATCTCTGTCATTTCCATTCTGGCGTCCCACCCACCTTGTTCTTCTCCGAACTCAACACAGCCTCCATTTTAACCGCATCCTTGCGCAACTCCTCACACGCGGCCACACCATCCTCGTACAGTCCCTCCCACCGCTCGACTTCCGCTCCCGCCGCGTCCAGGCGTTGTTTAGCAGCACTTAATTCCATCTGCAGAGATTCCCGGTCTCGAGACGCGGTGGATTCTGATTTCGCTAGTTGCGAGGTTAGGCTCGCTACTTGGGATTTGAGCGTGGAGAGTTGCTGGGTGCTGGAGGCGTGCGTTGTTTGCAGGGCTTGCAGGTCGGATTTGAGGGTCTGTGGGAAGCGGTTAGAGAGGCTTCGTCATATCGTAGTTTGGGTTTGTAATTGGATATATACCTCGACTTCCTGTCGATACCCCTCTTGCAGCTCGACGTATTTGCCTCGCAAGTCTTGGATGACTTCTCCCAGCGGCGCTGCCGGCGCGGCGCGATCTGAGGTTGGCGGCGTCCCCGACCGTGGTCCGGAAGCTAGTGGAAATGGTGTGCCATCATCTGAAGCAGAAACAGGGTTCGCAGTAGTCAGCATCATGTGTATCACTACCTGCTTCTTCCAGCTGCTTTTGACTCGATTCACAAAGGAAGAAACATACCTGATCGACCGGCTCGTCTGAAGACAGGACAAAAATAGCAGTTAGTCGTCGAAATCATGCGGGCTAGACTCAATAAGGACCAATCATGGAGGCCTGCATTCTCAACTTACAGATATCGCGTCTCGAGCTCCAGGAGATAGATTTGCTGCTGCAAATTCTTTACATACTCATCGCCCGTCCGCGTCCGCTGCTGGGGAGCTGTGTTGCGTTTCGCAGCGCTGCTTTCTGGCCGCGGCGGATGGTGCGCATAACTGTGATGTTTGTCTGAAGATGGCGCTGTCCGTGGGCGGGTTGGGGAGTGTTGTTTGAGGCCCGCTACAGAGCGTCACGCCAAATCGGTCAGATATGGGCCGGCGCGAAGAATGAGAAGGGTAAGAATGTGCATACCGGTTGCGAATGATTTGCCGAGAGGGTATCGTAGCTGAAAGGCTGGGTAGGAAGAGTACGAGTGATGTGAGGATGCCATATTGTGTGTGTATGGGAGAGGGAGGATCTTCGGTTTATTAGGCGTATGGTTGCATGTAGCTAGGCGCCCCCCTTTCAGCAGGACGCGGATATGACAGCGACCTGCCCAAACTCCGAACATGCTGACGCAACGGGTGGCTATGAAATGCATTTAGAGAAACGCGTCTCAAAATCGATCACTCAAACATCTTTGCGTCTGCTGTCATTCACAGATTACAGATGGATGCAGTAGAATGAGGAATACAAAATATATGGGGTAAAGAGAAGGAGTCTAGTAAAGGGAAGTATTCTAGGAATAACAATGGGGTAGCGAACTGATTTGTTCTCGGTCCCTCTAACGCGGCCTGTCTGTCACTGACATCTGGGGTAACTTTCCCTACATGCGACCGCCTCCATGCCCTGACTCCCATGCTACAGACTCCTTCCATCTTTTCCTATGCACTGACGTTAAAGCCTCCACTCTTTTTTTGGTTGATGAAGCTGGAGGTTGTGCGTGTTATTTGTGTGATCACTCACTCCACTCCCATGCGGGGCTGAGCCACATGCACGCGGGGTGTGCAAGATGTCACTCGTCTTTTCCAACAGCCTTAAAAGTATAAAAGTACGCACTTCCTCCGTCCTCCGCCTTCCGAATTCCCATCTCTCACTCAAGCAACACATCTGCAAGCAACATGTTCAACGCTCGTCACATAATCGCCCTCCTCAGCGCCCTTGTCCTGGCTACACAGTCCGTCTCTGCTCAGGCTGAGTATGCCAAGGACTGCGGACTCGACGTGCAAACCTCATTCGACGTGTGCATTTCCAACAGTCTCCTTGGCGGAAACAGGCTGCTTCAACCCCCTGGAACCTCTGTTGTGGATGCTTGCGCTAGTGCTCAGCAACAGTCCGAAAACTACTCCTGCTGCTTGTGTGCTGGCTACAAAACCATTATGACCTGGTATGATTTCCTGTCCGGAACGCTCTCCTGTCAAGTACTTTTGACACATTGATCCCACTCGTGCATTCTTCGACTTGATTTTCTGATACGTGCTCTCTTGCTATTGTTAGCCACACTGCCGCCTGCGCGAACTCAACCAATGTACCAATCGTCAACGGACAAATGATGGCGCACTGCGCTACCTGCAAGGCCTCTGGTTCGTCCATCATTGCCTCGGCGACCATCGCTGGTGTTCCGGGAACATCTCTCATCGGCACGGTTCCCGCAGGCATCCGTGGCACTCGCACTCTTGCACCCACCGCTACTTCGTCTGAAGCCGCTGCCGCTGCCGGTTCTGACACAAAGCCCAACAGCGCAGCTCATATGGTTCCTGGGTTTCCTGTGGCCGCTGTTGCTGCAGTTGTTGGTAGTCTTATCATGGCGTAAACATTCTGGACGTCTTTTTTGTACCCATCATTCCTTCTATTCATTCATATTGCACATAGTAGCTTGTATTCATTCATATTGCACATAGTAGCTTAGGGACCATCTTCCACTTGTAGTAGTGGTAGATTCGACTTAGTGCATCTTTTTTTTTTAGCTAAATAGTATCGTTGATATTTTCATTATCCATTTGACACACACTCTCTGCCCACTGAACATTGACGTGAGAACCTTGCCCTGGGATGAAGCCCAAGGAGGAAGTCTATTTCCCTCCCCTGGGATTCGATTCTCTTTCCCAAAAAGGTTGAGTTGGGCAAGAATGCTTACGCGAATCCGTGTCGAAAAGCCTCAACGGAAAAGTTCGCGCGTTCTAGTTTCACACTAAGAGTGCACACTCTGGAGAAGGAATAATCAAAACGATGAACAAGAATTTATTTTTGGGGAGGTCTGAAAGTGTGCGACAAATAAAGAGTTCTTTTTTTTTTCTGAAGCGGAGGAATGGATTGATGGATCAAAAAAAGCGGCGCGTCGAACCCAAGCAGCCAGCCATTGTTCGACTGTTTGGTTTTGAGGCGTCTTTCTTTGCCCCCATCGCCCTGCTTCCCGTCCCGCAATCTTGACCATCTCGCTGGTCACCATCGCTTTTTCAAACATACCCCGACCCTCTATCCATTCTTATATCCCTCCAACTATCACCCTTCCTGTACACTCTGCAAATCCTTGAATTCTAGGTGAGTGTTAGCAAGCCGCTGCTCCAAGATGGAGAATGGCGCGTCACCTTGGGAAAAGGCTTTGTTTACTGGGAGAAAAAAAAACCCCCCCGGATTTGGCGAGAAATAAGATTGATGCTGATTTTCCCTCCTCGTTCTTGGTTTTAGCAATCTTCATACCAGTCCTTCACCATGCCTCGTGAAATCGTCTCCGTCCACGCGGGCCAATGTGGAAATCAAATTGGTGCCAAATTCTGGGAAGTCGTTAGCGACGAGCACGGTATAGATCCCACTGGTCATTACCAGGGTGATTCCGACTTGCAGCTGGAGCGCATCAGCGTCTACTACAATGAAGCCAGCGGTGGAAAGTACGTGCCGAGAGCCGTGTTGGTTGACCTCGAGCCTGGAACTATGGACTCTGCGCGTGCCGGTCCTTACGGCCAGCTGTACCGACCGGACAATTTTGTGTTTGGTCAGTCGGGCGCTGGTAACAACTGGGCAAAGGGTTATTACACGGAAGGAGCGGAACTGGTGGAAAGCGTTTTGGACGTGGTGAGGAAGGAAGCCGAGAATTCGGACTCTCTGCAGGGTTTCCAGGTGTTTCACTCGCTCGGTGGAGGTACGGGATCTGGAATGGGATCGCTGCTGGTCTCTAAGGTAGGGCAATCCGTCTCTCAGTCCCATACCACTGTACCAGTGCGAATTTTGAGTCTCAAACTTCGTTCTCTGTCTGACTCATAGATCCGCGAAGAATTCCCCGACCGTATGCTTGCCACCTTCTCTGTGATGCCTTCCCCCAAAGTTTCCGACACCGTTGTGGAACCATACAACGCTACCCTGGCCATCCATCAACTGGTCGAGAACTCTGACCTTTCATTCATGATTGACAACGAGGCTCTGTACGACATTTGTCTCCGCACGCTCAAAATCACATCCCCAGCTTACAGCGACCTCAACCATCTTGTGTCCACTGTGATCTCGGGCATCACGACCTGCCTGCGTTTCCCTGGTCAGCTCAACGCCGATCTGCGCAAACTGGCCGTCAACATGGTCCCCTTCCCGCGTCTGCACTTCTTCACCGTCGGATTCGCTCCCTTGACTGCCCGTGGGTCCCAAGCCTACAGCTCCCTCACCGTTCCTGAACTGACCGCGCAGCTGTTTGATGCCAAGAACATGATGGCTGCTTGCGACCCCCGCCACGGTCGTTACTTGACTGTCTCCACCATTTTCAGAGGGAAAGTCAGCACAAAAGAGGTTGAACAGCAAATGTACAACATGCAGACCAAAAACTCTAGCTACTTTGTCGAATGGATTCCCAGCAACATCAAGACTGCCAGTAAGTCACAAAATAACCCTTGCATACTCCTGAAACACGCTTCTCCGTGCTCACCTCGTCACTTTCCTCCGCTTAGTTTGCGATATTCCTCCCCGCGGCCTGAAAATGTCGGCCACCTTTATTGGCAACACTACGTCTATCCAGGAACCTTTCAAGCGCGTCCAGGTCCAGTTCAGCGCCATGTTCCGTCGCAAGGCCTTCTTGCACTGGTACACGGGCGAAGGCATGGACGAGATGGAATTCACCGAGGCGGAATCCAACATGGCCGACCTCATCTCAGAGTACCAGCAGTACCAGGATGCGTCTGCCGAAGAGGAGGGCATTGAAGGTGAGAATCGTCGCATGTATACATAGCAGGAACCCCCACCACCCTATAGATTATTGAAACTCGCTATTTGTTTTTTCTCCCGCAGAGGACCAGGACGGCTACCAAGAGCAGGATAGCTACCAGGACCAAGAATAATCCTAATTCAAACCGCAAAACAAATTGAAAAGCAACTCAAAACACTCGGCGCGGCTAATTGCTACACTAGGAGTCGCTAGTCTACTCAGGCTTCAGCCAGTCATAGACTTCTTTATTTCCCCCACCTAGTCTCACACACCTCGCCATGCCACCAGCACATACCTAGAAAATAGGTTCATAGCAGCATCTCTCCTCACGTTAATTTAGAAGATCTCGCTTTCTTTATTGCATCCAACCCTCCTCGCTCAACAACCCCTTCACCAACTACTAGGAATTAGAAATAACACGTACGCGCTTTATTGTGACAATTTCCTCGACGTTAAAGCAGTTGATAACGGGCTTTTGCAGTCTGGTAGGCATGTCCAGTGGCCGCGCGTTCTTCAAGCAACGCTCTCAATGAAGACAAAGACATGCATCTAATTCAACATTTCCTATCTATCTAAATATACAATAAAAAACTAAACATTTCCTCGTTTACCACCCTGCAATTCACAACCCCGCCTGTTTCATAACCTCCTCCACAAAATTATCCTCCTTCTTCTCAATCCCCTCTCCACATTCCCACCTCACAAACTGCCGCACCTCCAATTTCACATTCCTTTGCAACTCTGGAAAAATGTCGACCACAGCCTGGTCCAACACCTGCTGCACACTCCCACCTCCAAACACAAACGGTTGGCGGAGGAGGACCACGCGGTCGAGATGGTCGGACGCCGATTCACCGTCGGATGCTGCTTCGGTGGTGGGGTTAATGTCGGATTCGGAAACGACTTGAGGGTTGAACCCAACAATATGTTGTGCGACCTTGTTCGCGAGCGTGAGAAGCGCGGATACTTGGGTTGGGGTGGTTGTGGTAGGCGGCGAGACGTGGAGGACGGCAAGGGCAGCAATCCGGCCAAACCCGCGCGGGAGGGTCGAGTCGCCCCCAGAGTGTGCGTATGAGCCCGCAAAGAACTCTTGGTGGCCTGCTGTTGTCGGTGTTGGTGTTGATGTGACAACCGCGCGCCGAATCTTGATATTCTCTCCCAATTTCCCAATCGTCTCCACCACATCCTCCTGCACCGTCTTAAACTCTCCCACCTCAGCCGCCGTCGCGCTCGGCAACTGCGGGGCCGAGGTCAAGAATTCCACGGGCACATCCACCACCACCTCGTTCCCCTGTCCCCTCACCCCCTGATCTCCCACCATGATCGTCGTGGCCCCAACTCTCTTGACCAACTCTACAAAATCCTTGGACCGCGCCACAAAATCCGTCTCCGCATTCACTTCCACCACCACGCCCCTCGCGCCATTCTCCAGACACAGCGCATGCACTACGCCCTCCGCGGCCACCCTTGACCCAAGCTTGGCGGCTTTCTTGGCCCCGGATGTTAATGTATCGTTCTGCAGCCACGCGAGAGCGTCGGCGTACGAGGTCCCCGAGGTCGCGGAGAGCGCTTCGCGCGCTTTGGAGATGCTGCACTGTGTTTCTTTGCGGAGGCGGGCGACGAGAGCGAGCGTGGGGGAGGCGAGAGTAGGGTGGGTGCTGATGAAGGTTCGGGCGAGCGGGGAGAGAGGGCAGAGTGGGACAAGGCGCGGGTGGGATGCCCGGACTGTGCGTGGGAGGTAGTGACTGAACATGATAGATAGGCGTTGCTGATGAAGAAATAATCTTCTTGTCCAATGTTGGCCGGCGGAATGTCCTACTGTAAATTGGATCATTCCGAATGTTGGGCAACGCGTTCCTTTTGCTCCGTTGCATGGTTACCTGCCCAACCACACTTTTTTCCAATCATTCATGATGTGCGTATAATCTCGCTTATATTAGAGTCCTCGTTATTATCAACACGATATCCAATACTGACACCCTGCATCATCCTGGGTATACTCCACTATCAGCATAAAAATATAACTATCAGACTACGCTTAGCGCACTCTTTTTGAACAAGGGTCCAAACTACGTCCCGCTAGCTTGGTCCACATGTCCTCATGCACAGTTTCGTTGCGGTCACGGTTCTCTTCTATGATATCAGAATGGGTCTTCATCTGTTTTCATTTCCGGCGATTGCACCGAGTCTCTGAAGCTCACGCGTCAACGAAGGAATAGGTCTTTTCACCGCCACATGGCCTCAGTCCTAGAATATGCTGACAAACACTTGTGGGCCTCGTTTTCCAGAGAGTAGGTGGTCAAGTCCCGTCTGCCGCACCCTCCACCCGAGTCGCGACGACTTCACTTTGCCGGCTGCCCAGGTCCTTCGCCACTAGACCTGCTATGCATGTTTCCCTCAGCATTCCCGCTATCATTCCGCTCTGCACTGCCTAACAGACTCGTGGCCATACTATCATCATCGTTTTGAAGCTCCATCCCTGCCACTGCGTTAAGTGTACTTTGGGGCCGCATCGGCGCCATTTATCAAGGACGGGTGGGTATCACTCATCTCGGGGACATCTGCGGCAACAGAAATGGTAGCGTGGTTCTCTGAAGGGATTTCTCCCTCCATTGATGCCAGTGATAGTTGTGCTTCCGTTTGGGTTGTCGCGGCATCATGAACTGGGTGTATCATCGCGTCATCATCTGCCACATGGTTCACGGCACTCATGTGCAAAGATGCATCCACCGCTCGGAATGGGGCAGGGGATCCACCCACGTCCATCATGATCAATAATGCCGATCGGGCATCGCCATCCTCGATGGCATGCGTTTCACCCAGTGAATGATGTACATCCCCTCTCGACGTACTTTGGAGTGGCCGGCTCGCTACTTCCATCGTCATCATTTCGTTGATCGTATCTTTAGCAACGAGGCCCACAGCACATAGCGGGCCCCCGACCGAGCGATTGCCTATTGAATTTGTGGTACGCATTGGTGCAGGCGCCTCAGGGACGTCACCCAGCGCTGCAATGTGGTCTCTCCCCACTGAAGGCTGCTCCAAAGCCGCAGTATGCGTGTCCGGCACCCGCGTGTCAACAATGGAGCTGCGCCGTATCAGCTCCACCACCTCCGCCTCCTTCTTATCAATCTCCATCGCCAGATTCACAGGCACTTCCGCCTCCGGGCTTGCATTCATGCCAGTGCCGTCAGTGTGAGTTGGTGCGGTGTCTGCGGTATTGTAGAGTCCACCCAAATTCAGGAGCGCCTGCACTCCAAGAGCTTCGTCGGGGTCCATCTTGATGATGACCTCCAAGTCATTGGCCATCTCCGGGGAGACATCTTTCGTGGCGGAACCACTACCAATGTCTTCCTCATCGCTGAATATGTTCTCGTCCTCGCCCTCCCCGTCTACACTGGACGATGGTCCTGGTGTGGCGTTGTGGTCGTGATGCTCTGCCGTTGTTGCGGCCGGGTGATGGTCAAAGGCCGCCCCCACCACCTCTGCTTCCCAGACAGCGTCTTCCAGATCTTTCCACAACGGGAGCTCGGTGGCTTCAGACATGGGCCGGTAGCCGGGTGGTGGTGGACATCGAAAGTTTGGTCCAAAGTTCACGGTCACATTGGCGCCTCTGTATAATGATATCGCTGGGTGATACTTTCCTGCTCGCAGAAACACACGTCTCATCAGCTATCGGTCTCGGACCGCAAACAACCGTGAGGAACTGACCTCGAAGCAAGTTCTTGTATGCAACTCCCAAGCAAGCTCCGTTTCTATAAAATTGGATCTCGCTTTCGGTGGCTACTGTCAGCGGCTTGGATCGGAACGGCAGATACGGAGTCTCCTTGTCCCACAACCGTGGGAAGAGGTCCGCTATGCTCCCCGTGGATGGAAGGCTGATGGCCATGCCCATTATGTCGCCAGGACCTGAGGAGAAATGAGCAAACTCATGTTGATAACAAGTTCCACTGTTGTGTAAACCGGTCAACACTTCGATATTTGTTTTTTGCTCACCATAACCTTCGCTGTAGTCAGGAGGCGCTTCTTTGTTTTTCACGCTCTGATGAAATAAAGTCCCTGGGGAATCACGGTAGCCGTAACTAAATTGATCGTAGCCACACGGCGCCTGTAAATCGCCACTGATCTGTGACCACCCAATTCTGAGAAAACAGCCCCAACGTCAGTATCTGCTTTTTGCGGCAGATTTTTTTATCCGTAGAAGAGCCCACCTCGTATGACCAGAGTGCTGATTTATCATCACTTCATAGTACCACTTGCCCTCCCAGACACCATGCGTAGCTTTAGCCATCCGATAGCCGGCATCGGAGGAGACAGTCATTCCATCGTCCGCCACAGTGACTTGTGGAGCCCTGTGTGTCGTGTCATGGCTCATTTGCACAGGATCGGTGGAATTGTCAACATCCCGGTAGAGTTCTAGCAGAAAGGCATTGAAATCCTCGTCAGCGCCAACTGTGATAACGGATGTCTTCCTTGATGGACATTGTTACCGATCGCGATAGCAGGATCTATAAATTCTTCTTCCACCGGCTTCTTCTTTGCTTGCTTCGACGCCCTTGATTTTGCGCTCTCCGCCTGCGGAGTGTTGGAGTGGCTTCGTGTCTTGCCTCGAGGACGCTTGGTTTTCTGTGACATAAAGCAGATCAGCATCAGCTCGACCATGACCCTTTTGCCTCTTTCGGATCCTTACAGTCTCTGCCGCCGCTACCGAGTCATTTTCTGATTCGTCGGCCCGTTTCCGCTTGGCTTTAGGGCGTTCAGGACGCTGAAGAGTGCCATCAGCAGCAATGTTTGACTCAGGTTGCGTGGCTCGCTTTCCATGTTCGTACGCGGATGGCAGCATGATTGCTTCCAGCGCCCACAAGCCTGAAAGCGCGGGATGTAAGAACAAAGGGTAACGTACAGTTTACGGGCTCAGAGCACAGCAGTACCTTGATCATGCCCAAACTGCTTCATGCCAGCAAGGAACCGCTTCTGCGTGGACAAACAGCTGGCCACCGTGTTTTCCCACGTGGCTGTGCGGGTCTTCAACCAAAACCGTTTCCAGTTCAAGTCGATAAAGTGACAAATGTCCGATTTCCATCCGTAGTATTTGTGCTTGCCGTCGGCTGACAGTTTCCGCGGCGGCACGGTAAGCGACAGGTTGAGGAGTGTAATATGTATGACGTCGACCCTAAGCATATCTACGGGTCAGATCCGTGTGATATGAGCGTGTCGCTGATGCTGAGCGTTTGCGTCTGTACCAAGTCAGAGTTAGACGTTTGAGCGTCTCTTTTCCACGGGTACAACTCCGGCAACGAAGATAGTAGAAGTCGTCGCCAAGAAAGGGGCGACATTCGGGCTTCCAGTATTTCATCGCCGTAATGCATGCTGCGGGGATCAATGCACATCAACAACGTGTATCACACCGATGATACGTCCACAATTGTGTGAGCACTGCATACATTGATGATACCAATTTTTGCAGCTCGCGCATTGTAGCATGGGACGATAGAGTTCGCTAATATGCAGCAGACCGAGTGTTAGGTTTTCAAATTGCAGGTTTCACATCAATAAGTGTTCAAGCAATCATTGTCCGACGTACGAGCCACTCACTCATCCTCGGGTGATTTATCACAGTAGCATGGACGCTGTTCAGGCGGACTTTTCTATGATCAAGGCATAAGCGGGCGTTGCTGGCTTTCATTCTTTCTGCACTTGGAGGAAAGGACATACTGTTCGTCGCCCGGGTTTTTTCTGGGTAGGTGGTTTTACATGGCCGGTCGATTCCGTTGGTGATTCGTGAAGCGGTCTAGAACCAGCTTTGGGCGTAGATCGCTCGTCATCTCCGCTTTGCGGTGGAGCCAAGTCCCACTGGTTGGTTTCTCCCTGCTTTCTTATCTCCGGGTATACGTAAGGGTCGCTCGCGAGATCATTCGAGTACCGTCTGAATCCAGACAATGTGGGCGCAGTCGGAATTTCAGAGTCCTGCGTGTATTGTGACAAGACCGACCCCGCGGGCGGAATCCCTTTGGTCAGGGAACACTGCTGACCTCGTTGCAGCGGTGAGACGGCCTGGCTAGGTTTCCCCCTCAATGGACTGTTGCCCGATAAGAATCTTTGGTCACCGGTAGTGTTGATATCGCCCAGCCGAGCTGAATGAACACTTTGGTGGTCGGTGGACAAGAGGTCGGTGATGTTCATTATTGAGCTTTCCTGACCCCTTTTGGCCCTTCGTTGGGAAAAACGTGAGGGGGTAAATCAAGTAAGCTTTGGGGCAATTGCTGTACTCGGCTTGGGACGTTCGCAAAAGAGAATATGCTTCACGGCACGCCTTGACCACAAGGCTTGTTTGCGAGAACGTTATGCTAAGAGCGTAATAAATCGAGTCGGCTGCAAAATGGAATTCAGAGGAAAGTCCTGGTATTGAAAATGTGGAAATCGCGAATTCTCCAATGAGGTTTGAAGGTGAACGTGACTGCGCGGAGGGCCAAAAACCCGCACAGTAGACACTCTCCGTCTCTCCGACGAAATCTGACCAATACACAATTGAATCGAGGGGCGTTCATTCGACTGGCTTATGACTTTGCAACCATTTAGGAGGGATGGCCAGAGAGCATTCTTGGCGTCAACGAAGCTGGTGGAGCTAGCATTTGGCCAACGCTGGTTGCACTTTGTAGGAGCACCCAGGAGTTTTCACGTAAATTTGTGGGACCCGCTGCCCAAAAGTTCGAGATGGAAGTAGAGATAGAATGGGACCCGCAAGAGCCGATGCGGACCTTCCCTGTAACTTCACACGCACCGAGATAAATAAAACTGCCCACCGTTGGCGTTTGTATGATCGTCAGGCCCCCAAACGGCGGTATGATGTTAAGAATTCCGCAGAAATGATGTCCAATGCAATCATGTCACAAGAAATCATCATCATGGTGCAGGGACGCACGGGTTCGTTTGATCTCACAGTTTCCGATGGCGTTGATGATTGCATGAACGAAACCTTCAGACGGAAATGCGCGTGTAGAAATGCGACTGCGAAACGCGTCTCATCGCAAGCCACGGCCTGTCATCCTCATCCCCGATTTTCTACTCAGAAAGCCCTCCGGGAATGGAGAAAGCCTTGGTCTCAAACATCTAACAGCGTCGCCATTGTCTTTACCCACGCCCTAGGCCCAAACCGAAAAAGAACAGCCGGAAAACACAGACGATGTTCCCACCTCCCGACGACGACCCGCCATGCCGAGTCCCCACTTTTACCCCCCAATCACTCTCTCGCCGACCACCGCTCGACCAAGATCTCAGCGACCTATTCGACAGTCCTGACGATGACGACTGTTTTAGCTTACTCGGCTCATCTGCAACTTATCCCAAACGCGCTGCACCACCACCGTGTCACACCATGGGGGTTGTTGGTCGAGATGCAGCGATGGCAGACTGTGCTGCGACACCAACTCAAGAGAGCGAGGATGTACGTAGTGACGCTGCGGATGCGCCACCGAAGCGCAAGTTGCTGGGACGACGGGATAGGTCGGCATTCCAAATGGCGGGTACCCAGAATCCATTCGCGGCCCATGGGGCGCCTTCACAGACGTGTGTAAGGGACGACGATGGAGAGTCGAGTTCGACATTGAGGTTATCTGTGAATAGTGGAAAACCACCTGCATCGATTTCCCGCACATTTGGCGTCCCGGCTGGTATATTTGCCACCGCGCGCGTGTCAGAAACGACAGCGGTGGACGATGCGGAGCATTGGGATGGTGATGATAACATGCAGATAGGTGCTGTACTAGAAGGCGAAGCTGATTTGGAAGCGGCATCTGCGAGCCATGCAGCAGATTTCAAACGGCTGCGTGAACACGAATGTGAGTTGCCGACGGGCGTCGTATTTCCGACGATCAACGGTGATGCGAAGCGCGCTAGAACAGAGCCACGACCGCTGTGGCTCAGAAAACATGCGGATGAAGATGCTTGCGCATTGGAGAGTCTGGTTGAGAGGAGAGATGCATGCGGCGAGCAGCGTGCAGTTCGAATGGGATCACCATCGATCAGTGTCACGTCGTCGGCACCGGACGACGCTTTGGAGTTGCTACCGGGTCCCACGGGCACGCTCCCGCCAGTGGTACGTGTCGCCATGCTCTATTCTGCTGTCCACCAGCCGTCTGAAGCCAGTGCATTGCGTGCAGTCGGCAGAGGAAGAAGAACTGATGTTTGGGGGAGGGACGCACGCATCGCTGCTTCTCCCGGATGTCAGATCAACCCGACCACGACATGCGAGTTTGAGTTCCCACGTCCACGGTTCATTGCATCAGCAACATCCTCAACAACGACAAGACCCACACCAGTCGACAACTGTTTGCGATACACTACTCCCTTTGGACGCGTTCCCGGCGTGGCGAAACATGGCCGCTGCTTTTCCTATCCATAATGGTATGCTCCCGCACCCACCAACAAGACAACCAACACAATTCACCCTGAAACCCCCATTTGTTGTTAAAACGCAATAGCCAACACCAGCATCGCGTCGTGTATGAGCGGCCCATCGACCCCCACCACCCCCACCACCCTCCGCATCGAACCACCCTTTGTGGTCCTTATTGACACCCTCCTCCGCACCGATGTGGACGCGGCGGCGGAACTGCGCGATGCGGCGGGAGAACGCGTGCGGGCGGTGATCCATGACGAGGTTTTGAAGCTGTTTGGGGATGGAGTCGAGGAAGGAGCAGACGGAGACGGAGATGGAGGTCAAGTGGGGATCGGGCCGGGGGCTGTTTTGCAGTTGAGAAATGTCAGTGCTCTGTTCTTTCGATTCGATGAAGTGACAGGGACGCTCAGACTCCCGGGATTTTGTTTCTAGGTGTCGATTTTGAACATTGGACGACGTGCAAAGTATCTCAACATCACGACGGCGTCAATCATGTGCGTGTACCTGCGCAATGGCGACATGCGCCGCCAATGAAGCCGAACATATGTTAGCACATGATCTGCGGCCATTCACGGGCCCCCTATTATGCCCAATGTTTCGTTCTCGCCCACATCCTATTGCGATTTTGTTGTGTTTGGGTTCTATTTTCATGAGCACAAATGAGGGGATATGACACAGAAGTGGAAAAAATTGTGATGATGTGTATAATGAGAGTAAATAGGGGATAGGGAAAAGCGGCCTCGACTCTAGATTGTATAGTATATATTGTAATAAAGACGGTCATCTGCCTGGATCCAGCTTTCTTTTCTACTTGCTGCGCGTCACCGGTCGTTTCTCAACGAGATTGTCTCTCAACCGGTCTTGCCACTCCTTGTCGAATCCATGTTTGGAGAGGTAGTTTTCGACGCTGCCATGTTTGTCGATGATGTATTTGATGGTATCGCTCAGGACATTGGCGGGTGCGTCCGAGAACGAAGGGTCCAGTCCCGTTTTGGCCATTTCCTGGACCATGACATCGCGTTGCGAATCAAGTCCCCCTTGCGAGCGGTGGAAATCGGTGACAATATGTTCCACGCTGACCCCGGCGCAGTGGAGAGCCATTGCAATGACCATGCCTGTTCGGTCTTTGCCCTGGGTGCAGTGGACGAGGACGGGGAAGTTTTCGGGGACGGCCATGAGTTTGAGGGCTTGCACGATTTCGCCGCCGCAGTAGTCAGCAAAGTTGTGGTACAGGCCGATAAGGCCTTTAGGGGCAATGGCTTCTTCGCCGATCATTTGGACCGCGCGGGGTTTATTGCCTGACGCTATCAGTGCAACGACTTTGCATTTCTGCCATACGCCGAGGGGTTTCCACACCCCATGGCGGCGGAAGTTATGACCCGCAAATTCAATCGAGTAGCGGTGTCGTCTTCCCCCTCCTGGTGTGATGGATCCAATAGAAGCTGCGTCGACGGGCGGGTTGCGGGGTCCGAAATAATCGGCATCGCTTTCGTCCGTGTCAGAGTATGACGACTCGATGGGTGGTTTGGGGTTGATATCGTCGTTAGTTTTCAGGGGGGACAACTCGGATTCCATTTCTTGCTCGATGACGGGGAAGAGGAAGGTGGAGGAGACGTGTTGGCAATCTTTGCGTTCGAGGTCGGAGCGGAGATCGATGACGGTCCGGATGCCGTACCGGTTCTTGAGGGTTTCGACGTCTTGTGGAGTTGAGTCGTCTATACGAACGTGGAAAGGGTAAGGGGAGATAAGTTGAAACATCCAAAAAAAAAGGGGACGATGGTGAATTCACTGCTCATTCACCGACGTACCGAGTCGCGCGGACCTAAACAGGTTGCCCACTTTCAGGACCGGTTGCTTCTCCGATTCACTTGATGGTCTAAAAAAGCCAACACACCCAGTCAAAACCTTAATCGCACATCCCATATCCCAAACACGAGCCCACGCATGACACTCACGATTCCATCACATCCGCATTATAATTCCTCCCCACATCTCTAAAGTTTGCTACCTTCGTCAACCCAGATCCTTCCGATGCTTGCTGTTGCTGTTGTTCCGGTTGAGAAGAGGATGGGCGCCGTAAGGGTTGTGGCTGCACGGCGCCGAAGGCGTTTCGGTTCAGCAGCGGGTTGGTGGTGGGCGTCGCTGGCAAGGGCGAGGGCGGGGGCGGTGCGGGAGTTGTCATCATACGCAAAGGGGATGAGTGAACGAGGAGAGTAGCGTTGGTGGCGAAGGTATAGATGTTGTTGCGAAAAGCGAATGGATTTAGTGTTGAAGGACGAAAGGAGCCCAGGGGAATTGACATGGAGATACAGGTGTGAGTCTGTGAGAAGAGTCGAGGCGGGATATCGAAAGAGTGACGTTGGTGTGAGACGCGTCTTTGTGTTTGACGCAATCAGCCGCCCAAGCAAGCCATGTTTGTGATGAGAATACCGTAGAGTAGAGTAACCGATATATCGATAATAGAAAGTTGCTGCCTCTTTGATGTTTAACATAATACGAGTCTCCAGCACTACTGACTTAGTTTTGTCCGGTATATCTAATATTATTTGTATTGACAGAGGGCGAGGAAAGAGGCTAATCGATCGACTAACGAAGAGTAACTTGAATATGTTACGGGTTCTGACGATGAGACGAAGTGTAATCATGCGGCCGGCAACATGCGCTCCAAGGGTGAAGTATAAATGGCTTTGTCCAGAGATATCCTCTTCCTCTTCCAACGTAGATAAATAATAGTGTGATTTTCCTTGGAAGGCGACTTTTCAAATTCTAATTTTGTGGATACGTTCTAATTCTACTTTCGAATAATAACTTCCAGAAAAAGAAAATAGCATTTAAACCTAGGCTCTCGAACGCATATAAAAAGGTAAGTCACGCTCTGCCATCCTATCCCCGCACTTCCTTTGCCCAACTCGCTCTCTCCCCTCTTCTGGTTCTGTGAACAACTACGGGTAAGCTTACCCTCGATTACCGCGGTGGGCGGGCAAAGCATTGACTGGGTTCTGAATCCCTGTTTTCTAGTTGAGCAGTGAGATTCTCGCGAAAATTGGCCTTTGGACTCTGCTGGACTTTGACGATTGCACCCGTCCTTTTTTTGGGGCCTTTTCTTGTGGGCTTCCACAGGGGACTGGGATACCCCATGGGCATGCTTCAATATGCCCGAAAGAAGACGGCACAAGCGGCCACCGATTAAAACTGCAAGTGCAAGCGCGGAACAACGAGGATTGTTAGAGAGACCTTCCCAACCCACGACACCGATTGCAATTGCAAGTGCGGACAACGAGAGGATTCCTTTAGAGAGTGAGAGATGAAGAACAAAACACTCTTTTCTTCACACTCAATTACTCATTCTGTGACTCATCCGCGAGAATATAGACATACTAGATGTAGTAGGTTAACAGAGATGAACAATTCAATCTTTTGTGACTCGTCTTTTGTGTGAAGTGCTCCTTCAAAGTGTTCCTTCAAAGTGTTCGTTCCGAGTGTTCCTTCTTTTTCTTTTCCCCCCTTTTTTTTTTTAATCCTTCCTTCTTGGGAACACTTCACGAGTTTATACGGGCTTCGTGAATTGGCACCATCCTTTACGCATCGTAGTCAACATACTATATCTCTCTTCAAAGGTAATAACAATCAGGGTTTTTCGTGCAGCTCCCCTGCCGACATGCTCACTGTCGAAAAAAACACTCCCAATCTTAGGCTTACAGTACCTTTACGACAACCCAAAAAGATGAGCGTCAGGTGCTTGTTCAAAGCGGGGGCCTGCGTCCGACTCTCTTCCGCTCGCAGCTCCGTGGTTCCATCCTGCATGCGCACTCGCACCCCACAATCGTCGACAGCATCACCTTCCCGAGCAACTATGAGGACCTTCTCCGCCATGCCTTCCAAATCCGAACCCACCTCCCCCGCCGACCCATCCGACGAATATCCCTTTGCCGACGCCCGCGTCGCGCCTAGCACGCACGCCCAACTGCAGCGGGACTCGAAATACCTCTTGCAACTCTACGCCCGCCCCGACGTCATCTTCACCCGCGGCGAGGGCTGCTACCTGTACGACACGGCCGGTCGCCGCTTTTTAGACATGAACGCCGGTATTGCCGTTAATGCCCTTGGCCACGGGGATAAGGAGTTTGCCAACGTGGTGGCGGAACAGACGAGGAATATGGTGCATTTGAGTAACTTGTATCATCATGATTACGCGGGTCCGTTTGCGGAGGATATTGTAAAGTCGTTGCCGAAGAACTGTGAAGGAGGATTGTCGAAGGAGGGGCAAAAGGTTTTTTTCTGTAACTCGGGAACCGAGGCTAACGAAGGTAAATACTCTCCATGTAAAATCCTCGGGTATCAGAACACCTTCTCATGCTGCGTTCTTTTTCATAGCTGCCCTCAAATTCGGCCGCAAATACGGCCGCAAAGACCTCAAAAAGAACGAAGCCCCAACCAAATCCACCATCGTCTCCTTCAGCAACGCCTTCCACGGCCGCTCCATGGGCGCTCTCTCCGCCACCCCGTCCCCGAAATACCAAACACCCTTCATGCCCCTCCTCCCCGGTTTTGTCCACGCCCCTTACAACGATCTCGAGCGCGCCGCCCAGGTCATTGACGACTCGGTCTGTGCCGTCATTGTGGAACCGGTGCAGGGCGAAGGTGGCATTATCCCCGCCTCGAAAGAGTTTTTGCAATACTTGAGGAAGCGGTGTGATGAGATTGGCGCGGTCTTGATTTTCGATGAGATTCAGGTAGGTCTTTTGTTCAATTTCCCGCATCAAAAAGGCGTCCATGGGAGATGTGACCTATCTACGTATATCTGACCCTCCATTTATCTATTTCTCCTTCCATAGTGCGGACTCGGCCGCACCGGCACTCTCTTTGCCTACGAACAGTACGGCGTCGCCCCGGACATCCTCACCCTCGCCAAACCCCTCGCCAACGGGCTCCCCATTGGCGCCGTCGTTCTCGCCCCGCACGTTGCCGCCCACATCCACCCGGGCGACCACGGCACCACCTTTGGCGGATCCCCACTCGCCACCCGCGTGGGGCACACTGTCTTTTCCCGCATCAACAACCCCCATTTCCTCACCCACGTCAAAGAAATGGGCCAACATCTCTACACGGCCTGCACCGAGCTCGCCAACAACTCGCCACTGGTGTCCGCGGTCAGGGGCAAGGGACTCATGGTCGGCCTCCAACTCCGCGATTCTGTCGACCCGGCCCTGTTTGTGGATTTGGCGCGGGAACAAGGCGTCCTCGTCATCTCGGCGGGGAATAACACGGTCCGACTCGTCCCGCCGCTCATTATCACGAAAGAACAGATTGACCATGCGGTCGTCGTGTTTGAGGACGTGATTAGCGATATGGAGTCGTATATCGCGACGGGCAAGGATCTGAAAGTGTGAGAAGACAAGAAGAAAAGAAAAGTGGGCCGCACACCTACATATACTGGCGCCCAAACACCCCACCGCAAACAGATGTCTACCTCACACCTTGTATCCTTTCACATACCTAAACATGTATATCCGTCCCCGTAGTTGACCCCGCAATCAACAGTGCATTGTTTTCCAAACATAATCGTGCAACTTGTCCATTGACCACTTTGTAGTTTTCCAAGAACACATCTGTCAAACACACACACAGCCCTTGTGCCTGCCGGAATCCTGCGACTGATGTATTCACTTAGATAGGTTTTGCTTGTGTATCTACTGCGGAGTCTGCGTGTACTTCTCCCTAGTCTATTAAACTAGCGACTGGCGCAAGCCATTGGAAATGAATCTCGCGGAATATTTCACTGATATATTATCATCCCCCATTATCTTCTCATTCCAAACTGATCCAGCCGCTGTCGCTCGCGATGCAGCCACGACCTTGGCGCGTCCGCGGGTGTCGCAGCGGGTGCAGCAGTAGCAGCCGCGTTGGCATTGATTTTCAGTTTAGCCGAGGCTTTGATCTGAGCCTCCGTGACCGTGCTGTACCACGCTGAAGCGAGGAGTTTCTGTTCGCGGCGGGCTGCGGCGCGGGTATCCTCGAGCTCGTGTTTGACGCGTTCGAGTTCCGCTTCGCGTTCCGAGATGGTCGAGTTGAGGGACGCGATGGCTTCGGAAAAGTTGTCGTCTTTGGGCACCATGGAGGCGTAGTCTTTGAGGGCGTTTTCTTGGCGGCGGATGTGCTAAGGAGAAAAAGTAAGGGGTCCGAGATTGTCAGAATGTAATGCACTCATAGTGATGCAATTTATGTTATCCTACCTCTTTCGCCTGCTTGAGAGCTGTATGCAGATAGTCGTTCTGACTCTGAGCGTCCACGGCCTGTTTGGTTATGCTCGCCAGCTTCTGAACCGACTCGTCCGATGATTGGCCGCGCGTTTCCATCGCTGCCAAATCCCCACGTAGTTCACTACACAACCCCGACCCAAGTTTTAGCCTCCCAAGGTTTGCAAAAGGGGTGCATACGTTCATTCTGTGGTAATACACATACCTGATCACACGGTCGTGCTGATTCAACGCGTTCTGAGATTCTGAGAGCTCCGCTTGCAGTTTATCCCGCTCGTACGACATCTTGTTTACTCTGCCCATGCTTTGCCGCAGCTCCTCGCTCAACTTTTTGATTTGCTGTTGTAATGGTTCAATATCGGACGCAAGGGAGCGGTGGCTTCCCGTTGGAGTCTGCGGAGATCCAAGCCCTGCCCCTCTAATGACGGGGTATCTTGTCAGTGAAGCGACTTATCGTGATGACAGCAATGCGTATACCCACCTGTCTCCAACTGCCATCGATTGTAATTGAGATAGCTCATTCTCAAGCGCGATGTTTTTCTCGTATGCGATGCGGTAGTCCTATTGTAGTATAAAACGGTTGTGTAAGTGGCATGAGTTGCGGAGACTAGGCAGCGGAGACTCACGTGCTCGTATTTGGCTTTGAGACGATTGGCATCTTCCAGCAAATTCTCCAGTTGCACCATCTTCTCGCCAATAGCTTGCGCCGAGGACTTGTCTGCTCGAAGGCGTTCGACCTCTCGTTCTAGCTGGTTGACCTTAACTTTGCTGTAAGAAAAGTTAGTTTGCGCCGTTCCGATAGCGACAAGTTATGATCTGGCTTGAACGTACAGTAAGGATTCTCCGCCGGGGCTAGCTTCCGAGGGGGATCCTTCAGGGCGACCGCTTTCCGCCACTGACACACACGATTAGCTGAGATATTCGGGCGTATCACGACGACAATTACTCACCCTGATACTCCATATCACGTAATTGGTCCTCCAGATTCTGGATATGCTCATTGTCAGCCCGTTTCTCAAGATCATATCTCTCCAGTTTCGTGCGAGTCTCGGTCAGTTGAAACTCGAGCGTCGAGTTCTCGACTTGGAGTGAGCTGTTCTTGGTTTCCAGCGTGCTGAGTTGCTCTTTGAGTGTATCCACCAACGGCTTGATGCTAGCAATCTTGCGGAACTCTTCTTCCAATTGCGCGTTCCGCGCAGCATGGTGGCTGTTTTGTTCCTCCGCGACCTTCAGTTGCCGCCGCAAATCCCCAACCTCTTCAAAGCGCTTCTTGTACTTGTCGATGATGGCTTCAGACTTTTGCAGCTTGTCGGCCATGTGGCGGAACTCATCAAGAGCATCTTTTAGCCGTTCCGCTTCTTCTCCCTTTCTGAAGGCATCTTCCAGCTGAAGAGAGCACATAAGGTTCAGTACAAGCAAGATCAATATTCATCAAAATGCGCCCAGTACCTTTCGATTCAGGTCCGCAATCGTGTCATTGTTCTTTTCCACCTGTAATTCCAACTCTGTGCGCCTGTTCTCAGTCTTCAATCTGTACCAGAACGTTTAGCGTACCGTAAGCCACATGCAGTACGTCCACGTGGCGACTCACAGTGTCGCTTTCAAGTTGTCTATCTCGGTGCGCAAAATGAAATCGACCTGTCCAGCCTCTGACAGATGCGATAGTGTGGATTCCATATCTTTCATTCTCTTTTCTAATCCGTCTTTCGACACTGTAACTTTTTCCTGCAGGGTTACGTTTAACAAATCAGCAGGAGATGTGTGCGCTCTTGTCCGCGAGCATGTGACTTACATAGTCTAATCGCAGGGCGTCAAGAGTCGCAGTCAACTCCTGATTTGTCTTTTCTAACTCTGCTCTCTCGTACAAGAGAGCGGCCTCAACAGAGCCATCTATGTCCCCATCACTACTCGAGTGTTGATGAGAACACGAAGTACGGATGAGTAAAAAGCATCGTCTCACTACTTACATTGTCCCAGCAGAGCGCGATGCCCCAGGGCTTGCTAGACGTCCCATGACCTACAAACTGGATCAGAACTCTATCCGCCGTAAATCACATGAAGACCTTGCATTCTCATACCGTTTCGATGGCCAGCATCAATGCGTGTTGGGAGGTCTGATCCAGCGCCTGGATCTTCAGAACATATCGTTGATTGTTCTCACATTGCACAGCTAGGGCAATAACCAGCTGAGCCAGCTTCAGGGTTTCCACCACATCCGCGTCCCGTGCGATCAGGGTAAGATTTGGTATCTCCAACCCAGCTGTGTTTTGACCCAACACTTCCTGGTAGTAGCCCATAAGAAGCTTGTACAGCTTCTTTAGCCCATTGAATTTCATGACCCAGTTGTCGTCATAGTCGCCACCACGGGAGGCTTTGAACCATTGTGGGTCGCTGCAGAGCCGGACAGGTGGGAAACCATGGGGTTACAATATGAGACACCTGAAGAGACTGTCTGCAGCGAAATCAAGCGCCAGTTACGTACATTTCGGTCAGAATGTCATACAGAATGGCGGGACCGTCTAGATCCTCCAGACTTCGACAGGGTTTGGAAATGCAGTCGAAAGTGTTGACCTGAAAGAAAGAAACATGACCCACGAAGGTTAGCGTTTTTGGTAAAGAGTTCATAGACAGCCAGTCAAACAAGCCCTACCCATTGCACGACGGCCTTCCCCAAGGAGTCGGTGTCGACCATGATAGTGGCAGCCATTCACCCACAACGAGCGATAGTGTCGATGAGTAGTAGTAGTAATGCCGTAGAAAGCAGTGGGCAATGCAAGTATGGAAATGTGGAAAGTGCAAGTGGTTGCCTGTATTCAGCAGAAAGGCAACACGCATGCGGCCCTCTCATCACAACGTTTCAAAACACGCTTACTCTTAAATTTGCCAACCGAATCTCCGACGAGATAACTGTAACTTAAGTTCCTACAGCGGACTTTTTCCAGCCGCAGAAATCAGAATCGAGTTGACATTACCCGTCGTCTCAAGTGCCCAAGTAGGGCTGTGGGAATGAAGCAAGGCTCGGCAAATACCTATGATCTACTCCTACTCCTGGATAGTTGTTGTTGTAATGGGTCTTCAACTGTTGGTTAGTAGCATCATCAGTACCACTTTCCATTCTGATGTTCGCAGGAATACAAGGGACTGCCATTCGAGTTCTGAATATATTGGCCAGAGTTGGACAATGTTTTGTAGGATTGGATATCCGGCCAGGTCGACGGTGAACAGATTGTTGGAGGCGCTCAATACAGGTTTACTATTTGTAGAAAGACTATGCCAATGAGGTCCTTCCACTGAGATATTCTGACTAAAGAATGGCGAGAGTTTCGCAAAACAGGGGGAGATTTTGATCAACGAAAATGAAGACAGGAAAGCGATCAAGTGGAGACACTTTTCGGAATCTCCGAGCTGGCAACGCAATCAGCGGCCGAGTTCCAATCCATTTTACACCAGGAGTGGCGGGAAATGACAAGCGGGCACAGCGCCGGCAGAAAAAAGAGAGAAAGAGCTAGGAACTCATGGTCGGAAGAGAACCGTGCAATTGGGAAGAGGGAAGAGCTGCAGCATCTGAATTGACAGACTACGGATTGTGACAATAAAACGGGACCACGAGATCACAGATCAGGTTTTCTCAGTACAGGACGCCGTTTTAATCCTCATCTCGCATTCCTTTCTTACACCATCCATATGTGATATTTGATACAATCTCCTTTCTGCATACATGAACTACGTGGACCGCCGGAGCTTTGTCTTGATACCCCGCCTCCTTTGCGCATACAACATCATTACAAGCCACCGATAGGTCAATTGCCGTTCTAAGGAGGGCCTGGTGCCCGCATCGCAAGAATGGCATTTTGAATATGCAGGCATAGCCATGACTGCGATAACATTACGCCCATAAATTGACGGCACGAAGAGCGCGCGTGTAAAAGAATGACCAATCGGATGACCAATCATGGCTTTGCACGGCCGCGCTTCTTCCCTTTGACGGTGTTTCTCGAGTTCGCGGCCCTACCAAAAAATGGATTCGCAAACTTCCACAAAGCTATCCATCGACGTCCAAAAACGAGAAAAACAAAATGCACCGAGTTTTTCGCCTAGTTCCCTCTCACCCGCTAAAACCCCGTTGGATATCGTGAGGTTTGCAGACGAGAACTTCAAGGCGGAGCAATGTACGTGCGAAAGAGCGGCAGAGAGACAAACAGACGGGATATGAGATGATGGAGCGGAATGGGCTATTGTAGTTGCAGGAACTTTAGAGTGGGCATGCCGTTGTATACATTAGATTTGCGAATGAGTGCTCATCAACAATACATTTGATACGCCTCACCATCAAGTGTGCATTTTGAATACCTCTTCTGAATATCATTCTCGTCCACACCTTTCTCTTTCGCTCAGATGTCCACACAATGCTTAACCAAAGCACAGAAGAAGCCGTGCGTGCATTCCACCTCGACCTCCTCAATGCGCGCGACGCAGCCGCTGTCGATCTGCAGCGAAATGTGTACAAAAACTACACCGAGTTTGTGCTCATTTCCAAGGAGATTTACAAGCTGGAAACGGACATGTGGGAGCTGCGTGGCTTGCTGTCGGAATTCAAGCAGGTCAACTTGGATCTGCTGAAACTGGGAAATGTGGAGCAGGAAACGGGAAATTTGGAAAGTATGTGCGGAGCAACATTTTTGCAAGCGTCATGGAAAGGGAAATCCACTCTAAAGCTTTTGATGAATTTGTAGAGGTTTCGGAAGATATGCATTCCCAGGATTTAGCGCCCAAAGTAGCCACACCATCGTCCAGTCTCGCCACGCAATCCGAAACGCAGAATCGAATGTCTCAACTGTCTACGTTGTACGAAACCATAGAGGGACTCTCCAAAATCCTCCCGCCCACCCAATCTCGGTACCTGATCCGCGACGGGACAACATCACGATACGCAGAGATCAACCCTCAGAACCTCAACAAGGTGATTCAGAATGTGCATTTCTTCCTGTTGAGCGACACGCTTTTGGTGACTACCAAGAAACGAGGAATTATCAGCGGAAAGAGCCGGATGGTGCTGGATAAATGCTGGAGTGTGGGAGATGTGGCTGTCATTGACGTCAAGGACTCGATGGAGGTCAGCAATGCGTTCAAAGTCCTCCGTCATCCCGACACGTTCATCTACCGGTCCGAAACTCTTGAGGAAAAGAGAGCGTTTTTGTCGACTTTCAAGAGATATACGGATGAGCTGATGGTGCAGAAACGTGCCGCGCTCGACAATGTGAAAACAAAGCAAGCGGCAAGCAACCCGGCTCCGGAAGACGTCACAAGTCCCTCGCGAGCTGATGCTGATCGCGAAGATAAAGCCAGGAAAGCACTCAGAGACGATCTCACAACCTCTGATGTCAAATGGCTGATGGAACTCGGAGACGAGCTTGACGTGCTCGTAGCGCACCGGGACTTTAATGTTGCGGTGGGATTGATTGAGGAGGCGCGGAAACTCTTGGCGAAAGCTGCAGCGGAAACCCCACGCGTCTCACTGATACGAGGGAATGTCGAAGAAAGGACCAACCATCTCGCGCAACTCGTCAGCATGGACCTTGCCACCCCGGTTGCGTCCAAGTTGCAGGTGCAAGCCAACATTGACAAGCTGCTACGACTGGGAATGGGCGACCAGGCTCGCGATTTCTTCTTGACGTCTCGCACATCCATCATCCGCCACCGGATCCGTCTAGTCCGTTTCGACGGCGACGTTTCCATCTACATATCTGATCTCGCGCAAGTGGTCTTCCGCCTCATTAGGAACACGTGCGATTGGTACGGTGGTTCGTTCCGAGATACCACCATGGCGTCCGGGTTCATGAAATGGGTCTCTACAGAATTGGACAATTTTGCCCAGATCTTTCGCCGGCAGGTGTTCGATTGTCACCCTGCTCTGTCCGTCATAGCCGACTGTCTCCAGCACACGATGCACCACTGCAAGCCTCTCAAGGAGTTCGGACTACACATAGCGCCGATTCTGACCCACGCTCTGCAGCCCGACATTGTGCAAGCCATCCAGGAGCATTCCACGCAATGCGTCCAAAGCATCGTGATGGCTGTAGACCAAGATCATTTTGCCGCGGTGGACCCTAAGTGGATCGCGGGGAAGGAGGACGAGTATGCTGACATCACTGCCGAGGTCTCGAAATCTGTGTACCAGCTTTACACGGTGCTGATGGAGTTTGGATCTGACGTCTCGGTGCTGATGTCAATCGCGCTGTACACCAAGATAGTGACCTGTCTTACCGACTTCTTCTCCACCTACATCGACCGGCTCTTGAAAGTGTTCAACGGAAAACAGACATGGCTGTATGCCCAGAGAAGCGTCATGATGGTCGACGCCGTATTTGTTGTCCACGACCTGCTGCCCAAAGTGGCGGGCCAGCTCGCCCGAAGATTCGACCGCGCCATCCCGGAACTCGAGGACATGCAAATGTCGCTCATACGGAAAGTCACGGCGCTGCAGCACGAGAATTTTGTCGGTCTCATCCGAGACGCTCTCATGAAAGACGTGTGGAACTTTGCTGCACTCGACTACACGAGCAACGGCGGCATCCTCGATACAGCAAAACCCTCCGAGCACATCATGCGTCTCATTGAAGAGCTCAACAAGATCCAAGGCGCACTCTCACCAACCCTGCCTCGTCAGCAGATTCTCACCACCATCGTCGATCAGATCTTTGCGGCCATGCTTGCGCCACAGTCGTGGCAGACCCCGCGCCAAACGCCCCGACGACTCGGTTTCCACGGCGTTCAGCAGCTCATTCTCGACATACATTTCTTTCTTCGCATATGTGAGCCCCTCGTCTCGGATGCTACGAGCGATGCGGCGAACCAGGTTTGCGAAAAGGCGCTGCGCACATTCTTTACCGTGCAAGCCGGCGGTGCGGTTGTGAAAGCGGCATTGAAGGTCAGTAGCATTGCAGTTCGTACACATTACGCTTCGGAACTTGATCCTCCTTGCTCTTCCGATACTGACTTCCGTGTTCTCGCCAATTGATCGGTTGTCATACATATAGAGTGGAGACTGGTACGATTCACGCGTAAACGATGTCATGAATCTGATTGCGGCAGAGTTCCCGCACCTCCTCGCTCTTCAAGCTGCGTCTCCTTCATGATTGTATGTCCCGCCATGAAGGCCAATGTATCGACCTTATTATTCTCATTGGAATTCTAATATATCCGTCCCAAATTTGTATCTAATACTCGGTGAAGGCCATTGCTTGCGGGTCTTATAATCGATTACCGTCTATTGTCGTCATCTATCACTGCCAAATATAGAGGTTCGCCCCTGTCTAACCCTGGTCACCGTAACGTTTTCCATGTCCAGTTCCCGTCTGTCCCATGCGTTCAGCATTTGCATTACGGGGTTCAACTACAGGTCCTCCCGCCAAATGTCTATATCGGTGAGCTCCTGGATCTTGTTAGATTTCCTTCTCCCAAACTTCATCAATCTGCGGATCCTCCCCAAACTGAAAAACATGCTCTCCCCGCTTCCGAAACCCCCGTCCCGTATAGAACGCCTTCGCAGCATCATTGTACTCCCAAACGCCCAACCATATGCTTTTACATCCCTTCTCCTGCGCCCGCGCCAAGCAGGCTGCATACAGGTCCTTCCCGACGCCCTGGCCTTTATATTCTGCAAGCACATACAGTCGCGCCAGTTCAGCCCGCGGTTCGGGACCCTGCAAACATGGCTCGGACGTCCCTAGCTTCAGCATAATGTAGCCGATATCCTTTCCATCGCGGCATGCGATGAAGAAGGTGTGTGCTTGGATTTCTTGTAATTGGATGGCGGGCGAGAAGGATTCGGCGATGCAGGCGTCGATGTCGGAATCTTTGTTGTCGCGGACGCCACGGAAGGTTTGGTCGAATGTTGTGCGGGCGAGGGTGGCGAGTGAGGCGGCATCTGCGGCGGTAGCCTCTCGGATTTGGATTGACATCTTTTGTCGCCGCCGCCGAAAGTCTCTCGATTGTTTGGTCTTTGCAACGGGATTTCTGACGGCGTGAGCGATGACTGCCGTAACATCCTTTTCTTGGGGAGAACGCGCTCTGCCCCGCGTAAGCCAGCGGAGAACACATTCATGAATTGATCGCAGTCTAACGGCCAGAAGACCCAACTCCAAAAACTGCTAGAGCAATGTCGACCAAAAAACCAGCTTCACGAGCCTCCTCCGCATCCAAAAATGCCAAAACAGCTGCTGCACCCGCCACAGCTTCATCGCGAACCGGCTCAGCCAAGCGCAAGGGAGCCGTCGGTACGCCATCTGCTCCAGGCAAAAGCTCCAGCCAGCTCTCACTGGAGAGCAAGAGCAGAAGTGGAAGCCGAACGAGCTTGAAAGGCGCAGAAAAGCTGGTTATACCGCATGATCAAGCACCTGGCAATTCACCATTAGTGCCATCGGCTGCCCCTCCACCGGATGAGGAAGTAATTCAACCGCCAAAGGTCGACGAGCAGGCGGAATATCGGAAGCGACTGGAGAGCTTGCCCTTGCCGTTTGAGCTGTTGCGGATGGGTTTGAGCAATTTAGGACGCTCTCCGGATGAGCTCAAGCAAGTCTTCACAAAGCTTTCTCTTCCGGTACTCTTTTTGCCAGATGTTGTCCCATTCCGAGCGATGTGGTTGCCTAATGTGATTGGAATTGCCAGAATGCGGGACTTGGGCGAATCGACATGCTCAAGAATTATCCATACATTCAGACTCTCGAGCTTCCGGGAAATGGGATATCAGGTATGCGATGATCCCATTTTGAATCTATAGATCTAAGCTGGACAACGAGTCTTACTTTCCATATATTTCCGCTTGACCATTTGCAGACACGTCCGTCCTATCTTACATGCGATACTTAGTGCAAGTCGACCTGTCAAACAATGACCTTACCAAAGCCCTTGATTTCAATCCACCGCCTTTCAATCTCCAACACGTCGATCTCTCGCGAAACAAGATCTCCGACATCAGCGACCTCAGCAAGCACCGCTTTCTCATGAAGCTATGCTTAGATCGTTAGTGCAAGTAAACCTTGCGATTGCGGCCTGAGGTTATCGGGAGACAGACGATCTCACAAACTGAATTTGCGTTCCGTTTTTTTCTGTTCAACAGGAAACTTTATCAGTGCTATCTCGGGACTGTCACAATGCAAATACTTGACTCATCTGAGCTTGGTCAACAACAATATTGGGGTCATCGAAGGATTGGAGAACTTGCCGCTGAAAGTATTGGATTTGGTATGTACGATGTGGGTTACAGCACGTACTTTGTCTCTACCTGTACCTTACCGACTGGAACTTTGACAGAGGAGAAATCGCATCTCCTCGCTGACGGGCCTCGAGACGCTTTTAGAGCTAGAAGAGCTACGAGTAGGCCACAACAGCATCGAAACCTTCCAATCCCTCGAACATCTCACATCGCTACGACTGTTGGACGCTGAGCACAACCAGCTATCAGAGCTGACGGAAGTGTTCCCACCCATAACCCACCTCTCGCTCCTTCGAGACCTCAACTTGAACGGCAACCCACTCAAAACCGACCCGGCCTACCGCCTCCAAATTGTTTTCCAACTGCCGCGACTGCGGGTGCTGGACGTATTGCCGGTTAGCCCGGAGGAAAAAGTCGCTGCAATGAACTTATACAGCCCGCTCCCTAGCGTTGTGGCTAGTGTGCAGCATGCGGCTATGATGAAGAGTTATGGACTGAGACAAATGGTGCTGATCAGCAAGGTGGACCTGATGCGATCATCACGTTTGCGACCGGTCGTGCTGTGTGGGCCTAGTGGGGTCGGCAAAAGGTAAGCGACGACTTTGCAGCATAGTTCTGCATCATCGCTTATCATCATGTAACTGAATTTAATGTGTAATCTCTCGCGAAATCCAGGAGTCTCGCAAACCGCTTAATCTCAGAGCACCCGAATCTATATGGTGCAGCCATCTCACACACCACCCGGCGCCCGCGTGCGGACGAAAACGACGGAGTCGATTACCACTTTGTCTCTAGAGATGTGATGGAAGGCATGGTCGAGACGGGTCAGTTCATCCAAGTTGTGGTCTTGTTTGGCGAGCTGTATGGTATCAGCGTCAAAGCCCTGGACAAAGTCACGGAAGAGGACAAGATTGCGATCATGTGCCTGGAGCTGGACGTAAGTGAAGGGACTCTGGAGAAGGATGTCACCGCTCCAGTTATTCATGAGGCGTTGGCTGATCCTGCGTTATATGTTTGTTTTCCTACCTCGGATGGAACAGGGAGTCTTGACATTGAAGCGGTCGCCGATCAAATGTCACTACATCTGCATTTCGGTGCCGGACATGCTCGTGCTTCAGCGCCGTCTCGAGAGTCGCTTCCCGCCGCCACGCACTAGGACCACTCCAACCCCAGTGGAGTTTATCAGGGCTAAAACAGCACCGGAGTCTTTGATTCCATCCAAAAAGCCGGAAATCAACAAAGAAGAGTCCATGCCCAACGGCGCAAATGAGGACGAAGACCACAGCTTCGACAATGAGGCCGATCTATCAGCGCAAGGTGGACCCAGCACGCCATTGCAGGACGATGAGCAAGAAGTGGATCCAACGGATTTGCTTCCTACCATCGCGCATTTGTCACAAGCTGCACCTCCGTCACGAGAGGGTCACCTTTCCGCTGAAGACGGGTCAGATGAAATTGATTCAGATCTCACTTCCGTGAGTGGAATCGATGGGCTGCGCTCTCTAGGACTCTGTTCTCGGCCCGAAACCACGTCTTCCCAATTGACGATAACGCGCAGCAACTACCCGCAACCTGACACTCCAGGCGATACCCAATCACGTCCGATGACTGTGTCCAAGAGCGACGAAGAAACACAGGAGCAGCAGCAAGGACTGGATCCGAAATCACCATTGCATCGGTGGTTGGCAAAAGCGGCGCTCACTGATGACTACATCGAAAGCGACACGTTCTTTGATCTGACTATTACCAACGCAGTCTTGGAGGATGCGTACCGGGAGTTGGAGGCATACTGTCTGAAAGAGCACGAGAAAGTCATGAATGAGGAAGATTAGACGGTGGGGCATAGTATCCTGTGTTTCTAACTCCGCCGCCTAATACATATGCCAAGTATGCACAAGGAAAGAAAAAAAAAACGAAAGGAAAAAGGAAGGATGGAGCTGAGTTTGAATGATTTTAGTAAAGTTGACATCAGATCCTAAATCTAGCGATAGGAAAGACCAAAGGAGGCACACTGCCCAACTTTTTATCTCACTGTTTTTTCGCACTTTCATCTACATTCTTCTTGCTACCTAAATAGATTTTATATTTTATCGCCTTAAATTCTCATTCTCACCATGTCCTCATCTTCTATACACGCCTGTTCTTGTCTCAACGTCAAAGTCAGAGCCCAAATAGCTCCAACACCAACAACACCAACCGGAACACCTCAGCACTCGCCAACAACAGCTGCAGCACCACCCCCACTCACCACCACATCCCCGGCACTAGAAGAAAGTGACGAGCTAGCCTCGCCAACTTCCACGCTTCAGCAGTCTCGAGGCCACCTGCCGTATGTCCAAGCAGCACCAACTGTGGGCGGGTACCAGGCCAAACTTGGTCTGGGCGGAATCACCATTGAGCATCGTCTTCTCGTAAAGCATGTCCTCCATGAAGAGCATTGGCTGGAAGTACGATGCATGAACTGCTCCTGCGCAGCTTACTATATCCATTTGGATCCTGCGCTGCACTATTCGCTGCCAGAGTTGAACGCGCAGATTCCGTACGACGGCACCGTACTGTTGGGAACAGAGACTATAACGGATATACAACAGGCGAAACAGAGCCCGACATTCAGCGAGGCTTGTAAAATCATATTGATGAGCAACCACGCGAAGGCGGAGCATACACGTAAGTTTGAGAAGTTTGTCGGACCTGGGGACATCAGAGACTGATTCGAGTCGCGCTTTCCTTCTGAATAGCGGAAGAGTACGGTCTAGCTCAAGCATATGAAGCGTTTGACGCTGGCATCAAGCGCTCGCTTGAATACAAGCGGATACAGATGGAGGAAAGAATTGCGGCCTATCGCCGGGAACAACAAGAGCTCTTGGAACACCAGCAGCAACGCATCATGAGAGACGCAGAAATCTTATGGGCGCAGGTGTGCAATCTGCACCGGGATCGGCTGCATCGACATCAGAGTGCAGCGGGTGGAAACGGTTCCGCCACCGCGCGAACCTCCGCTCCTCGCGGGGCATGGGCAACTCCGACGTCACCGGACTCGGTTGGCTCACCATCCTTTGCAAACATTGATGCGGCGACAGTGGGGTCTTTCTATCAGCGATCATACATTGCATCACATCCTGTACCGCCAACCGGAAGAAGACGGAGTATGGTCGGGGTTGCGGATCTGAACAAACCACCAACTGACGCGCCATCGCCGGCATCTCAGCTATCTTCGTCCATTGCCGCTGCCGACTCTACTGCTGACACCGCCCCCGCTCCTGATGCATCAACATCAGAATCGGCAACCAAGTCCAAAGGAAGTGATACACCCAACAGTGTACGACGCGTTCGCTTTGGTGGCGAAACCTCAGCCCCAACCGACGAGAATAGCCCTCCATCCGCCGTAGAACCAGCCATGTCCCCCGAGCACTCGCAGAGCGACGATGGTGAGTTACAACACTTCTCAACCATTCTCGGACTTGGCGCTTTTCTAAGCGACTTCTTTGGTTCTTTATAGCCATATTCGATTTGGATGAGGAGGAGGAAAGCACAGAAAAGTATTACCAGGATTCATTGTCTGAAAACGAAGAGGAAGATCAACCTCCAGGTAGGGCAGGCATACAAGTGACTGTGACAAACATGCATCTCGTGCAATGTGTCGCATCGCCGTTGTTTCTGACCCGACGGCTAATTTTGCTTCCTATAGCTTCCCCAACTCAGGCACCCGAACCAATGCCATCGTACTCCAGCTCCCTCCCGATCCGCATACCCTCCATGTCTCGCCTGAACACCATAAGCCAACCCACCATACCGGAAGAAGGCGAAATATCAGGCAGCCCACCAAAACAAACAGGGGACGATGTTGCCTCGAGCATAACCAACAAACGCAGCGAAAATGGGGGTAGCGACGATGAAGAGGACAATGATCGCTTTGTAGCGCCTCATATTTTGTCTGCACGCACGTACACCGAAGACTACTTTTCGGCCATGCGCCCACCGAAAGCACGCAAAACGAGTTTTGCTATTTAGAGGAGCGAGGAACGAAACGTGTGGGTTTCCCCACATCTTCTTTGCTCCGGCCTGCTTGCTTCATTTGGCTTCTTTTTCATCCTTTTTTTTTTTTGCATAAATCACTTCACTTTTGTACCCTCTCTACGAAATACCCCATCCTCACCGTCGAGTATCATCCTGCTACTTCTTTTTCTCGAAAAACATTGTTGTATTATTCTCTAGCTAATGGCTCCCCTGATAAGATGACCGACGCGCTTTTGGCTGACGCGGTCAGGGACCTGTGACGTAAGCACTAGATCGCCCTGCCTGTTCTGCTTTTTCTCCAAGACTTGCTCACTGAGCCATTTTTAACACATCGCTAAATACCGTTGAGGTCCACATTCTCACACTTTCGTTGAGATTATACCGTCCCTCAGCTGTCTTGTCCCCTCCTGTCTGTCCGTCTCGCCATTTGCTCAGGGCAAAGTCAGTGACTGACTCCCGCGACCAGAGTGGGAGAAAATACCCCGTCAGCAAAAACCAGCTTCTATCAACAAGAACACCATGAAGAAGAGCAAACGCCACTCCAAACCCCAAACCATGTCCTGCACATCACCTACCGCCGTCTCCCAAAACACCACCAGCAGCTCCACTACCCCGTCAACATCCAACCCCACCAACACCACAGGATACATCCTTCCCAGCCCATCAACTCCTACGAGTAGTGGGGTGTGGGCTGTCGAAAACAGTGGAAGCACAACCACAACTCCCACCTTGAATGATGCACCCACCACCACTGGTTCTCAGATTGATGCCGTCTTGCCCTTTGAGATCCTCGCGCGCGTGCTGAGCTCCCTGGACCCACGCAGTCGCGGCCGCGCTTGCCGTGTATGTGCCCGATGGCGGGATGTGCTGTATGGCTCGGCACAGTGTTGGACGCGGCTGGATTTGTCGAATCGATTTTCGGTGAGGAAGATGCACTCTAAATACGAAACATATTTGGGCAGACCATGAAACTTCAAGTAGCTGATGCAGTTTACGTTGTTTTATGGTTGAATCTGAAGCTTGGTGGTGACAAATACCAGGACCAGCCCGACGGGAATCGGGTAGACCGCATGTTCTTGACCCTTTTTGGGCGCCCGGCATCTGCAGCGCGGTTCACACGGCTCGCGCGGCTGGATCTTAGCTGCACAGGTATTGCATCCACGTGCAAACGCAGCAAATGTATATCTTGGCTCATATTCTTTGTGCTTGTTCTTTGTGCTTTGGAAATCTCAGATGTGGACATGTCAATTTTCTCAGATGAAACCATTGCAAACGTCCTCGGCGGATCTCTGACCCATCTCATTTTGAACGGCTGCGTAAATGTCGATAGTGGGTCATTGTACCATCTCCGCCAACTCCGTGCACTACGAGCATTGGATTTGTCGCATTGCGAGCTGGTGGATGATGTACGTGTCGGTGCTGCGATGTGGCGTCGGAAGTGGAGAGTATCTCAACACTGCTACGTGCATTTTCTTATTTTGTTTTTTTAGACTGGGTTGGAGGTCGTTTCATTTTATGTACCCTGGCTCACTCATCTGAACCTATCGTACCTCTTCCGCATTACGGAGCGTGGTATTGCCCGCGTGTTTCGTATGCCGGGAGTCGTGGCTGTCAATCTCATGGGTTGCTGTAAGTAGTTGTGGCAGCGGAGCGGAGCGGTTTTCCTGATGTGGTACAGTATGCTGACGAGAATTATGTCGTTTTTTGCGCCCTGTTAGACCGGATCAAGCAGTACCCCTGGGCGGTAGCCGACACGACCAAACGGACCGCGCTACCCATGCGCGAACTCCTCCTCGGCGAAGACTCGCGGATCCAGACCCGGGGGTTCTGGCTTCTCTGGTGCACGTTTTCCTTCTCCACCCCCCGCCTTGTAGCGCTCTGTCCCTTCCTCGAAACGCTGCGGCTCAACATGGTTCTCTTCGATCTGCCCGCCGACGGACTACAGACTCTGCTGTTGGGTTGTAAACGACTTCGCCATTTGTCGCTCGTTGTTGACCGCGCTGCTGTTCCTGCGTTGTGTGAAGTGGCCACCGTACTCAAGAATTTGGACACGCTAGAAACGACTATCCACATAGGAGTCACGAAGGAACTGATCAAAGATCTGGTCGATGCGGGGTGTTTCCAAAAACTCAAAGCGTTGAAATTCCATAGCAAACATACCACCGTGTTCACCGACGCCGGACTAGCTCAACTCTGCGATGCCGCGGACCGCAATCTCGAGTACCTTGAACTCAACGGGGACAAAATCACCACCACGGGTCTGCTACCCGTCCCGGGTAAACTCCCCGCTCTCCAAAGCCTGCTGGTGCACCATGTGGCAATCGAGGGCAGGACGATGCGGAAATTGGCTGCGGGGTGCACGCATCTCAAGGAATTGACGATTACGGATTTGCAGCAGACTGCGTATAGTAACCGCATCAGCCATATCGTAAAACCACCGCCCGCGACAATGGGATTGACAACCTCCCTGAGCAGGATCAAGAAGATTGAGCTGAGCAGTTTTAGAGGATTTACGGACCGGGATTTGGCGCTGGTAAACTAATCTGAACAAGATTGCACCATTTTTGTTGCGAGGATTTTTCCGAAGAGAAAAAAAGATATGGAGATGGAGAGGATCGGAGCTTAACATTCCGCGCGCCCCAAATAAATTTCCTTTTCTTTCTTTTTTCCTTATGTATGACAGATACCGCAAAACTGTCCAAACCTGCAATGGATCGACTTCAGCTTCTCCTTCACCTACCCCCGCACAACCACCAGCATCGCCCACCACTGCAAATCCCTCCTCTACCTCCGCCTCTGCCGCTCCACACGGCCCGCCATATCCGCCGTGGGTTCTCTCGCCACACGTAACCCCACCACCACAAGCACAACCACATCCTCTACACACCCCTCCTCATCCACGCACCCACCCGCATGCGCCGCACTCCCACCATCAGGCTTCCACGCCTCCTCCCCCGAATGTCGCGCCCTACACCACTTTTCCCGCATTGGCGCCCGCCGTCTCCGCGTACTGGACATCACGGGAAACCTGGGACTCACGGATTGGACGCTACCGCAACTCGCCCAACTGCCCTCTCTCCACACCTTGTTTGTCGACTCGTGTAATGGAATATCGCATAAGGGAGTCCTGGAATTTGCGGAGAGAAAGTATAGGCAGCTGAAACGCGTCCATGTGCGGAATTGTAGGAATTGTGAGGTGGCGGATGCGATGGGTGCCCTGGAGGGCTTGAGAGTGGAGATTGTGGTCGATGGAGGGAGAGTGCTCGGGAGGAGGTGGGATGAGGATGCGTGACACCCTTTCGCAGCGCTGAAAAACTCCGCACCTCGTGCACGGCCCTTTTACTCAAACATCCGCAATTTCATCACTCACATCGTCTCATCGTTTAGTTGCATATCCTCGTTTTATGTGGAACCCCCTCACTTTTCTCCCCACCACTAGTTATAGCTCCATCCCCCTTTCCCCGCTTCTGCCCTCTCGTAGCTTTTGCGTTTTTCATGTAGCACACCCTCCTTCCTCCTTTTGCAGCCCATCCTTCTTATCTAGATTCACATGTTGCTACTATATGCGCGTTTTGTCACATTTTGGCCACGATGAGAATTTGCTCTGAGCAACCCTATCGATTGCGCATGACCAGTCTTGCGCAGAACGCGATCGGACGACGTGGCGCAGGGGGTGGGGCGCAGTAACGATCCGCTCGGCCGACAAATCGCGTATCCTTGGTGTGAAAGTTCCACAACGTGAACGCCCACTCGTCCTACTTAAGCACGTGGGGATGATTTGGACATTCAAGGTGATTCTTGGGGACTGTGGACAACCGCACGCACGGCTTTTCCCTCAACTCAAAACCCGGCGTGATGGAAACCCCTCCATCCAAACAGGGGTTAATGCACAACGCCGCCGCATGGCCCCCCGCGTGCTTTCGGAGTTCAACCAGAGCACAAGTTCAACTCTTTTGTTTTTGACTGATTCCATCGATGATTTTCTACACACTCTCTTTCCGATGTGTGTAATGTAAAATGTATCCACTGAAGTGCGTTTGGTATGGTAACGCCCGGGCGCTTTTTAGATAAATGCTGTGAGGCGGGAGCGGGTCGGCCTGCTCTCTCACATTGGAGTCAGTTAAAGTTGAGATATAGGTAAGGGACTGAGGATACTCCGACAACGGCTTGTAGTTGTGGATGGGTACGAACTCATGAGACCTTCATCTACCCGACACACCTAGACAAACCGCCTGCCCACCATGACCTTCAAATCCGTGCTCCTCCTCGTGCTCGCCACCCTCCTCACCCTCACCACCGGTCAAACCGCGTCGGGCGTCCGGGGGACCTACTGGGCCGAACAATCCGACAACGGCGGGTGCCAAGTTCCGCTCGGATCCTACACGGTCGTTGACGCCATGGCGCTCGGTCAAGCGTCCACACTCGGGTCCCTCAGTTACCGTCCGGGCCTGTGCGGGCAGGTCGTTGATGTGCAGTGCGAAGGCGGACGCCGTGTACAGGCTGTTGTGGCGAGTACGTGCAATCTGGGGTCTGGATCGTGTGGTGTTGATTTGATTGGCAAGACGTGGCGCGCAACAACCGGGAACAAACCACCCGGCGTATCGAGATGCGTGGTGAGTCTCGTCAAGACAAACCCCATGAAGGGAAGTGGAACGATTTGCTACAACCGTCCCAACACACCGGGGAGTGCATACTACAAAAACTTGGGTGTGATGAATACCGGTGGAGAGATTACTGCATCGGCGACCCTGGCGGGTGTCGCGGGCCGCAGATCCAATGGCGCGTGGTTTGATTTCAATAGTGGCGGGAGGGATTTGTTCAAGAACAGTGAGGTGGTGACATTTACGTACGAATCGGGCAAGAAGGTGTCGTTCAAATTGTCAGAGTGCCGTCAGTCGAGTGGGGTTCAGATCTTTAGATGATGTGCACTTGGCTGGTCACAAGTGAAGGCGTGTATACCGCCATATAGTTTAGATACCCCGTAGTCAGCGTAGGTAGATAGAGAGGTCTCGTGCAATATTTACAACGAATGTAACAGGTACAACAATTGATGCACGAGATAAAATGACCAATGTATTCGCATGCGCGGGACCGAGAAGGCGCATGTATAGGGATCACAATCGCCAGCGAGAGCCGCGGTTAATGCGCATGACGACCTTTCTTGAAAAGCGACGGGTCATGACTTCCCTTTCCGTGCACTTTCCTCTGCATACAATTGCATCTAAGAGATAAGCAATGGGCAGCAGAGGTGAGAAGAGTGGAAAGAAGAAATGACAGTTTCCCTGCCCGCACACACGCATCCACCTACCTTGAGCAAACCCGCATCCATTGTCTTTAGCGGCACGATAGAAGCATTTGCGTCCAAATCAACTTCAGCCGGTTCACCGGGTACCCATGCGGACGACTACATGTTTTGCTTCCAGTCAGTGTTGAACACGTGTGGAGAGTAACTGTTGGTGAGTTTGTGAGATGAAAGGGGAGGCACGTACGGGTATATTGGGTGGTGGAGCGCTCGGATGCGTTGGGTTGGTTAGTTCGACCAGTAGGACAAACGAGCAGTCTAGGTGTTGGGCATTGGTAAGATTTTGATTTGGTAGATCGAAAGCGGAAAGGAGTCTGGGGTTGCAACAGACCTGGGGGATTAGGTCTCAGCATCGAATCACATACTCCAATCTTCATGAGGAAGGCACGGAGATTGGCTTCAATGTCGTTGAGGTTGATTGTCGTCTGCGCGCTGGAGGGGCCCACGAGAGGCAGATGTAAGATAGGTGGCTTACTGTACTGCTGCAATCGGTGCGTTTACGTTTTGCGCACAGCTTCGTCGAACCCTTCCAACAGAGACCGGATATGAAATGTGAACTTTTCGACGAGAGTTTTGGAGGGATCGTGGATCGCGAGGTAGAGTTTACTGACGATGCCCTGGTAGAGATTGACGAAGTCAGGAATAAAGCGGTCAATGGCTTGTTACTTTTTTTCGCACACCTTTTCGAGGTCAGGCTTGAGACTACTGAGCACGTTGCGAATATATGTGTTCAGAGCCGGGTGGCGGGACATTTGAACAGGGACATTATATTTCCGGCGGGCTTCAAAGAGCTCTGAAGCCGGTTGTCAATTAGCGCTGCAACACAAATGAAAGTACAAGCATGAGGCTTTCGTACCTGCCGGATACAATTCTCTTACGTAGAGCACATAGTGGATGGCGACTTCTAAAAATTCAACGAGGACGTCTGGAAGGCGGCTTTTTGATAATGAGCGAATGTTCTTTTCAGCTACGTCACCGACGTGGCATGTTTAAGACTAGAGGGATTTACAAACCTGCAAGTTCTGAGAGGGAACGAGGTACGCGAGGCATTTAGTGTTCGTCTCTGATAGAAGTGACCTGTAGGAGCGGGAAGTTACCGAGATAGCTGAGAGTTGCGGCTGTAGCGGACTGTACTGGTTGTTGCTGTTTATCATTCGGCATATTTGGCTAATGCTGTTATTCGTTCTTATGCACTTTCTTTTTTGGGGAGGCGGTTGGGGAAAAGAAGAGACACGCAGAGGACACATCGTCATACTGTACGTGCCAGTGGCGCAAGAGTTGATTTGCGAATGAAGTTGTTCTGTCCTGCCCTTGTTCCTTTCTAGCGGAGAAAACGCTGCGACGTCAAAATACCCTCCCAAACAGCAGATGTATATCCGCCCACTGGTCCGACCATCAGTGGTTCACAGGCACATTCAAGCCTTAGCGTCGTTACCCCGTTGCATTTCCACATCTATATCCTTCTGCCGTCCAATAGCTACCACGGCCATGACAAACAGCATGTACCAGAACCACGCGACTGCGCCGACCAAAGGAGAGGATGGTGTTATCGATTTTCGGAGCGACACGGGTGAGGACCCTTGCTGAACGCTGAAGATGGGGTCGGGTAGAAGTGTGGCTGATATCATGTGTATGTTTTACGCAGTGAGCAAGCCAAGTCAGGAGATGCGCGAGTTCATAATGCATGCCGAGGTGGGCGACGACGTCTTCAGCGAAGACCCAACCATCAACGCCCTCCAAGCGCGGGTGATGGAGCTGACGGGAAAAGAAGCCGCTCTATTTGTCCCCACTGCCACCATGTCCAACCAAATCGCCGCTCGCACTCACCTAACCCAAGGCCCTTACTCTGTGATCTGCGACCACCGAGCGCACGTCCACAACTACGAGTCGGGCGGGATATCATTTTTCACTGGTGCTACACTGATTGCTGTCCCACCGAATGAAGGAGAAGCGCATTTGACGGCGGATGCCGTTGAGAAGTATTTGGTGTTGGATGATGATGTACATCATTCGCCGACCAAGTTGGTGTGCATGGAGAACACGCTGAATGGAGAGGTGGTGCCGTTAAAGAATATTGAGGAGGTGACGGCGTTAGCACGGAAACATGACTTGAGGACGCATTTGGATGGAGCGAGGTTATGGAACGCGTCGGCGGCGACTGGCATATCGTTGAAGGAGTACGCCAGTCATTTTGATTCGGTGAGTGGGATCCGGACAAGCCTGATCAAGGAATTCTATTGAAGTTAACCCGGGCTGTCTAAGGTTACGCTATGCCTGTCTAAAGGACTGGGCGCCCCAGTCGGGTCCATATTGGTGGGATCCAAGCCCTTTATCAAGAAAGCCACCCACTACCGGAAAATGTTTGGCGGCGGGTACATGACCAGCCCATCGTTTACATCATTCCATCATTATCCAGAACTCATCGATTCTCTTCGTAAACCCAGAATGCGCCAAGCGGGCCTTCTCGCAGCTGCATGCATGTACGCTTTGGACCACAACCTCCCAAATCTGCCGCGCGACCACGCCAACGCCCAACACCTCGCGCAGGGGATCATGGGTCTGAACGCCGGCTTCAAACTTGTCAAGTCGGTCGATTCCAACATGGTATGGGTGGACTCCCCCGTGTCGGCGGACGTGCTCTGTGCTGAACTGGCCAAGCACGATATCCGGATCTTTGCGGGAGCCACGCATCAGATTCGGTTTGTGTTGCACTTGCAAACCCGCAAGGAGGATTGTGACAAGCTGCTGCAAGTGCTGGGAAGTTTGGAGGTTTTAAAGAAGAACGCATAGATAGATCCCCGTCAATTTCTGCCACCACTGCGTCTTGCCGCGCCACGTCCGCCGTTGAGGTTCATCTGGTGGTGAGCCTGTTCATTGAGAAGTGCGTGCCGACTTGCAGTTTCGTCGATCAAGCTTCAGCCGAAGCTCATCGTTACTCATCCTCGTCACTGACGACCTGTAGCTCCCACTGGCCCAAAAATGTCGCGTCTACATTCGAGTCAAATTCCACTGCCGGGGTCTTCTCGGCGGCCACGGGAGTTTTCTCACGGATGTTCGGAGGGACAGTAAATAAAGACGCTTGGCGTGTAATAGAGGGGGACTTGTCCACAGCCGATGGTATCACACTCGTGGAGTACGCTCTGGCTAATGATGGCGCTGTCACGCTTGGCGCGACGGGGTCAATCCTGCAAAGCAAATTCGACCGTGAGACTTGAATCCACGAAAATCAGGAAAGTGCTTAGACGTGACGATTCATACCATGCCGCCAAAAGGGCCAATCTGCTTCTGACACCTTGCACGTCCGCGATGTGATCCGCGTGCTGGGTCGGCTCACAGCCATGGTTGCCGATAAACACAAAACTGTCAATCACCAGGCTCGCACGCGGGGATTGCGAAGAACGCGATTTCGAGAGAAGGATTCGGGCATCTTTGAGGATCACAAGGGCTCCACGCAGGGTCGTCAGAGTGGGATTTGTTGAGTACATGGACGCTGTCCTAGCGCTTTTTCAGTCGGGATAAGATGTTGGGTTAAACCCAGGCCAGAGGAGGGAAGTGAGATAGACGCTTCTTTACTCACGCATTATATGCGTCTACACAGTTCCTGCTAAAAAGGCACTCCATCTGATACTTTTCGTCAGACACATCCATGGTGATGGGAAAGAGGGCGTCCGGGTTATATGATGTGATCTAACGCGGGTGCAAAGAAACATTTCGTCAGAAACTCTCCCCCCCACCAAAGCAAAGGTTTGGTCTTTGTCGCAAGGGGTCATATTCACCTTGCGGACCTGCCCGCGCTTGTTGAGACACATCGGAGGACCATGCACAGGCCACCCGAGTGTGGTCTGCGGGGATAATGCATCCGCTTGTTGAACGTCCACTACAGCAGCATCCAATTGTTTCACCACGAAGGTCAGCAGCCATTGCTTTAGGAGACCCATATTGATATGGTTAATGGTATGCTGGACATGATTCTTTGGCAGTGGGAGTTGTTGAGCGGAGCCCTCGGAGCACTAAATGGGATTGATGGTTCGAGAAAGACGCGGTTTTGATGGGTTTTGATGTCACGCTTTGGTCCACGGTATTCTCCCATTCGCACTTTTTGGTGCTTCGGACTATTGAATTCCCACAAGATCCTACGTCGGGAGAGGGTAAACCGTTCTCACAAACCTTCTTATCTCTTGGCTGCAGAGAATTTGGACAGCAGGAACTCGACTCCGAATTTTGTTGCATAAAAATCTGGCGTACCGAACAAACATCAAGAGGAAATAGCATAGAAGCACATTTACCATGACCGACAGTGCGGGAGGTTCGTCTGAGCACCTGCTCTCCGACGCCGACGATCCGCGAGAGCAGGACCGGTATCTACCTACAGCGAATGTAGCGCGGCTCATGAAGAAAGCGCTGCCGGACAACAGCAAGGTGGCGAAGGAGGCGAAGGACTGTATTATGGAATGCGTGAGCGAGTTTATCTCCTTTGTTACCTCTGAGGGTGAGTTTCTGGAGCTTGAGATTTGTTGTAGATGGTCTATGCTGAGCTGACCGATGTGTGATTTTCAGCGTCCGACCGGTGTGTGGCTGAAAAGCGCAAGACGATTAATGGAGAGGATATATTGTGGGCACTGCAGTCTTTGGGCTTTGACAGTTATTGCGAAGTCATGAAAGTGTATTTGAGTCGATATCGAGAGGTATGGGCCTCCCGGAAACGAGCACTGGGACATATTGTAACTGTCGCCTTCAATCTCAGGTTACAAAGCTAGAACGTGTCACGTCCCTACCACCACCACAACCTCCACTGGACCAAGAAGCTCCACAGAACCCAAGCGACAGTGAAAGCGCGGCGGTCGCCAACCAGGCATTCCTGTACGCGCTGGCCATGCAGCAGCAACAACAACAATATCAGCAACAGATGCTCCAGCTGCGGGAACAGCAGCAGCAACAGCAAGGAGGTCCACAAGTAGTACCGCAGCAGCAACCGCGACAACAGCAACAGCAACTACAACCACACCAGCAGCAGCAGCAGCAGCCGGCGACAGATGTTACCGATCCGACTCTGGCACAGAATCAGCACCCGGCGGGCATCACGCAGGTGCCACAATTCACGCCGCAGCAGATACAAGCTGCCATAGCTGCCCATATGGCTGGTCAGCAATCACCACATCTGCAACATTAGTAATACATCTTGATTCTTGTGAGAGCATGTTTGCTCTGATTGCATTGCATATATTTTTATATTGGATGCTCCTCCTGCTGAATGCTCCTGATGAGAACGATGACATCCTGTCGCGCTGCGCCACATCCAATCTGGAACGCGACTCGCTTCGCCGTGTGCGTGCAAAAGAACCGGACTCCCGCACAGGGCGACGCCGATCGCCGGGCCCTCGAACCTGAACAATGAGCTAATGGTTCCAGATCGACCTCGCCAGAGCATAGCTTTGCGACAGGGCCATTTACCGGGACGTCGTAGCTGCCGGTGTTGGGGGGGGGGGGGGGAAATAGCCGCTCTATCGCTAAAAGGGATATGCTCACTTACTGGTCCAACCGTGAACCCCGACTTTGAAGGGAACCCGCGATCTTATTAAGAAGAAGGTCGGGCACTACTGTAATTGGAATCAAGTGGTCAGGAGTCGCTATAATAATGGTCATGGTGATGACGCATGTTATTTAGGTCAATTCAAAGATGGCACGCCGGGGTCGTCGGTGTGCACGCTTCAACCGTTGCCTCACGGTGCGTGGGTGCATCAATTCGAGTCTTCACGTGACGATGCCCGTTGACTTCCTTTAGTCCATACTCGAGTGATCAAAAGTCGCGATAAATTAGACTAGGCATCGTTTTGCAGTTCCTCCTTCTCTGCTCTCAACGCCTCAACTTCAGCTTCCAATCCCTTTGTAGCCGCATCCACCTGCATGGTCTGATGTAGCAGCTGCGAATACCGGAGAGACAGCTGTTGCAGAGTTTGCCCCGTTTTCAGCTGCTCCACCTTCCTCTCCTTATTGATATCCACCACCTCTTTCTTCACGGCCTCTACCTCCTTCTCCAATGCCTTCGCCAGCCACTCGAGCTGGAAACAATGCAGTCGCCACGCATTGGATCCAAACGTATTGACCAGTTCCAGATTGATCAACCGATTGGTTTGGTGTTCCAGCTGTGATTGGGCGTTTTCTAACGCGGCGGTCCACGCTTCGACCGATTGGGCGTCCTTTGGCGGCTCGAGTCGGAACCGGGTGGTGTCGAGAGAAGAGATGGGTTGCGAGTTGGCGGTGCGGGCGAGTTCGGCAAAGAGGAGGGGTTTGGAGGCAAAGAGAGAGATTTCGGCGGGGAGGGACGAGTGTGTTACGCCGGATCCTCGGGCGAGTTCGGCTTTGATAAGTTCTTCGACGGCATCTGATACTGAATCGAAGAGAAAGAAAGCTCATTGAGCATTTGCACTGGGACACGCGAAAATGAAGGGTTTTGAAATGCTTTCTACCTTCAGGCAGACTTCGGTCGATATATGGCAAACTGTCGACAAACACATCCATGTCCTCTCTTGTTGCGTCTCCTGACATTTTGTTATGTATTATTGTTGCTGGTTATCTGTAAGCTTTTTGTTGAGTGATCTCAAGGGATTCCATTCTTTGGGCTCTCAAAGCCCGTCTTGTCGGGGGGTGGCACAGCCATGCAGTACGGTATAGTACGGTATGAAAGACGCAGTCGGCAGCCGGTCGACTTTGCAACTTCCCAATAAGCAAGCAGATCGTTGTAGGAAACCCTGCTGCACTACAAGTATACCATCCACTCCCACACTCCACCAGGATTGAAATTCCTGCTCGCAGCGTCTGCAACGCACCCGAACGAACATTACAACACCTGTATCGGTATTTGAAGCGGTCGCGGCCTGAATACCAATCATGAGGATCCTCATCAAAGGAGGGGTGTGGAAGAACACGGAGGATGAGATTCTGAAGGTACCAAATGCTTCTCTAGTGTGGGTGAATTGCATGATGCAGTTGAGGGGGGAACTGACTGAGATTCACTGCATCCGTAGGCGGCCGTTATGAAATACGGCAAGAATCAGTGGGCGCGAATCTCGTCGCTCTTGACCAGGAAAAGCCCAAAACAATGTAAAGCGCGATGGTAAAGTATTCTCAACTGAATGCTGCAGAAAATGGCGGAATTATTGAGTTGCAAGGATGCGTGAGAAACATGAGATTTACCAGGCGCTGACTTGAACTTGTGATTCCAGGTTTGAGTGGCTTGATCCGTCGATCAAGAAAACGGAATGGTCCAAGGAAGAAGATGAGAAGTTGCTGCATCTGGCCAAACTTATGCCAACACAATGGCGGACCATTGCGCCGATCGTGGGCCGAACACCGGCACAATGCTTGGAACGGTATCAGAAGCTGCTAGACGAGGCTGAGTTGAAGGAAGGGGAGGGGGTACGTTGTTTTGACTGTTAAACGTTGACCGGTTGGCAGATGATGATGGTATTCATACTCTTTCGACGCTTATCAGGATACTGGTCCAACTGGGGACGATGTTCGTCGTCTGCGACCAGGGGAGATTGATCCAGATCCGGAAGCGAAGCCTGCCCGACCGGATCCTGTTGACATGGATGAAGATGAGAAGGAAATGTTGTCAGAAGCTCGTGCCCGTTTGGCGAATACGCAAGGAAAGAAGGCAAAACGAAAAGCCCGAGAGAAGCAGCTGGAGGAAGCCCGCCGGCTGGCGGCGTTGCAGAAGAAGCGTGAGCTAAAGGCGGCTGGAATCGAAGTCCGCACGAAGCGCAAGAAGCGTGGGATGGACTACAATGCCGACATCCCGTTCCACAAAAAGGCCCCCGCCGGATTCTGGGATGTCAATGAGGAGAAGGAGCGTGAAGAGAATGAGAAGCGCGAAATAACCAACATTCGCTTGGAAAAACTGGAGGGAAAGCGTCGGGCTGATATTGAGGATGCTGAGAGGAAGAAAGATGCCAAACGCCAGAAGACTAAGAAAGAATCTGGGGACTACGTGCCACCGCAAGCCAAGAAGGCGGCCGAACAACTGCAATTCAGTGAAAGGAAGAAGCTTATGCTTCCGTCCCCGCAAGTTGGAGAATCAGAGCTCGAAGAGATTGTGAAGATCGGCGCTGCGGGCGAGAATGCCAAGGCTATCGTGGATTCGGAAGAGTTCTCTGCGTCACGAGGATTACTCGGCGACTATACCACCAACTTCCGAGGTGCCACCCCCTTGAGAACACCCCGAACGCCCGCTGTCGGTGACCAGCTGAAATTGCAGGCCCGAAATTTGCGTGCGATGGAGTTTTCGCAGACTCCGCTGTTGGGAGGTGATGTGGAGCTGGAGGGTAACGTCAGCTTTGAGGGCGCCACGCCCCAGCGGTCGACACTGCAGACCCCAAATCCGCTGGCTGCGCAAATGACACCACGCGACGGTGCGTCCTCGGTTGCATTGACGCCGCGCAGCACGGTCTCGATGACCCCGCGCAGTACTGCGGGCGGTATGGCCTTTGGCCGCACCCCGCTCCGCGATCAAATGGGCATCAACACGGGCATCAGCACCCCGCGGGGCTCAGAGTTCAGCGGGTTCGACGAAACGCCGCGTCAGGAACGACAACGCCAAAACCTGATCCGACAACAACTGGCCGACCACTTCAAGTCCCTGCCCAAACCCAAGAACGATTTCGAAATTGTCTTGCCTGACAAGGTGAATGGGGCCGCCGAAGACGGAATTGACGGGCACAAAATTAATGGTGACGAGGATGCAGCCGATGTGGAAGCGCGTGGTATGGCGGCGCGAAATGCCGACGAGCAGGCGTCTCTCAACCGGCGCTCGCAGGCTGTCCAGCGTGACCTCCCGCGGCCCAACATCATCCGACCCGAAGCAGTCCTGGCCGAAGGCGACAATGTCAGTGACATTGACATGATGATCCGCAAAGAAATGCTCGTCATGCTCCAGAACGATGCCGCCCGCCATCCTGCTCCGGGCCAGTTCCCCCCCGGTTTCAATGTGGAACCACTGGAAGACATTGACGACAAGATCATGGCTGCGGCAAAGGATCTCCTCGCCAAAGAATTTGATAACCTTAAACTGGACCTCGACCTACACGAATTCGACACGCTCCATTCCCGCATTGCAGCCGAAACCGTGTTTGTTCGCGGACAAGACAAGCATGCACTCGGCACCTTCCGCGCGCGCGCGGCGCTGTCGTCTGACCCCGACTTTCTCACCTCGTACCACACTGCGGAACTGGACGCCCACCGGGACCAGATGCGCAAAGACGCGGCGCGGGCGCAGAAATTGGAGAAGAAGTTGGGTGTCGTACTGGGTGGATACGCGTCCCGTGCGCAAAAGCTACGTCGCCATGTGATTGAACAGTGGCGTGAGGTGGAAGAGGCAACGATCCAAGTCAACAGCTTCCGCGGTTTGAGACGCACGGAAAATGAAGGAGCGCCGCATCGCGTGGAACGCCTGCGCAAAGAGGTTGGCACCTTGGAACAGAGGGAACGCGAGTTGCAGGGGAGGTACAAGGAATTGGTGGAGGAGAAGGAGGGATTGAGGAAGGAGATTGGGCAATTGAGGGCCAAGGAGGTGGGGCCGGTGCCGATGGATGTGGATGCGGAGGCTTGAGCGGGGTGCTGGGGTGAGGAGGGGAGTGTGTATATATAATATGGGAGTATAAAATAAATTTGAGTGCAGTCCAGTCTGGACGTGACCATGAGCGACTCCAAATGTGCGTGACCAAAAGCAAATACAGATGTGAGAAAACGAACTAGGTGATTGAACATGACGGGCCAAATGACGGGTTCGTGCGTTGCGTGGGAGGTGAGGTGAGTGAGTCAACGACCGGATGGATATTTCCGGTCTCTGACGTTCCCCCGCACACACACCCCACGGCAACACAACACAACCCAACGGCTATCAAATCAACTGGATCTTTGACGCCGGAAAGGTGGTGAGGGGGTTTTTGAGAAAGCGATTACTTTGCGTAGTGGGTCGGATGAACGGGGTTGAACGCGCAAAGAAAACACATGGGCCATGTTCGTACAATGACAGAGTAAATATATCCAAAAAAAAAAAGAAACTACGAATTTGAATGGTCGGAAAGAAACAGCGAGCCCACTCCTCCTCCACCAGTTCCCATGCTCCCGCTCATGAAGCCCAACTCAAACAACATCTGTTTTGCATCGGTATTGCGTTTGCGTTGTTCCAATACCCTCCTTCCTGCGCGTTCAAAGCGGCCTCTGTCTCGGCATTTCCTCGCCGTTTGGACTGAGGCCAAACTTACGTGTAAAGGTCCGTCCGTCCACCGCTTGTAAGAGAATCCCTCCGACGGCTTGTTCATGATTGAGGCAATGCCCGTGACGGGCTGAGCCCATGTTGCAGCGGGATCCGCGGGCTGTTATGCATAGCCGCTCATTTCCAGGGGGGAGCGAGTTGGATTGGGGTTGAATTGGTGGAGACTCACAGCTCACACGTGGAATCCGTCAGACCTGCCTCCATGCCTATTCGGGAAAAGCAAGTACACAGCCACCCATGTGCGCGTAAGGTCCCTGACTTCGGCCGCAGACAAGCTAGCGCACGCAGTGTTCGCGCCCGTCCTCACGAACTTTACTGTACAAGCACATCTTCAGCATACGTACAGTACCGGTAATCGACCTTGCCTGCCTCACGCGGCCGTCTTCCTTTCATCTTTGCCAGTTACAAATACAGTAGAACAATGCGTCGGCACACTCAACAAAGTTCGGGGCCGGCAGTCCATGGCGATAGCGCCATGCTTGAGGCATGCGCACAGTTCACTTTGGAACGCGAGCGGTAACCAACCCACACAAACACCTCAACACACCAGTCTCCACGGGGGTCTGATGTATACCCATTGAACCTAGTATCCGTATCAAAAAGACTACTCTAGGTCTATCGAGCCCGTGGACTCAGGACGCCGTCTTGGCACTAAAGCGGTTTGCCAACGTTAGGAGAGAACACGACGCTACTTCTCTCGCCATGTGCTCAATTTTCGCGGGGCGGTCCTGTCATGACCCAGCGTACTTGTTCAATGTTGTTCTCCACCGGTTTCTGTCAAAAAGATCCAGCACGGAAAGCATGGGATATGTAACGAATTTAGCGCATGCAATAGAGACTCTGAGCAGGTGGGAGGAGCGTTTCCAGGACGAGAAAAGACGCAAGGTCCGCAACCCATTCAAATGGCGGGTAAGAATGTCCGGTGGCTTGCTGCCCGGCTCGAGATTTGTGTGAAGCTTGGACCCATTATTTGTCTTGCTTGCTGCAGAATTCCGCGTTCATGTCGTGCGATAGCATAACTCAAATTCAGACAAATCTTTGCTCAAATTGGAAGAAAAGCAAGCTTGCGGGCAGCATTCTATTCGGCACTTCCGCCTCGCCATTGAGACCAACATTTGGTAGTGGGCGTGAAATCCTCCACACATTTGGTGGTGTCGGAGAGTTTCACGCTACCCAGGGCACCCTCGATTTAGTCATGTATGGCGCTGGCATCGAACCTCCTAGCAGGCTGCCGCCTGGACCTGGAGCGAAGCGTGGCCTGGTCCTTCTGGGCTTTGCAGGAACTCCGGAGCACTTGCAGCTTGCCACGGACGCACTGAACGTCACTCTAAAGGTCGTGCATCCAGTGGATGACGAGATTCTTGGCAGCGAACCTCTGATTTTGAGGCTTCATGATACAGAGCACCTCTTGTGCGAGTTTCAAAAGTACGTGAGGGCGCGCTTAAATGGATCGGGAATACCCACCATCAGCGGTGGGTCAGTGTTTTACGGCGATGCTATCACACCGGCGAAACCGTCAACGACGCGACGGGTGTACATGGCCTCTAGCATGAGCGACGACGGCAGCGATGTTGAAGCTTCCAAGCATCACATCGGTGCCGTCCCCGCTGCACGTATGAAAAGGTCGCGGGCCAAAACTACCAGCGACTCTGATTCAGAATACACTCCACGAACGAGTCGCCGTCGTGTCCCTTCCCGCGCGCTCGCACGTCACGCCCCTGCCCCCGCGCGCAAGAGACGGTTAATCAGACAACCTCTGATGAGTGACCTCGAGCGTTCAGAGACAGAAGACGACACGCCGCTGGGCAAAGGTGTCTGCTGCAATTGCGATTACAGTGAATCTACAACGTCCACCTGGATGTTCCTCGTCACGTGCGACAACAGGTCTCATTGTGTTAACCCGTGTGGCTCAGATTTTCATCCGGGTATGTGTTCGGGACCGGCGGGCAACAGGAAACTCCTGTCTTTGTTCAGCTGATGGCATTTTTTTTTTTTTTATAAGAATGCGTTCATCCGGACTATCCACACCCAATGGAGCCACCGAAAAAACGCAAAGATCAATTGCAAGTACTGCAAAACTGGAAGTTTGTGTGCGACGCTTGCCAACAGAGCATGATGAGCTCCACCGAGGCGGAAGAGGATGGGAAAAAGATAGTCAGCGTAGAATTGCGTAGTTGAATCTCGAGCCCGCAGGATTGGGCAGAGACCATGCAGGGAGCGAGCGTGCGAGGTAGAAGAAGCACGATGTGTATATGCAGGACTTTGCCGGTTCCAAAATCCGCGGTATGTCAAATTCCTCCTCCCCGCTCAAAAACCCCTGAACTCGCACTTTTTCTCCGCCACCAGTAGCATATTGCAGGGGCTCAGCGTCTAATCAAACACATTGCATACTCTCACATCCCCACCACCACATTTGTCTACACATTCTTTCGCTCTATTCGCGCGATCCGCAATGACGGTGCTTTCTACTGCGGGGCTGAGGGTACGATGCAGAGTGTACGATTGCTTGTTGTGGTTGTTATGGGGGACCTCAAAAACTCAACACGCAGCCCTTTCTCCGCGACCAGAACCGTATTGCGGGGACTCTTGGTATACTCAAACACATTGGATACGCTCACCTCCCCGCCGCCCCCACATTCGTCTACACATTCTCTCGCTCTGTTTGCGCGATCCGCAATGACGAGACTCTCGAGGGCGGGGCCGAGGGTGCTGCGGAGGGTACACAGGAACGCAATGCGCGCCAGGGCGGTGGTCGTGGTGGTCGCGAGGGTGGCGATGAGGGTTTCAATGTGGGGTGTGAGCGGGATGTTGAGTTTGTGCAGGGCGGCGGCGGCGTAGAGGGGGAAGGATGTGGTTGCCGTGTGCGGGACCGAACCTACGCGGGTCGTGGTGGTGGTGGTGGTTGTTGTTGTTGTTGATGTTGCTGGTGGGTGTATTTGGGCAAGGAGGAATTGGAGGAGCGCGCGGTGGTAGTGTCCGCGCAGTGCGTGTTTGATGGTAGCGCGGTCTTTAAAGGACGCGAAGGTGAGGGACGCGGCGGCAAGGCCCCTGTGGGTGATTTTCAGGGTCGACGCTGCGAGGATGTCACGGAGGGCGGTCGAGAGCGGGAATCCGACATGGGTGTTGCTGGGGTCGTTACTGAGGGCGATACGCTGGTAACAGCAACACGAGACGACGAGTGCTTTGACGGCGGGGCAGTGGGCGAATGTGTCGAGCAGGGTGCGGCCGCCGAGGTCCCCGCACGCGTGCAAGCCAACGAGAACAAGGCTGTTGTTTTCCCGGTTCTGCTGGCAGTGCTCTGCGAGGGTGGTTGGGGTGAGGTAGGCGGTGATGTGTTTGATGGGTGGGTGGGGGTGGAGTTGGGGTGATGGAGATGAGGTGGGGTTTGCTGGTTTTTTTTGGTGGTGGATGCTGGGCAGGATCCTAGCCCCGCGCGTGAGCGACCCGTGCGTCCGGGTAGCGTCGCTGTCGAGAGCGTACACTTGGAGATGCGGGTTTTGCGCAGCGAGCGTGTGCGTGAGGTAACCTGTTCCCGCGCCAACGTCAATAATGGCCTGGCCCAAACACCAACAACAAACACAAAAAGGGTTTTTAGATTAGGGGGGTTTCGGCGTGCTTTGATGAGATGGGGGATAGTCTCTAAAACTCTCCATACTCTCTACGCCCCCCACTCTTGGGAATTGGATAAAATAGAATTCTACTTACATCGACATTATGACGCCGCGTAACGTCCCGCACGACTCTGGCCATGCGCTCCACTTCATGCAGCTTCTTGCGCGACATGGCCGCGAGCCGACACGCTTCCTCCTAAAAAAAAAAAACACACACAAAATAAACAAAAACAAAACAAAACAAAAACAGCCAAAACCCCACCCCACCCACACTCACATCCTCCACATCCTCCCCCTCGGCCTCCACCTCCCTCCCAAACGCCACCTCCCTCGCGCCCCTCACCACATGCGCCATTCCGCTCGGCCATCCGCTCGGCACGTCCGCGCCACACGCCACACCGACCAGCACATTTATCCACGCGTCCACACCCTTGTCGGCGGCCTCGGCATCGACAAAGGCGCGCCACGCGGGGTCGACGGCGCCCCACAGATCGTCCGTGAAGAAATCAAAGAGGTGGAACCCGTCAATGTACCATTGGTGCGGCGCGAGGAAGGAGGTGAGGATGCGTAGAGGGGCGGGTGTGTGTGCGAGGGAGATGGGGATTGGCATGAGGGCGAAATACTGTATGCGTCCCTGCAAAAAATAATGCGAAATGCCGCAAAAATAAAGTGGTGGCTGTGTTTCTCGGGGGTGAGAAACGTGGCTTGGCGGAATGGCGGGCCTTGTGGCTTTGCTCGCACCCGCCACGCGCCTGCCTGGTCCCCCATTTCAAGCTTTTACTGGTCCGCCTCGAGTCGCCAAGAGAGGCCGGGAACCCAAGATGTGTAGTTCAATGGTTAGAATTTTGGTCTCCAAAACCAACGATATAGGTTCGATTCCTATTACCCCTGGTCTAACTATTTAATAGGTTATGGGCCTCGGTTTGGTTGTGCACCCAGGGCACCCGTGGTAATTTTAACATCAAGCCAGCGCCATCTGATACGACTTTAGTAATGTTGCTAACAGGGACTCACGGTTCGTCTTGCATGTCTGTATATGCGGGAGTGTCTTCAAATACACCATCAAAGATTTATGTTGGGCCATGACAAGTCGAGATCGAGCAAAAATTATACATTTGAGAAAAGAGAGGATTCGTTTACGTCTACATATTCCACACCCTCCGTCCAAGAATACGAACGAAAGGGGGACAAGTCTCGATAACAAAAAAAAGAAAACAAAAACAGACAAAACCGAAAATGGACAGGTAAAAATATGCTAGTTGTGTACGGGGTGTGTGGGGTAACCTCTATATAATCTATACGCGTAGTAGCTGATCAAAAGGTGTCAGCGGGGGGCGGGGGGGGGGGATCATGTATAGTTGTGTGCGAAAAAGGGGTAAAGAGTTTTTAAAAAAAAAAAAAAGTCTAGGATATTAGATGAGGCATACGGTGTATGCCTAAACCAACTTGTCAGATATGTTTCGCGCGACGTAACAGCGAGGGGTTGGGTTGTTGGAGGTATGTTGTTTGTGCTTGGCGGGGGGTGATTCTTTTTTTTTTGTTTGGCTTTACGCAATGAACGCAACGCCAAACATGCCGCCCGCACCCGTCATGGCCTGCTTTTCCTTGCGTTCGCGTTCCTTTTCCACGCGTTCGCGTTCCTTTTCCAATTTCAGCTCCTCCTTGTCGCGCTTGGCTTGCGCGGCCGCTTCCTCCTTGTCCTTCTTGGCCTGATCCTTGAGGATTTTTGCCATTGCCTTCTTTTCCTCCTTGAGTTGCTTTCCGAGTGCAATCGGATCGTCAACGTGGTAGTCTTCGTTGTTGGCGCGGTAATGGTGGTGCACGTCGTCTTCGTGTAGTGGCGAGTTGCGGTGGGATGCGGGGTGGGAGAGGTGGTGTTGGGCGTACTGGTGGTGTTGTTGGACGGTTTGTTGATGGTGGTGGGGTACGGGCTGCGAGTGGGCGCGTTCGAGGGGGCGATGGGGGTGATGCGAGGGGTCTGAGGAAGAGGAGGATGGATGGTGGTGGTGCTGTTGTGGTTGTTGGTGGTAATACTCGGCATGAGGTTCCCGGTGCTGTTGCTGTTGGTGAGGGTGATGGTTATGGTAATTGCCTGGGTGATGGTGGTTGCTGCTGCTGTAGTTGTACGAGGAGGGTCCGTCGTACGGTGGCGGCGGCATGTCCAAGTGGGACGGGCCGGGAGACGCAGCGTGAGCAGCAGCAGCAGCAGCAGCAGCGGCCGCGGCGGCATCATGTTTCGCAGCGGCAGCCATGTGGACGCGTTCAAGATCTTCGAGGATCGCGATGGTATCCTGGAGCGGGTCGTGGGGCGGGGTTGATCTCGTCGCAGCCGGTGGGGTAGATGTGCCGAGACTGTTTTTTGCATTCTTGGAAGCCGCCGCGGCCGCCGCCGCAGCAGCGGCCGCCGCATTCGGTTTCGCGAGGCCCAGGAGCACATCCAGCTGGAGTCCGCGACCCGTGTTGACGGACGGGTACGGAGTAGCGGGTTTGCCCGCGGTGCGAGCGACGAGTTTCGCGCGGTCGATCGCAGATCGGAGGACCGCGAGCCACTCGACCATTTCGTCGCGGTTCGCGCACTGCAGTTTCCAGTTCTTGACGGCGACTCCCGTCGCAATGTCGGTGCACTTTGCATTGAGTTCCAGGACCCAGAGTCCCTCGGCGCCGACACAAGCGTTGGTGGTTTGGGTGATAGGGAGGGCTTCCACGCATCGTTCGGTGAGGTTTCCCGAACGGAAGACGTAGAGGTTCGAGTCTGACAAGACCAGGAAGCGCGGGCGGAACGACGATGCGGTGGAGAGCAGGTTGGCGGACAGGGTGTTTTTGCGGAGAAAGCCCGAAAAGAGGATGGTGGCGGGTTCCTGGAGGGTGGGGGAGGACGTGGCGGAGGAGGACGCGACCGAATGGAGAGAGTGGTGGGAGAGGCGGTGGGCGGTGGGTCGATTTGGGTTGGGGGGCCGCGGTGTTGGGTCGGCTACGACGGCGGGGGTGTCGGAGGTGGAAGAGTGGGAGCTGTGAGTGCTGTAGACGGAGACAACGCTGCGAGGATGGGTGTCTTCAGCGTCGTCTCGCTCTTGGCTGGGATATTGGTGGTGGCGGTGGTGGTGGTGGTCGTACTGGTGGTTGAGGGAGGGTTCTCGCTGGTGGTGGTGCTGTTGTTGTTGTTGTTGTTGTTGTTGTTGTTGTTGCTGTTGGTTGCGGCCGGACGGCTGAGAACCGTCCATGGTCTTTTGAATTTCCGACTGAATTTCGGCGAGGAGAGCATCGACCGATGCCATTGTGGATGACTTTGTCGCGGCGGCAGCGGCCGCGGCCTCTGGCGAGAGGACGCGAGGACCAGTTTGAGCAGGCATGGCGGACGGCGGGTCGTTGGAGTGGTGCGGGTGCAGGGTGCAGGAAAGAGGGAAGAGGGAAGGGGGGTGGTAGAGGAGGGAGTCGAGTTGTTAAGCACTGGCGCGGACGGAAGGGTAACGGAGGACGGAGGGTATGGTTTGAGAGAACGAGAGAAAGCAGGGTGAACGCCCAGGCCTTCCGAGGGAGCGATAGTTGTGGTTTGTAGTTTGCTGGGCGGAAGCCGAGAACAGTAGAGTGGGAGAGGGCGACCGACGCCAAAGGGCACGGCAGGCGTTCCGGTTGATACGTTGGTGGGGCAGAGTGTGGGTTTACGTGGTGAGGCAAAGCGTGGTCAATATGGGGGCTGAGGGCAAGTTGCAGAGCGATAAAAAGATTCACAATACGAGGGTGAGAGAAAGTGTGATGATGATGATGATGTTGATGATGATGGGAAAAAGGTGAGTGTTCAGTGTAGAGTGTTCAGCGGTCCGTTATCTGGATGAGGAAGATGATGGACGCAGTCCTACTACTTTAGGCAGAGCAGAGCGCGAACGGATGGACGGACAGAAAGGAGGGAGAACGCCCAACAGCCACAACCAGTAAGCGTAAGTGAACAACAACCACTGCAGCTACTGTACTGTACTCTGCTAGTCTCTTGCAAAGAGGGCTGAGGAGGCTACGGCGCCAGAACAAGTATCGATCCGGTCCGGAGATGGAAGAGTGATCTTTTGTCGTATGCGCCTCCCCACGAAAAGAATGAAAGAGAGACAAGAGAGAGAGAGACAGGAGATTGAGCGGTCGTCTTACGGAGGCACAGACAGGGGCACAGGACCAGAGAAAAAGGGAAATATATCAGATGAGAGAGAGAGAAAAGTCGACAAGCACAGATAGATCGATCAAACGACCAGAGGGAGGGAGGAGGAGGCTTTCCGGGTTGTAAAAACGACCTTCCGAGTCCTCGTTTCCATTCCCTTTTGTTTTGGAACAAGCGAAAGTCAAGGCCAAAGCGGATGATTGTGTTTTGTGATGTGATATGGGATATATGGTTATACAGTAGACGAGCGACGCACGCGCACAGGAATGGTGGTCACTGGGAGGAAAAGCCACCCCCCGAGAGAGTGAGTGAGAGTGTGGGTGTAGGCGTGTTGTGTATTCTGTGCATGCATGTACTGTACACGGGTGACACACGGCGGCGATTGCGGGTTTGGCTTTTTCATGAGGGGCAAGAAGGAACACACGGCGGTGATAGTTTCACTATCAGAGTAGTACGATGCGACGCATTGTTGTGTCTGTCTATGAGATGTTGGGGGAAGGCGAATGAATCCACGGTTTCAGGCAGCGATGCGGTCAAGACAGACAGACAGACAGACAGACAGAGAAGAGAGACAGGCGAGTGACTTGAGTGAGTGGAGTGACTTGCGTACTGATTCTATTCGCCTATATCTATTCACCTATATCCATCATCCATGCATGCGATGTCATGTCATGTGATATCTGCGAGGTCGTCCCCAGGAGTGATTTCCCCCCCCAGTGCGTCAAGGCGAGTCAAGTGAGTTGTGAGTCTGGACGATAGATCTAGGGAATGATGAATCTATCCATGGCTAGATGTAGACGCTGTGTGTCCCTAGAGATAGGCGCCTTTCACTTTCTCTCCTTTTCCCATTTGCCGCATTGATTAGAGACTGACTGACTGACTGACTGATTGACTAGGCGAGAGAGAGAGAGACTTGAGAGAGACAGACGTGAGACTACGTGCTTGCGTCAGACTCACTGCTTTCTGCACACACACAACATCGCAACTAAAACATCTCGCACAAACGCCTCTGCGTCCTCCTGCCTGCTCGTCTCGTCTCGCTTCCCGCTGCCGCCCCCCGCCTTGCCGCTGTCCCTCCCAGCCCCTTTTATCAACCCCCTCCCACTTGCCATTCGCCCTTTTTGCATCTCTCCCCTCTCAACAATGTCTCCGGCCGTCGCCAACGACAACTGCAACGACCCCTATCTGGCTTCCCACGACTACCGCCAGTCCCGCCAACCCCTCCGCAAAGACGTTCTCATCAACAACACCCACCACCAACAACAACAACAACAACAGCAACCCATCCCACCACCCCGTTCTCGCTCCGCCGCTCCCTCCTCCTCCCGTCGCCCTTCCTACCACCACGACGAGGACTACTCCCACCACTACCCACTGCCCTCCTCCTCCACCACCCACGGCAATGTCGCCTCAGCCGCCTACTTGCCTCCCGCTGCCGGCCCGCCCCCGCGATCCCGCCTGCCCCCGCCCCCCACCCCGCTGCCCTCCCTCCCCACCGCCAAATCCTCGACCCTCTTGAGAACCGTCGATCAGTTGCTGTTTGATCTGGAGGATTGCATGGTCGGTCTGGCCAAGGAAGAGGAAACAAGAAAAGAGGACCAACAGAGACATGACCAGCAGCACCACCACCACCAGAGACATGACCAACCGTCGCAAAACCACTATTATGACTACGTCGGCCGCAACCCGCGGTCCCTCGATCTCCACCACCGGCCAATGTCCTCCCTCGACCGCCCCAGCGAGCGCGGCGGCGGCGCCGACAACAACCGCTCCACCTCCCCAACCCCATCCTACCTCCGTCCCCCGCGCAGCTCGGCCCGCAACTCGGCTGCCTTTAGCGACAGTTCCCTCTCCCGCCCTATTGCCTCCTCCAACTACACCCCGAGCACCACCTCCCACGGCCCTGACTACGACCGCGACCGCAGCAACAGCATTCAACCCCACGATTCCCGCCTCTCGTATCTCTCCAACCCCTCGTCCTCCCGCTCCTCCATCATCTCCTCCTCCTTCAAAACCCACCGTCGCGTCTCTTCCGCCATGTCCTCCTTCATGCCGTCCTCCACCGCCAGCTCGTTTGGCGGCGCGTCCTCCTCCACCCACCTTCTCTCCCCACCCATCAGCATCTCCAACACCTCCTCCAATATCCCCAACAATGCATTCAGCTCGTCGTCCTCCACCCCCTTCACATCAACCAAAACCCTCGGAACACTCGCGTCCTACCCAGGCGCGAAAGCGGGCTACATGGCGAAACACGCGCCCGGCCGGTTCATGAAAAAGGCCTGGAAACAACGCTACTATGTGCTCGCAAACATGAAACTCTGGGTATTCAAAACAAAAGACCCTGATCAGAAGGCCGACGAGTTTCTCCAAATCACCCCAGCAACTGGCGTCAGGGTCTCGGAAAAGGGCGTCGGCATCCTCGAACTGTCGGGCAAAGACCAGGTCGGCGACGGCGTCATGATCCCCAAAACCTGGGTCGACCGCACCTGGCAACTCCAGTGCGAGACCAGAGAAGACATGATGGGCTGGCTCGCTGCGTTCCGCCGCGTCATTGACGAAGCCGTGGCCACCGCGGACCAGGACCGCGCGAGCCGGCGCGCAACGCGGCCCGATCGAAGCAACAACAGCAATGTCGCTGCTGCTGCTCCCCGCGCATCCTCCCGCTCCCACTCGCGCCACCGCACCACCCACCACTCGAACGACAGCAGCAGCGAAAATAGAACGTCCCACCATTCCCGCACCTCACACCACTCGGCGGGAACCTCCACATCCACCTCTGTCCCCGGAACCCCCGGCGTCAGCTCACCCACCCCGAACCCTCAACCCGCCGCTGCTCGGCCCCCACCCCACAACGCCCCACCGTCCTCTGCCTCTGCGGCGGCGAGTACCCCGGGACCATCCGATTACTTTGATCCCCGCTTCCATGACTACTATATCCCGCCTGAAACGGCTCCAAACCACGCCTCGGGATCAAACAACAACAGCAACACCACGGCCCCGCCCCCGCCGCACCCCCCCGCCACCACCACCACCACCACCAAATCCCCCGTCCCCGACAAACCCAAAGTCTCGGCCCTCAACTGGGGCGCGGCTATCATTTAGGCCCCCCCCCCCCGCCACGTTACTGCAACTGCATGGTATCTGATATTTTGTTTCTTTTTTTTTCACCACCACGACACTTGCTCGATTTTCTGTTTCTCTTTCTCTGCCCCCCCGCCTTGTGTTCTCGTTATCCGTCCGTCCGTCAGTTTACATACAATTCTTTTGGGGGGGGTTGGGTCACATACCTACCCCCCATCACATACCCCCTCCCCCCTGTGACTCTACCCTACACTACACTACACTATACACACACACACAGTTTCCCAAAAACAAAACACAGTCCACATTTTCTGTTGTGCGTGAACCCGTGGCGGGGCGTTTGCAGTTGGGGAAATTACACGTGGCCCCTGGTTCCCCCCCCCCCCCCCCCCACGCGGTAAGGCAGGGGGGAAAAGGGACATACCGCGCCCGCCCTTTTTTGGACAATGGCGGTCGGGCGCACGCACGCCCGCATCGCGGGGGACGGGACGGGTTATTCGGCGCGGACGAGGGTGTGGGATGGGGGAGACAATGATGGTGGGGGTGCACACTTTTTATTTTTGCGGGGATGGAACATGGGGTTTTGTGGTTCTGTTTGGGTTGTGGGTTGTGCATTTTTCCCCGGTTCTATGCGTGCGGAGTGGGATCTAAGATCAGTCTACAGGTTCATGTGGTGTGTGGACGTGTGTGGGTGTGCTAGCTATGCGATCCCCGCTTGCTGGGTTGGGTAGATCCCGCGGCTGGGGTCGTTCACGAGCGCGCGACATGTGTGGGGGGGAAAGTGGCATGGGTGGTAATGGTAATGCTACTGCTACTGCTACTGCTACTGCTAACGCTACTGCTAATGCACAATCCCGACATGCGCGTGGTCGGGGACGGGGACGGGGGGGGCCAAGAGATTGACGACGGCCTCATAAGCGCCGAGGAAAATCGTGCCGCCGATCGAGATCCACAGGACGCGGGGTCCGATACCCGCAAACAGGCGCGCAGGGCCTTCCGTTGCAACGAGGGTGCGCGCGGTCGCCCAAATGCCCCGTGTGCCTATGCCTGTGTCTCGTGCATTGCCGACGCTGCTTTTGCTTTTGCCACTCTCGAGCATGATGCGCGTCTTGACCACGTCCAGCGGCGTCGTGAGGGCCGCTGCGACCCCGCCCGCGAGCGAGGCGCACAGCGCGGCCTCCCCGGCGTTGGGGTTGCGGTGCAGCGCGGTGCGCGTGCGCTGTTTGAGGTGTTCGTAGAGCGGGAATTGGATGCATGTGAATGGAATCTGACCAAAGAAAAAAAAAAACAAAAAGTTTTGCGTTTGGTTATTTATTCGGCGTCGCGGGGGGGGGGGGGTGGGGGGAGGGGGTGTATGGTTCGTATTTTTTTTTGGTTTGGCTACATCGCACTCTCTCTCTCTCTCTCTCGCTCTTACCTCGCGGAAAATCGTCATGGCATACCCGCGATAAAACCCCCTCACCCCGTCCGTCGCAACAATGTGGCGCGCCGCACCCGCCACACTCGCGTACTGGCCCGTCTGCATGCGCTGCTTGACGATTTCGGTCGGGACTCGGATGAAACAGGCCGTCTTGGGGGGGGGGAAAAGAAAAAAAAAAAAGGTGTAAGTGAGTTGAGTGAGGAAATAAAACACGCTGTTTTTTTTTGTTTTTTGTTTTTTCCCACGCACGATTTCTCCCCCCGACGCGGCAACCATATGCACGAGCGGCTCCAGGTGCGCCGAGGGCATGAGCTGCCGTGTAGTGCGTTTAAGCTGTTCGTAGGTAACAAAAAACGCCGCAGCTATCCAAAAAAAAAAAAAAAGACCATCAACACCCCCCCAACATCACCCTTACTCCAACTGTAACACCACCCAACATCGCACATTACCTCCAGGCGCAGAACCCAGCACCGCCGACGAGAGGCCCGAATAAATCCCCTTGAACCCGCCATGCGCCCAGAACCCGCCTTTGGCCTGCTACTACAACAAAACACAAAAAAGACAAAAACATATCGGGCGTCAGTCAACCCCCACAGCCATCCCCGAGTGTGCGATGGCAATGCAGCATAGCATCCCGCATACAGACCAACCGGGTCTTGACCGTGTCGAGGGGAAAGAGCGCCGTGTCGACCGCTGTGCCTGCTATCCCGCCCGCCTATGAAAACAAAAAAACAAACATACAAAAATAAAATATAAATGCTATGCAACAATGAGGCATACATGCACCGCACCGGTATCAGTTTCCGGGTTCTGCGACACACTTACGATCAACGCCTGCGCAAATGTCGGGGCCGTCCTCGGCGAGTCACTCGGTTTCCTCTGTTGATTGGTCATTGCCGAGGAACTCGATAAAATAAAAAATAAAAAATAAAAATAACATAAACTGTCAAATTACAACGGTTTCCGGCCGAACGCTCCACCACGCACGCCTCGCCACCTACATGTAGCATTCTGATGACTCACGAACGGAAAAGCCACACGTCGGAGCTTGCGGCGCCGCGAATCAGCAATAAAAGCTAGCCTTCCAGTTTCCCTGGCTCTATCATGTCGGTCTACGATCGTCGACCGGTGCAGCACCCCCATTAGCGCTCGAAAAAACCATACAGTAACTCATGCCCCCGCCTCAATCCCACCCGGACCCGCACACTTCCCACCCAGGACATTTGCGAACAAAAAAAAAACGCGGTCCCCCTCCCACCCCCACTGTCAAAACAGACGGAAACGTCAAATTCAGCTTTTCGCACCAGTCTGCGTGTGCGTGAGATTGGCTGGATATCGTCGTATGGCATCCCACAGAGTTAGTTGTGTAACCCCATCTATCGTGGATATACGGGTCGTATACAAAGAGCCGCACACCCGCCACACGCGGGGGGGGGGGGGGGGATGGAGGAGGGGGCAGAAGAAAACTGAAAAGTCGATCCCCACGTCGTGAAACTGCCTGACCCCTCGCCCTTAGGAAAAACCCTACCTCATCAACTTCCATGGAACTCAAAAAACCATAAAGTTTAACCCAAACCTTTTCTCCCTACATTTACAAGCAACCGCTTGCACCAAAAACACGAACCCAGATACCAACCCACCACATGATCAAAATAACGCGAGACATATAATTAAAGAGCGAATCCCTTTATCCCCCCTCCCCTCATCACTTCAGATGTTCTCCCTTTTCCGCACATCTGTATATATCTACTCATTCTGCGGTCTGCCTAGAGCGCTACTATGGTGTTTTTCCGGAAGAGAGAGAGAGAGTGTGTGTGTGTGGATATATATGTGTATGCTAGCTGTTCTGTCCCTATCTCTCTGCATTTCTAACCACGCACGGGCTCACGTCTCCCCCCTCGCAATCTGGATCAACAACAGGGCATTGAAAACCGTGATGAAGAAGGCAACAACGACACTCGCGATCGTGACGGTTGTCGAGTTGGCGTACGAGACGACGACTCGGCAGCAGTCGCCTGATTGTCCGGGTTCCTCTTCCGGTCTTGTTGTTGTTGTTATGGGTGGTAGTGGTTGGGTCGAGGCGGGTCGTCCGAACCGGCGCCAGGTTGACTGCGGTGGTGGTGGTGGTTGTTGTTGTGACTGTGATGGTAATGAATGCGCTGCGAGTAAAGGCGTAGATTCGGTTACTCGCGTGTCGTCGTGCGGTAGTGTTGGTGATGGGACGGAGGGGGGAAAGGGTGTGATGGGGGACGTGGGTTCAATGCTGACCGTCATGATGCGGGCGCTGGAGGTGAAGTAGACGAGGGGCCAGACGGCAAAAGCGAGTTGAACGCTGCAGCCATACAAAGAGAAAGAAAATCTGGGTCAGGGCTATAAGCTACAAGCAGGCATACCGAACGTAAGGAAACATACCTCAAAACAACCTGACTCAGCACCAACAGATTATTGACCCCCTGGTCACCCTGCAAGATCGCAACCGCCAGACTGGGTCCAATCGCCAACACTCTCGTCACCAAGCGTCTCAGCCACGGCACAAGTGTAAAGTCCGATCCCAAAAATCCCTCCATGATGATTTGTCCTGCCATCGTTCCCGTGATGGTCGAGCTCTGGCCCGCAAACAAGAGGGCGACCGCAAAGAGGGTTCCCGCCGACCAACCAAGATACTGTTTCAGCAGTTCATACGCGTCTTCGAGTTCCGCAACGTCCGCGCCGCCTGATTCCGGAGTGCCAAAGAAATTGGCAGAGGAGACTATGAGAATTGCAGCATTGATGGCGAGGGCAAAGGTCAGGGCGAGCACCGAGTCGAGGTTGGTGAGTTTGAGGGTCAAGGGGAGGTTGTTGGGCCGGGCGGGTGGGGATAATGAGGACAACGATGATGCAGAGTCGCCCATGTTGCCCGTGTCTTCTACATCGGAATCCAGTTCGTCAATGTCGCAAATGTCTCCCAGTGTGTCGCCTTTTCCGGTGGACCGGTACTTGACGATGCTGGAGTGAAGGTATAGATTATGGGGCATGACCGTGGCTCCGATGATGCCGACGGCAATGTAGAGCTCACCAGGGTCACGCAGCACGGAGGTGGTGGGCAAGAACCCCTTGGCGACCTCTGACCAATCCGGGTTACTTTTGCCCACGAGGATCGCAAAGCACAGTCCACACGTCATCATCAACACAATGATAAGTCCCTCAAACAGTTTCAAATGCTTGACGTCCCATCCGACGAGAATGACGAGGACGTCGAGCGCGGTGATGCAGACGCCGTAAGGCAGTGGGATCCCGAATAACAGTTTGAGGGCGATGGCGGTCCCGACGACTTCGGCAACATCGGTGGCGATGATGGCAAGCTCGCAGAGAACGTAGAGAGCGAGATTCGCCCAGGGGTGGAAATGTCGCCGGCAGGCTTGGGCTAGATCCCGGTTGGTTACAACGCCGAGTTTGATACAGAGGTATTGAAGCAGCACGGCCATTAGGTTGGCGAGCAGGATAATGTACAGGAGTCGATATCCGTATTCAGAGCCGGCTGTGTAGTGAGAAAAAGATGAGATTCTGCGCTCTGTCACCAAACTGTTAGACCGTCTCTTCCTTTCATACCTGCTAGATCAGTTGCCTACAGAAGGAGGGAAACGAGGGTCAACAAAGGGTCCCTCAGCCACAGCACCCACTCCATATTCTTCTACAAGTTGCACCGTCTCAACATACCCAATTCCCAGGATCCAGATATCCAATCGCCACCATATATCCCGGCCCCACAAACTTCGAAAACGTTTTCCACGTGAACACAGCGGGCGCTCGTCGCCGAGGACCAGTGTGGTCAGGGTCGACGGTGATGACTGTTGGGCCGATAACGCTGGCAGGAAGCGAGGAGGCGCCCTCCGACTGTTGAATATTGACCTTTTTGCCAAAGGAGCGGGTGCTGGAACCTTCGGTAGAGGCGGTGTCGCCGGGGGAGGAGGAGGAAAGCCCCGGCCCTTTGTTTGGTGAGGAGGGCATTTCGGCTCGGGCTTCGGGTGATGAAGTGGTGTATATGCCACAAGGAAGGAGTCCTGTCTTCTCTGCCTTCCTGTTGATAGAGTGAGACTATGGGGTATGTATATGTATCGGCGGCTCTCCTGCTGGAGTAATAGTAAAAGTCGCAACGGACGAATAACTTGGGAATTGCCGGGGTCGCTGAGTTGCCTCTGTCGCGCATGACGTTTATTCCTCTCAAGCAAAGTTCTTTCAACGCTTCTTCCTCTCAGAAACGGCTCAAACGAACACTTATTCACAATGAACCTTACTCTGAATCCAGCTGATGAGGTATATGCGTTGCTCCATGTTTTTCTCTGCACGATTTTGTCCATGGATGTCCAAACAGCTCACCCTTGTCTCTGTTACGATCAGCTGGCGTTCGCCAAATCGTTCCTGACGCAAGTCGGCGTCAAATCCCGCCGGTACCCACAAACCCACGAACCCCGCCCTTCAGAATGCACCTATGTGCTTCCTCCCGCCAGTCGGCCATTCCCTCTGCGTGTAAGTCAGACGTTCCTCGCATGCCGAATTTGAAACTTCCCCTAACCTGCATGGTGTCTCTGTAAGGATGCATCCACCACAACCACAACCACCCCAACATCCGACACCGACATTGAACTCACCATCAAGCCCCTCAAGGGCGTTGCACCCTTTACCGTCCGTGCCGCACGGCTCGGTCCCATCGGCGACATCAAAGCCCGCATCGCCACTGCATCGGGGATCCCGGTCGCGGCTCAGCGGCTCGTTTACAAAGGCAAAGGGCTCGTCGATTCGAAAACTCTGCTCGACTACGATATTGCGCAGGGCGCAACTGTACATTTGATGAGCAAGCCAATTGCAGCCACGCCGGAAAGTGCGTCGCCGGTTGCGGAGAAGGTGGCGGCGACAAAAGATGGAAAGGAGGTGTTGAGGGAGACATTGAAACGGAAGGGAGAAGAGCCTGCGCTGTGGACGGACTTGAGACGTACGTTGGGTGCGCACTTTGAGCACAAGACGGATGTGGAAGCTGTAAGTTTCGCTTTCAAGGTTGCGATTTGGCGAATTTTGAGCTCCGTTCCTCATGTTTATACCTCTCTCGTACAGGTGTTCAATGAGTTTGTCAAGACGTATCATGGACTCTGTGGACCCTTGACTCCGGCGCAACGCGATGCTCTCAAAAAGGCAGAATCCTCATCGGCTTAGAGGATGATGCTTCACATGGATAGCCCAATTCGACCACCATTCCGTATCGCTGTATCTAATATCCACGCACTATCGTTCGCAACTGTGAGAGCTTACTCTCCTGGCTTCAATTGGTCGATAGCGAGATAAACATGAATTCTATTTCTTTGTACGAATGTCGTCTATGTGAATAGATAATCTACAGGTCTAAAGTATGTTCAATGGTCTCCCGTATGTGCCAAAATGGCGATTGCAGAAAGCCGAAGCGCGCCAGATCAGAAAAAATGGTGAAAACCACTTTTCTACTCCGTACCTAATGTGACGCCGCCCATCTCACAAAAGCTTATACCTAGCCTGAACAAACACCCTGTCCATAGTCAACTCCCGCTTCTTGTTTGTCACCTCTTTGAAAACATATGTATTGGCCACACACTCCCACCCGCCGTCCTCGTTAAACAGCGCCGCCAGGGCGTCTGTGCTGAAGAAGTATGAGAAGGTCCCGTCACCGCGCGCGTAGAATCGGTCGTCCATCTTGGCAGTGGATTTGAAGCGGAGTTGGGCGGCGTCGTAGAGTCCTGAAATGAAGAAGAAGAAAAAGAAGGACATGAAAAAAAAGAAAGGGACAGGGAGAATGGGAAGGATGCTATGCCTTACCGTAGTCACGAATAATCAGGGTTCCCCCCGGTTTGAGGACTAATTTGATGTTGTTGAGAGCTAGGTGCATTCGCCTGTAAAAACCGAATCACATCAGATTTCATCACGGCACTTCAGAAGTAGTGCAATGCTATCTTTCCACTTACGCTGGCGGTATGGCGCTAAAACAGAACAGGGCCGACACGATATCTAACGACTGGGGCGGAATCGAGTCCGTGAGTGGGTTGGTGGTGATGTCGCATACAAAGGCTTTGCAACGTGATTCGGTGTATTTCGGGTCCGCCTGTAAGAGAAGCGAGCGTGTGAGGAGAAGCTTCGAGCAGAAGACGTGGAGATTGGGTGCGTCATACTTTGACAAAGTCGACGGCGCGTTTGGAAAGGTCGCAGCCGTAAATGTAGAGTTCGGGGTTGGATTCGAGCATGGGGTAAATGAAATTTCCGACGCCGCAGCCTAGTTCTGAAGTATGTCGAAATAGGTTGTGCGAGAGGGATTAGTGAAGCGAGAAGTAGCGTGAAGTAGAGTACGAGGATGTGAAGCGCTAACCTAGCAATCGCTGGAAAGTGAGGAATTTTGACATAAATGAAGTGAGCGTTCTGGAAGGACATACGGCTGCATACACTTACCTTTGAACATGGTTCCCCGCCCGTCGGTCTCAGTTCCGGAAACTCGCGTTCTGTCCAATGTCGGTCCTTGAAGAAATTGACAGTATTCCGCTTATAGAACCTGCCCACAAGAACCCAGAGTCAGCCTCTCCCATTGCGTGTGTGTCTCTGTACTGTTTCCCACAACGTACAAATCCCAACTTCGCGTGGTATCCTTGATGAGCTTGTCGTGCTGGAACGCCGTCATGGTAGCCCCGTTCGCCTGGTCTCGAAGTGCGGCGGTCGCGGCCGCTTCTCTCTCTGCCGGCATGCTTTCTGCAGTTTCGATCGTGTCTTCATCTGGAGGTTGTAGGGTAGTACTTTGTTGTGTAGAGGAGTTCATGGTGACTGGTCTAATGAGCAGAATTCTGGAGGAAAATAAAAAAAGGTGGAAAAGGGGAAAACGAGGAAGGAAGGAAGAGGCCCCCCCCTTCCCCCGCGATAGTCACGTGCAGGAGGCTGTCAGCCATATGGCTTAGATGTGGCGCTGCAAGAACCCAAGCCACCATCCATTATTGCATCTTCCTTCCCTTTCTTCTGCGAGTCGTTTGTTTGGTCGTTCCCACGCTCTCACAGTATTTCTTGCTCTCCCACGCAGCATCAAGTCACAACGTAGAGTAAGGGACAACTACGACTTCAGTTTAGCTCACAGCACATTGACAAGACTAGTTATTCGGATCAACCGATGGCACCGGAAGCAAGCCTCCACAAGACCAGCAGGGCGAAACGCACCCTGCTCCCCGCAGAACCATCCCCAGCTTCTTCAACCAGCTTTTCAAAAAAGATCAAGACAGAGAGCACTGGGAGTTGCACAGCTCTCTCGCCTTATGACAGGTTTCTATCTGAGCGCAGGTAAGCAATCGCTTTATAAGCGTGGTGTCGACAAGTAACATTATACTGACAAACGTCGACTGTAACGTAGGCCGTTGGCGGAACTGGACAATCCGCAAATGACTCCTGCGGAAGTGCCCGATATTATGGCACAACTATGGAGGGATATGCCTTCTCAGGAACGAATGGTAAAACTTGTCGCATTGAACCAACGAACCTCGCCCGGACGATGACACCATGTTCCCACGTGCCCCTTCAGACTTTCGAGGACGGCTTTTTCAGTATGAGCCCAGAGAACTGCGCCTCGGTACCACATCCCAACATTGCCAACGAGAACGCTCTCCCCCTTCCTAGCGCAACAATCCCCAAGACCAAACGAGAACCCGCCAAAAAGCGCTCACCGACGACCGGCAAACATGGTCGACGCAGCAACCACCAGCAGAAAAAAACCACATTGCAGCCCGCACCACACAACAACCCGAACCTATGCCCTAATCTGTTTCCTGTCAGTCGTGTGGCAGCCACATACGACGAAGCCGGCAAGACCAAGTCATTGGGAAAGAGCTGGAGTTCGCGCGCGTCGTCAGCGCTTTTTGACATGGATTTAGCGACTGAGACTGGCGGGGACGGCGAGCAGAATGTTCCCCATTAGTGTTATGTGCGCTTCTTTGTATGACAACATCTGGTGCCCGGGTTACAATTTTTTCTTTACAATAACCCCCAATATACCGTAGAGCGAGACGCTGGGCACGCGAACAACGTCAAGCTGCGCCACAGCTCAGCAATCTGACAGCTTTCCACTTCCAATCAACAAGCTGAAATGAAATGGAAGACCATCGGCATACAGTAAGCATTCGGCCCGGACAACTTTGAGAGTCATCCAGCTGGAGATCGACGAAATCCTGGACGCCGCCGGAGCTGCCTCCATGGAGTACAACAAACGGGGAATGTCGGGAATGCGAAAAATGCCGTTGACGGCATAAGCGCCAACCGAAAGCCCTCGCAGCATTTTATGCAAACAACAAAAATGTAACAGCCCAACAGTCAGAAGACGATGTTATGGCAGTGTCCGCACGTCACTGCAATAGACTCAGCTGCCGTCAAAGGTATGGGCTTTTCACGTGCGTCCCTTGGAGCTGTTCCAGGCTTGTGACGGATTGTGACTCCGACCGTCCCTTGTCGAGGAGCCTCGATGGAGCCTCAAAAAGCTCCCTCTCGCGACGCTGCAATCACCCCCAAGCTACTCTCTAAAAGCCTGCTTGTCAATTACTCCTCCCGGCTTTCCCTCAACTCCAAACTTTTCCTGCAAATATAGAACAACTAAATGCCAGCACACAACCATATTGATCTTACGAGGGATGAAAATGGCGGTAAACTCCCGCAGGCCACATCATCTACCAAGATGAACGCGAATACCGGGCAACCCTCTCGTCCTCGCAAAGATTCCCGACAGAATGTGAAACCAACGCCAATTATCCCGAACCGTAAACGCAAACCCGTTGAAGCTAACGAGAGTCCGAAAGTGACAAAACCACTGCAGCCCAATCAAGGGAGGCAGACTGAAGATGTCATCAATGAAACTCGGGAACGCCACCGCGATCATCCCCGTCATCAACAGCACCGTGATCGAGCGCACCCGCACAACCAAAGACAATCATTCGCTGCACCCGTCATACAGGATGACGATATCGCGAATACCTCGTAAATAGTCCCACCTGCGGTCCTCATACCATCTTCTTTTATTTATATCTTTTGGTTTGCAGGGACGGGTTCTCAGACATCGGCAGTATGGACAATGCAAATGTTGGTCATGCTAGCAGCATTGTCAGCGCCGACACTGAAAGCAGCGACGAGGGGTGCGAACGCATGGTGACCGACGACATGGTTGAGGACGCGCACGCTAAGTCTTCGCTACCGTCACTTCTCAGGAGACGACCGCTGACATCAGCAGAAGACGTTGCAAAGCGTCTTGCCAACATCAGCGGTGTAGAGTTGATTGATCAGGAAAACTCGCTGGTTGTCATCAACGAGCAACCCGTAAGTCTTCGGCAAATGGTATTGGTACTTCACCACTTTCTTATTCCTCTCCAGACTGCCAAGAACCAATACGCTCGTCAGACTCTGCTCAACGGCCCAGCCATGCCACTGGCTGATATTCTCTCCATCTTGAACATGCTCTGTTATCGGCAACCACGCCGCGTCCTCTTAGGTGCACGCACCCCCGCAGCACTGGCCTTCGCAAATTGGATTCAGGCCAAACTGGCCCAAGAAGTGAATCCGAGCATTAGCATCAGGTGGAGGATGATACTGGGATGGATTGACGATGAATGTGGGGCTAATGTAAGTACAGTGAACATTTATGGATGGTTGCATGTTCTGAACCTCCTTTTTTCTTTTTCTTTCTGCATCATGCTACGTGATCAGATCCATGACCCGCCTGCACCTGAACCGCAGTCCATCCCTGGACCTTACTGCTTCTTCGAAGCTGCAGCACCCACAACTCTCACTCTCCTCACTGCTTCACTCACACCTACACCCACACCGTCTACTTCCTCCACTGTGACTTCATCCTCCATACTCTCGCTCTTTGACGGAGCCCATGAACCCACATATGCAAAACCACCTCCTCCCAAGCGTGACGTCCTGCGTCGCGTTATACTGGAGAAGGTGGCTGAGGAAGTTGGGGAGGACCATCGTGACTTGGTAAAGGCTGCGATCCGGTGGCTGGAGTGTCTTTGGGGCGTGCATGAAGTGGATTGGACTTTCGAGCCAAAGTATTTGGGAGACGAGGATATGGCAGAGACCCAGCAAATGGAGAGTACTCATCATACGGAGATGGAGGACCACCACCAGGAAAACGGGGTGGGGAACGTTGAAGACGGATGGTGAAGTGCTTTCTTTTGTTCTGTTTTTCTTTTTCCTTCCCGCGTCGAGAGGTGGGAGGAACGAACGTTGGCCCTTGGGTGTTTCGTATATGTACAACATTTGATGTTTCTTGTATGGCCTATTATCGTTTCCTCACTATATCTGATCGAAATACATTCCTTTTTTGTTTCTTCGCGAACGAATAAATGATATAATTTGGTGACATCTCTGGGCGTACTACTGTCCTGTGAAACCGCCCCACCAGACTAGCTATATAATGTTAAGATTCTCTACGGAAGCAACCCGAAACGACATCTGCTGTGTTCGCCCTTTACGCAACCTGTCCCGCCTCCTTTGACAAACTATAAAACATGGATTTCTTGTCACGCAGGAGGTTGGCGGGGGTGTCGAATTCCGCGATGCGGCCGCGTTCGAGGACCATGATTCTAGAGAGTGCAGAGAGAGAGGAGGGGGGGGGGGGGGGAGGGGGGCGTAAGTCACCGACGGAAACGATGCCGGGGGTTTTGGCAACTCTTTTCTTGCTCTCTTACCTGTCGCTATCCATGACAGTATTGATCCGATGCGCAATCGTCAAAATTGTACACTCCTTAAACTCCTCCCGAATCGTTCTCTGGATGATTGTATCCGTCTCGACATCAATCGCCGCCGTTGCCTCATCGAGGACCAAAATATGCGTCTTTCTCAACAGAGCTCGGGCGAGACAAATCAGCTGACGCTGCCCAACCGAAAAGTTCTCTCCACCTTGTAGGACCTGGCCCGCGAGTCCATTTTCGAGTCGGGTGATGTGGGGTTTGAGGCTACTCGACTCAAGTGCTCTCCAGATGGCCGCATCGTCATGGACGTTGAACGGGTCAAGGTTCTCGCGGATGGTTCCCGAGAAGAGGACGGGGTCTTGCGGGATGACGGTAAGGCGGGACCGGAGATCGTAGAGACCCAGTTGGGAAATATCGATATCGTCAATGAGGATTTTGCCAGCCGCCGCTTCGATGAGGCGGAAGAGAGTTAAAGTAAGGGACGATTTGCCCGCGCCCGTTCGACCGACAATGCCAATTTTTTCGCGCTGGTTGACGGAAAAGGAGAGGTCGCGGAGGACGAGGTCGAGCCCAGGGCGGTAGCGCGCGCTCGTTTCTTTAAACTCAATACGACCTGATTCCGGCCAGTTCTGGGGCGGGCGGGTCTCAGGGATCTCGTACGGGGCTTCCTGCGGGATCTCAATGTACTCCTTCATGCGCTCGACCGAGACAATGTTGGTTTCGATTTCGCACGATTGACGGACCATCCAGTTGAGGGTTTGCGTGACGTTGAGGGAGTAAGTCAACATGAGCCCGACGATGGAGGCCGAGATGGATCCGCGGACCATGATAGTGATGACGCTGAACAGCGCCGATCCAAACACGACGAGAGAACCAATAAATTCCAACCGGACCGCCAGCCAGCGGTTAGATGAGATGCTTGGGTAGTACGCCCGCATGTTGTTGTCGACCTTTGCACGGTTTTCAAATAGGAAGCGGGGCTCCTGCTTGTAGGCGCGGATGGTGGACACTCCGCCGAGGGTTTCGGAAAAGTGGGCGTAGATCGGGCTGCGGGATTTGGAGTCCAGACGCTTGAGTTCACGTGAAGTGGAGAGATAGAATTTCTGAAAGTATGAGTATAGGAAGCCCAGGGGGAGAGCAAACACGACAAACAGCGGACTGCCGAGGAGATTGACAGCGAGAACGGAGACGACTTGGAACATGGTCCGGAAGTAGCCCTGGAACACGCGAGGGAGCACTTCGTCTACCGTGTACTGGTCTTTTGAGAAACGGTTCATGACTCGGCCTAGCGGCGTGGTGTCAAAGAAGGATTGCGGGAGTCTGCAAGTCAAGTTAGCATTTTGCGTAAAGACAATTGTGGAAGCTCAGGAAGAAACGTACCGGACAACATTTGACAACATATCCTCATGCAGACGTCTGGCAGACCTTATTCCACAAGCAACCCACGCAAAAATAACTTGTCCAATAATCGTGACCGAATAAATAATTCCCAGCGCTCCATAGATAGCCAAGCGTTTCAGCACCGCGCGTTGATTGTCACCACCGCTCTGGATAGAAATGCCTTGCGACTCCCGTCGGTCGTTATCAGCAGCCCAGTCGGCCAGATAGACGTTTTGCGCCACCGAGAGGCACTGCGACAAGATCGCAATGACAATGTAGAGCGCGACCACCTTCACCGAACATGCCTTGGCATACGTGGCATACACGTCCCACGAGACAGACCCAAGCGCGCTCTCCTCTTTTGCGATGAGAGCGGTGTTTTTGTTCTTGACATCAGCGCTCTCGTTCAGCGCCGTAGACCCTCGGCGACTCTGCGAACCCCGCGAGCCCCGACGGCTTTTCAGGCCTTCTTGAACTCCTCCCACGGCAACAGCATCAATTTCTTCCTCTTCAGCATCTTCGGCTTCTCTGCGCTTGCCGTATTCTTTGATGAGGGCCTGGAGTGGTCCTGAACGCGCCATGAGAAATTCGTACGATCCGATTTCGCTGATACGCCCTTCGCTCAAGAGCATCACTTCATCTGTTTCTGCCAAAAAGTGAATGCCGTGGGTGACAAGAATACGTGTTTTGTTCTTCAACATGCCGTTGGGTCCAACGACGTTGTTGAAAATGTGCCTGCCAACATGCGCATCAACAGCCGAGAGAGGATCATCAAAGAGGTAGATGTCAGCACGAGAATACACTGCTCTTGCGAGCGATACCCGTTGTCGTTGACCGCCGGACAAATTGATTCCGCGCTCTCCAATTTCTACTTCGTCACCACCCGGCAAGATTTCAAGATCACTCTTGAGACCACATGCTCTGATGACTTCGTCGTAGAATGCGGGTTCAAATGGCTTGCCAAAGATGATGTTCTCTTTGAGAGAAGCATTCATGATCCATGCGTTCTGCGGTACATAAGACATGTTGCCTCGAATGCGAACATCGCCTTTCGTTTTGTACATTTCGCCCAGCAGAGAAGCGATCACGCTTGACTTTCCGGCACCAACGCTGTCAAAATAAGGCTTATTAGGAAACAACAATGACTCAGTTATCAGTCTAAGTTCTGCAGTACCTTCCGACGATAGCAAAGAGTTTGTTGTCACGGACACTAAACGTGATATCCGACAAGCACGATTGGCCGTCTTTGGACCATTGGAAAGTTCCGTTCTGTACCGATACACGTTCGATCCCGCCAGAAGTAGGCTGGAACACCACTGACTCGTGAACAACGGCATTCTTGTCCAATTCCTGCCGGATGAATCCTGTTTTAGCAAATGCGCGACATGAGGAGCCTACTCATACCATATTCCATGATACCTCATTTCTCAAGAACTTGTACAATCGATTGAAGGACACAGAGGCCTCAATAGTCGCGGTGATAACGCTTGGAAAAACGCTCAATGGGAACTGCAGCAGATTGAACAAGGAAATGCACACGAAGACCTTGCTGGAGGTCAGGGGCTCGTTAGACACCAGCGTGTAGACTGCGAATGACGCAAAGGAGACTAGGAAGGGAGTGCATGCCCAAGTGAAGCTAGTAAATCGGAGCGATAGTCAGCCATCAGCCGAACAGAGATGATTTGTGTTGACATGAGTGAACACACCTTTGGTAGGCAGCGAGATAGCCTAGTTTCTTGAGTGTGTCCAACTCAGCCTCTCGGGCGGCAAAGATTCTCTGCAGGAAAGGACGTTCCCAAGCGTAGAGTTTGATGACTTTGATTCCGTTGAGTAGCTCATCCTGAACGGAAATGTGTTAGACAACGAGCCTCTTCAGACATGCTGCAAAACCATCCTAACCATCATCTTGGTTCTCGAGTCCTTGTTGTTCATCTGTAAAAATCGCAATTTAACAATTAGGCGTTGAGCTCAATGAATTGGGCAATCAGCGGAGCCTACCTGGATCTTATTTAAAGTACGAGATCGAGTGGCCAAGAATGCATTGATTGGAATCATGAGAATCTGGATTCACGTCATGAAAAGCCAACAGTCAGAACGTGTCGATCGTTTCGTTCCCCAAGTCCATGTGACTTACCATGATTCCGACTCCCGCGAAGATAGATGGTCCCAGAGTTTGATACAAGAACGTAATGGCAAGAGTGATTTGTAACGGTCCTGTCGGAGAAAGGAGGTGTTTCACGTAAGACTTCAACACGGCAACCATACTTGGGGGAATATGAAACAGTACCTGACCACTGCGAAGAGATGTTGTTCACGTGATAGATGTCATTAGTAGGAACCATCAATCAGGCAGCCTCCATGCCATTCCGTACCAGGATGTGCAAGTAGGAGCAGAGCTCCCCTAAGCGACCAGCATCTACAGTCTGCAAGTTCACAATTTCTCCAACCGTTGAGCTTTGTCTGCTACTGTTCGAGAGGACCAAGGACTTTCGATAAACGCTGGTCACAACCGCAGATCGGATCTGTGATTGTGCGTGAGTTCACGTTTTCGACGCCATGGCGATGAATGGGGGCACTTACACGCATGCCAGACACGAGACATATGTGGAAGTACTGATGCAACATTATGGTCTGCGTAATCGCTGTCAAAAGCATCATGCCTGAAACCAACAAGCCATCAAAATTTGGTCATCGCGGGTCAGTGGAAGGTTAATCTTACCAGCTATCATGAACCCGCGCTCAATAGGGAGTGGATGTCTGTCATGATCCGAATAACCGCGAGCGAATTCCATCTATAATCCCACTGTAAATGATGACTGTCAATGGTAAGGCATCTGCATTGCTTGCCCACGTACCAACTGCCTCAGAAAGTACGGTTGCACAAAGGCAAGGGAATCCTGTGCGATCTTGAAGATTGCAGCGCTTCCAAAGTACAGTCCATACGTTTTCAGCATTGCTCGAAGGAAAGATGGACTTTGATCGAGTCAGCACAGTCGTTGCATGCCAACAACTCATGGCTAGACAGCGCAAGATACCTCTTCTTTGTCAGCTCTTCTTGCCAGTTGGCTTGGAATTTGCCACCGGTCACTTCAGCTGAATCCTCACGATTCAAATTCCACAAATCGTCCATCTCGAGGTCCTTCCGCGATCCCAACTTCATCAGAGCGTCCATCCAATGGAACGTCAGGCGCGAGAAGATGTTGGCTGTGGCTTCCGGACTAGCGGACTACGAGGATTGGAAGGCGTGTAAATTTTCGATAAAGACCTTTATCAGACAGTTCGTAATCTTTGCAATCTCCAACTAACCGAATCCTCATCGAGGCTAGAATAGTACGTTCCAGGTTTCGGTACGTTCTCCAAAATAAAGGCGAAGAATGACAGGCCCAAGAATGCAACATAAAACCAGAAGCCAACGCGGTCCTCATCGTACTCTCTCAAGATAATGAAGGATCGTAACTTGACGAGGGCCGTAGCAAAACTGAACAGCCAATAGAACAGGAGGAGAGTAGAGGGAGCACGAGACCTCAGATGCTCAAAATGATGCACTACAACAGCGAAGAGCAGAGATGCAGCTCCCAATCCCAAAGCGATCTTTTCGCAACGAAGTTCATTCCCCTCGCATAAAGTGTCCTGCGCGTATTCGACTACGTAGCCGCCAATGTGAACCGAAAGAAGACACAAGGTCAGAGCAAGCTTGCTCCAATATAAGAGTGTTTGCGGAACCGACGGTGAGGGTCCCCGCATGAGTTTGTAAACACGGGGAACTCCGAAAACGAAGAGGAAGGTCCATGGAAGGCACCTCAGTCTGGCAAAGTAAATTTCAATTCCGCATCAAATGCTTTGAATGGGCGACCGAAAAACTCACAGCTCTTCCTGGCATGGAGTCAACCGTCCAGTATCCCTCTCCGACAACCCCATCGGGGGCGCACACCAATTCGCCGGCATTTCGTATCGACGAAGAAGACGAAATTACGAAGATGGACGGTGAGGTTTTAAGGACTTCGATTTCGAATGAAGTCCTTGTCATTGACACGTGATCTCGGAGGGCTTAGCGGACGCGATTGATTTCGAAGCGACGCGTCCCTGCGCCACAACCGCTTACCAGAGAGAGCGGCACAATGCCTGGGTCCCGTCTCGTAGTTGGTTGCCCATTGCCATTCTGTGGTTGCCCATTGCCGTTGTTGCAGGGGCATCACGCATGCGGATGTCTACTTCATTCATTTGTGAATTTGCATACGCCTTGTTTGCGGCACTGGCGTCTGAACCAGTTGCCGATTCCCAATGAGCAACAAAATCGTTGGTGAATCGGTGACGGTCTGTAAAGCAACCAGTGGTGCGAGCAAGTCCACCAAGCGATGTTTACTTTGTCGATAGGATTGAGGATGACCTGTCTCTGCTTGGCGGTAGGTCCCGTTGTTATGAGGCGCTCAACTCCGTTATTAAATGGGTGGGCTAGGGGGTGATCGCGAGTGGAGCGGAGATGAATATATCACAAAGCCTGTGGAATGGTGGACCTATAAACCGATCAGTAACCTGGTAAGCTGAAAGCTTTACGCGCGCGCCAGCCGCCGTCATTACTCAATATCGGCATCAGTGGACACGGATAGCAAATGACTGCTTGTTGCCGCAATACGCCGATTCCACCCGTCTTGGCAATACAATCTATGCTTGGTATGCATCATGATGACTTTGGATTCTCTATCATTTCTGAGCTTCTCGGATACCAATAAAATCTTTACAGGAGTGGATTTGAGCCGGCAACCGGTATTCTGTTAACCACTCTCCGGAGTTTTACGTACCCCTCTATGAGTTTTGGGCAATATGCATTGCCGGGACTTGCAAGTTTGCGTTATACCCGAGCCCTCGGCAGTGAGCCTGATTCGATTAACCTATAGTGGTTGGAACTATGGCGTAGGTGGCTCTGATTCCAGACGTTGTCATGATCAACACGACCCTGTTGCGCAATGATAGCCCTGCGTGGTGAGCTCTCAGAACCCGCTATCCCACATCGACCTGCCGACGATGTTGCCAACAAAATTGACTCACGCCTACACCGCATTGTAGGACAACTCTGAGCAGTCTGAGCGCAACATTACCACCAGCAAATCGTCCTAACGTTTTGCTTGTAAAAGACTACATCCGACCTGGAGTACTGGGTATATTTTTTTCATAGGCGGTGGGACAAAGGTCGGGGCTTGGGGGTCAGGGCGGCAGAAGCATATGACAACACGGCATACATCATCAATCCGGAGACAACTGAAGCGACCGAGATATCTGTACTTCGGGGCAACACGGCAGGGTTACCTTTTAGAGAAGTCCAGACGATCTGGCTACTTGACGACCCATTGCGCGGCAATGTCATAATCTCAGTAGGGAATTATCATACTGACATTGACGCAGTAGCGTTCTCAAACAAAGTCTCTCGTTTGGTGCTGCCGTCTTACCGATCTTTACGGAGCGAGAATGTTACTTACACTTGGGAAGAATTGACTTTGCGCAACGGCCCCCTGCTTCCCGCACTGTGTTCTCCAGTACCCCTCATGACGCCGCGCGGGACATTGCGGCTCGTTTCTGGATGCGAGGATGGATACAAAGATGTGATGCTGGACTTATTCACGGATGATCCAGGTTCAGACGCAGACAAGTCAGTCATCAACGTCACCTACCAGGGAGGGTGGGATGGCACATTTGTGAGAGCTGATACAAAAATATTCCTTATCATCACCCTGGTTCTAACTCTCGCCATATTTTTGGCTCCGCAACTGCTGTATCTTCGACTGCGGATGCGCTTCTGGCGGTCTTCCTCCCCGCTACCATCACCACCCTTTCGCTATTCGGATCTCGCATCATAAATGTTTTGCTGCTATCCATCGGTGGGGTGGCCCTCGTGGGACCCCGCGATTTTTTCTCCCAGCTCAGAGCGGGGCGTGGGACAGGAGCTGCTAACTTGGGCAACGGCCGACGCTCGATTGAGTTTGAGAGTCCGTTATCCAAGGCATCTCAAGGAAAACGTCTGAATCGAGAGATTTTGAGTTAGAAAAAGAGTTTCGCATCATCAGATGGCCTGTCATCTGGCGCTGGATGGCGCCAGGGTACGATGATGCATGTCGCATCACGGGGCATGAGCTTCGTGCTAGTTTCGAAAAGCAATCAGGTGAGATAATAGGCTTGTGCAGCGAAGCATGATTTTGAAGTTCGCAAAGCTATAATCCTGATTCTAGCTAACCATCTCGAAGCTGACAGAACTACACAGTATGCCCATAAATTGGAGCTTGATCGAACTCGTGACTACAGGTGCTGGTTATGAAACGAGAATCATCCGAATGTTCCGCGAGATGGAAGTTACGCAGAATGACATGTTGGATTCGCATTGGCGGAGATTTGCGCTGCGCGTGTTCAGGCCTTTAATGGAGCTCCTTGCCCGATCACAAAATCAGGGGGAAGAATGGATTAACGCACTGGCGAGACAGAAGGCGGTCAGTCCAAAAGCTGAACGTTCTAAAACCGGGACTATTGATAAATCAAGGGCTTTAACGGGAAAGAACGCATGATCTCTCGATAACTATAACTATGGCGCCGGACGACGACTCGGAGCAAACGACAGCGGACGAAAGCGCCGACTTGATTTTGCTTCGGGAGATATTACTTGCCTCAAGGCGTCCCTGAAGGCACCACGCTACTGCTCCACCGTCGCCTTGGTCAACGATATGTATATCATCTTCTATGGAGGAATCAGTTTGTGCCCCCTCTTCCGGGCCAGTACTCGGCAAACATCAAGATCAATGCGATTCCTATTACTGGATCTCCAATCACCGTGACTGCGTTGGCGACAGTCGAGGCCCCTTACTTTATATGGCATGAAACTGCTGCTATTGCGTTCACTTTCATCAACGTTCTTGCCTTGTTTGTACACTTGGATTTCTCGGTCTTCGGGCCGCAGGACATCGCTTTTCCTTCCTGACAGCCGAGTAGACAACAACCAAAGCAAGAGACATTTTCCACTTGATCGGAAGTTGTGATACAGTTCATCACGAACATCATGGAAGTAGGACCGCCCGACAAAACTACTTGCGCATTCCGTACGGTGTTAAGAGCGGCGGGAATGGGCCTGGTCCTGGGTGTGTGGATCGTCAGAGTGCTAGGACAGAAAAGCTTCAGCAACATCCTGGACCTGATCAAGACTTACGGAATGCCGCCGTTCAAGCCACGTGCCGGGATATTATTGGCCTTCCTTGGATCCCTCATTGTGACTTCAGGCTCCTGATGGATGTAGCCATCGACAACCAGATATACCAAAGATGTGTGGCGAATGTGGGCAGTGTTCCTCCTCTGGTGCTCTCAATAACCATAGCGTCGATTTCCCCATGGCTAGGTTACGTTTGGGCATCACAAGATCGTCAGACAAGCAACTTCCTGCATTGTTCTACGGATTTTGCAACACCATTATGATGAGCGCATGTCTGCTTGCCGTGAACGCAATCCTCGATGAGACCTCGGCACGGTTAATACTTCTTCTAAGTTGGGCCTTGCGATGGATGACATGCATTGGTTTGCTTGCCCCAAATCTGTACACGTTTTCGAAGAAGACTAGGGTCCTCCGCGACGCAAGTGAAGACACTGCCGACGCATTTGCGCTTATGGCGCAAAGTCCGCTGCTGAGGGTCATCGCCACACATTGCCATCGCTCGCAGTACTACCAAGGTCCGAACCTCAAGGCACATCCGACAGCATAGCGGAAGATGCCTTGGATGTGCCAGCTGATGGTGAAGTGCTGTCAATGCTGTCAAAGCCAGCATTTGTGAATTTTGACGAATCACAGGACTGGTTTGTTTGTGACCTGTTGTTTTGCTCGACCATTCAATGGGCTGCAATCGGGTTGAAAGCCAGCATTTCAGGCAAGTGAGCATCTGCATATTTGCAAACGAATGATAGGATGTTTGCTTACGATCGCCGCATATTGCCGAATCTGCAGCTTTTGGTACTGGAAGTGATTTCGGATTTGAAAATCAGGTCAGAGAAGCAAAGCGATCTCGGTAAGTTTATTTGGACCATCTTTTGGCGTTCCCTTCTCAACTACGATGCTGTGTTCCAGGTCAAGTGCTCCTGCGCAAACTTTCATGCTCATTTCGCGGGACAACCCTGAAGTTTGTATTCCCAAATTCCAAATCCAGAGATTCCTTCCTACAACTGTTTGAACTGTCTCTGGACCAGCTGGAGCATCCACCCCAAGGACCCGTGTAGTTTTATGTGTCATAAATGCAATATATGTAACTGCCAAGGACGAATCGATATCCGTCGGAGTAGCTGATAGGTCTGTAGTCCAAACCTTAAAATTTAGAATCTTCTGCGCAGATTTGACGCGTTCCCGATCATTGCATCACGGCGAGTGGGGCTCCAAAGCTTCCACTAGGTTCATTTTTGTTGAATTATAATGAACATTACGATAAGAACATAAACAGAGAATCCCAATCATCCAGCCCGCAGCTTGTTTGTTTGTGTCATTCGCTCTCATTCGGCTGCAACTTGCTCTGGAGGCAAATCTACCGGAACGCCGTCTCCCTGCGCCACGTCTGCATTTTGCTGATCTTGCGCTGTTTCGGCAGCTAACTCCTGTCCTGGCTGGTCATTCAGCGACGCAACTGAGTCCGCCAGAGCACCCGCACTGTCTCGCGGCGTGACGTCTTGAGAGTGGAGCTGGGCGGCCGGCGGATCCAGCGTGCTAGATTGCTTTGCTTGCAGGACAAGCACATTGCGTTCCAAGTGCGTCAGAGTTTCGTTCATTCGGTTGATTCGGCTGCGGGCGTGGTTGTCTAAGAATATATAAGGTCGGACAAGGTTTGCCGATGAGCTGGCACTGAATCGAAGCCACAACTTACCAAACCGAGTTAAAAAGCTGGACATCAGCTTTACGCCCAGAGCCAGTTGCTCAATCTGATTGTTTCCATCTCGATGATCTTGCAATGATTTGATAGTTGCCATCTTGATGCTCTTTTGGTGGCAATCAAGAGACAAATGTGGTGCGCCCAAAAATGACAGGATATCGTGGCGCGCGGAGCACTGCTTATTCGGTTACCGTCACGTGCGGTCGCGTTTGTCATTCCCTGGATTGGTCTTCAGTCTTCCAGAGCAACGACAGATTTCGTAGAGATCACCCTGTCGGCAAACCTGGAAAAAAGCATGTCGGTCACGATAACACATCCACATATCGCCTCGCGCACCCATACGATAAAAACCACCCCGTCAACGCCTCTGAAGCAACTCGTGATTGAAGCCGTCGAGAAGTTCTCCCTTGGAAGTCCTGATGCCTTTGGGCTGAAGTATGATATGTCAAAGAAGGAGCTTGGCTTATGCTTAAGTAGTGTGGCTGACGCTTGTTTTATTTGGACTCTTCTTCTTGTTAGACATGGACGGACGACGCTAGATCTTGGTCTCAACATCCGGTTTGCAAACTTGGCGCAAGGTGCCAAATTGACATTGATACCAGTGCAGAACGCCCCAAGTGGCCCAGTTATCGTTGCTCTTCAGACTCCCGATGGAGAGCGGTTGGTCGATAAGTTTTCCGCTGATACATTGCTATGGGATATCTTGCGGAATTGGGAATCTCGCAACGCGTGAGTACAAGCCCGACTGCCTACGGCAAACACCGAAAGGTCCTGAATCCGGCCCAATAGTTCTTTGTATTGAATGGATTACCTTTTACAGGGCTTTGAACTTGACGAATCGCAAGGATGTTGTGGAGCGCGGAATGATGAAGGTCAAGAAGGAGGTGTATATGATGCCTGTGTGTGTCCTCATGAACAAAGAGGTACTGCACAGTACATTCACAGGAGGAGTTTAGTCGTGCTCGCTCATTTTCTTTCCCCTCATCAGTTCAGCACAGTCGAAGCGCTCCAGAATACAACTCTTCGCAAAGCCGGCTTGTCATCTGGAAATGGCGTGATAAGGGTTCTTCTGCGTCCTACTGAGCTGTCTGAAATGTGCGCTCCAGCTTCGACAACACCAGTGGAGCCTCATTCTGTTTCCGCTCCATCGAACCCTGCAGCATCTCACATTGAAAGTGCGTTATCAAGCGCCGGAGCAGTAGAAACGCATGCGCAAGAAACGCCTCCAGGGTTACTGTCGACGCCTATTGCGATCACAGCATCGGCATCGGAAACTGCTGATCAGCGGCCATCGTCATCTGTATCAATGAAAGGCTCGGTGGTCTTGAAAGGAGAGGTGTCCAAGCCAGCAACTGGTCCGGTGTTTAAGAGCTCAGATTCATCGGTGTCGGTATTAGCAACTAACGGTGCAGAGATCGCATATACTGATCAGCATGAGGAATTGGACTACACGCCAATGGACATTGACAAAGTACCCGCTGAATCGTCAGCATTCCCGGAGGGCAGCCGCGAAGAAGCATCCTCGAGCAAAAAGCAACCGGAATCGACGCCCGTCCCGATGGATATAGATGCAACACAAGCGGCTTTGCCTCTTGAAGAGCATCGAACAATTGACGCGGTACCGGCGTCTATGAACAATGATTCTACAGTGGCCCCCACCCCTCAAATAGGTGGTAGCACTGGCGGTGTGGACGGAATATCCATTGCGCCAACCACGCTCAACCATGGCAATGATAAAGCAGCGGATAGTGTGGAGAATGACGAAGAAATGGATACTGGGAGTCTCGCGATATTCCACCCACCGCCGGAGGGAGCTCCATATCCCCAAAGTAAGAACTCAGTTCAAAGGTACAATACCCACAGCCAAACTGAAATGCTAACATTCATTTGATGCAGTTACCCTCCCGGACTCATTCTATGAGCTGTCATCTGCTGAGCTACGTGTCTTGGTGGCGCGATCTGGTGGAAATGGTGGATCGGCCGGGTCCAACGCGCCCCTGATGACAAAGGCAATGCGGGATCGTGAAGTTGCACTGAAACGGAGCAAATACCCAAAGACTATGATTCGTGTGAGATTTGCGGATCATCGCACGATCCAATGTGGATTCCTTAGCGGCGATAAACGTGAGTAAAGCGCGCGGGCCCTCGTTCTCACCTCGCCATTCTCTTCCCTTTGTTGTTTTCGTATTCTCTCTCAGATTTGTTGCTAATGCGCGCTCGCTGTGATAGTCAAGGTATTATACTCGAAAGTGGCATCCGTCCTCGCAACGCCGACCCGGTCATTTGTACTGTACACTACACCACCGATGCGGATATTGGACGCCGAGCAGTCCTTTTGGGATGCCGGTCTTGCACCTGCATGCTTAGTATACTTCAAATGGAAAGAGGGTGACGATCGCCTCTCGTCTGACGGCTCTGACTGGATCGCACCAGAATGGAGAGCTCGCATCCAACCGTTTCCAGATACAGGGGATCGGAAGGCGGAGCCGGTACCGTCACGAACATCCAGTGAGGCCAGTCCTGCAAGCCCTTCCGTACCCACACCAGCATCAAAACGACCCGCTTGGTTGCCGCCCGTTCGAGGCGCGTCAGCTGCATCATCGTCGTCGAACTCAGGACTACAGCGAGAAGAGTCTCAACCGCCGCTGTACGGTGACGAAAGGGATCAGCCCAATAGCGGAGGTGGCATCAGTAGCACCAACCGGACTGCGGCGGCAAGCAAGAAGCCAAAATGGTTCAAAATTGGAAAGTAAGGCTGAGCTGTCCTCAAACAAGATCTTCTTCAGCCTTAGAGATATTGTATATACCGAACTTTGTACATTACAGCTGATTTACATTGCAGCCTCCCCACTTCTCTCATACTTCCATAGCATGTCTTGCGTACCTTTATGAACGACATATCTGTCGCTCCTGAGCGCTTATGGATTGTTTCTTGTGAAGAGCGCGTCGAACGTGGCTTGGATCACATTGACAGGTTCTTTGTGACACCTAATAGAAGCAGATCTCTTTTTAACATCCCGTCAGAATAAAGATGGTAGCAACAACGACCGCCTCGTTAGGCTTTTGGTAACTCTTTCTACTCAAGTCGCATACCCCTACCATATCTCTACCGGACTCCTTACTCACGCAAACCCTCCAACCCAACAGTGAATTCCGCGCAGCCGCGCATCCTACAAAGATCCGCTTTGCTCCCAACCCAACGACATTAACCGCCGCCAGCATCCACGACACGCCCAATGTGCTCCAGTTCCACCGATTGAAGCGGCCAGACCATTTAGCCGGGTCCCAACACTACCGGTCGGATGTGGTCGGGTCCGTGGGATTACCCGGCGTGTGCGAGGCATTGGGGTGGGCAAGCGTGGACGTGGTGCTGACCGGTGGGACTCACGGTGTGGGGATATGGAAGCTTCCCGCGGCTGGGAATGTGGATGCGGAGGAGGGTGGGCGGGTAGAATCTGTGGGTGGATACGCGCCGTTTGGGAAAGGTGTTGGAGTTGGGGCGTTGCATATCAGAGGTGTTGAGGTGGCTATTGGTAGGTGGCTTTGCTTGTGTTTCAATTTTTGGCTTCTCTATCATTGATATGATGAATGTTTTTTTTTGTACTCAATTAGCTGGCGACAATGGAAAGATTGTCATTGCCAGAATCAATGGACAGTCGGTGCGGGAAATCGGAAGAGACACTAGTCAGATAACAGCGTTGGAATGGCGCGGCGGGAACGAACTAGTGCGTTTGGCGCCCTCATTATAACGATATGCTTTGACTTGCGGTATTGACTCGCTGGGGCGCGCATTCAGGTAACCGCAAGTTCGTCGGGCCAGCTTACGATATACGACATCAGACAGGAAGCGCCTGGTCTCAGACTCAGCGAGTAAGGCGTGCTTTGCGAAATGCCATCTCGTGTGTTGTATGTCTCTGACGTGCGGTCATTTTTTCTTATCCGGTATACAGCCAAAAGAACCCACCCTCCTTCATCAACTGCCTGACAGTCCATCCCACCTTGGTAAACGTTGTGCAACGCAATTGGGCTCAAGAAGAACACTCGCGCTTTCTTCGTTGCTCACCTCGTTGTTATGTACAGCACGACAAGATAGCAACCGGGGACGCGAACGGCATTGTTGGAATATGGGACCTTCGCAAGATGAGTGAAGCTGCTGTAGAGCGACTGAATGTCCATACGAGCGAAGGTGAGGGGACATATAAACTTTCTCTCACGCGCCCATTTATCAAGGATATGCTAACTCAACCCCCTCTATCTTGATTTGCAGTTTGGGACGTGAAGTTCCATCCAGATACACCAGGCAAGATTGTCAGCTGCTCTGAAGACGGTAGCATATGGTATGTTCTGTCACAATGCCATCCCGTCTTCGCGCTCAATGTGTGACGAGACGCCTTACCAAGCAACTGTTCCTCCCCTCCCGACATTGATAGCGTGGCGAGATGGAGTTCCGAGGGCATTGATCTCAGCCACAACTGGAAGTCAACATCGGGATTGCTTCGATACCAGGTATGCGAGACTGAGCAAAAGCCCCCCGACCACGCATGGGGGATTAACTATTCTGGGTTTTTTTCGTTTTATTGCAGTCTTCTTCCCACCCGCTTGGCTACAACTCGATAGACATTCACCAGGAAACAAACCTGCTGGTTGCCGCCGGAGACGCCGGAGCGATCGCGCTGCAGGAACTGTAGGGTTATGGGGATACATAGGTTCTGAGTGTATGTGTTGTATGTACAAGTAGAATAGTGTATTTTTACATAGTCCATCTTTACATTGACCGGCCTTATCTTAGTCTTTGGAACAAGACCATCGGAGCAGAACTATTTTGTATACAAGATCTCCACAGTCACACCGATGCAAGACGCGTCGTGGGGGGGGCTTGTCGTGGATGGATGTTTTTGGATAATGCGTCGGTGTCCCCCGGTTTCCTCCTCCACCTCTTCTCCCATCCCATCCACAACGGCTTAGCCCACAATGCCGAACGAACATGTCGACGCTTGGAAGACCTCCAAGGAGCTGTTTGCGGGGACCGTGGCGGGATGGACGCAAGTCCTCACGGGGCAGGTCAGTTCCGACCATCGTGATTCGATTTTATTTGTTAGCAGCAAGCCAGCATTTCTCTAAAGTGGGTTTTCTTTGGGGTCCGTTTCCAAACCAGCCGTTCGACACTGTAAAAGTGCGCCTGCAGACGCAACCACGGGACAAGCCGACGTATTCGGGGATGGGCGATTGTGTCAAGCAAACGCTCAAGAATGAAGGGTTTGCCGGGTTTTACAAGGGCACGCTGACGCCGCTGATTGGGGTGGGTGCGTGCGTGGCGATCCAGTTTGGAGCGCTCGAGACGGCCAAACGCGAACTGACGCTGATGAATGCGCGGAACGGGGCGCGCGAGCCGACGCATTTGACGATGGGGCAGCTGTTTGTCGCGGGTGCCGCGTCCGGGATCGCGAATTCGGTGCTGTCGGGTCCGATCGAGCACGTCCGCACCCGGCTGCAAGTGCAAAGCCGCGGGGCCGCCGCCGCCGGCGGGTATTCCGGCCCGCTTGATTTCGCGCGCAAAGTCGCCTCCGCATACGGTGTATCCGCGCTGTACAAGGGCCAATGCGTGACGCTCGTCCGCGAGTTTGTTGGGTACGGCTCCTATTTCTCGACGTACGAGTGGCTGATGCAGCGGGCGATGATTGAAGAAGGCAAGAAACGCAATGAGATTGAGTTGTGGAAACAGTGTGCGTATGGCGCCACCGCAGGGTATGCCCTGTGGTTGAGCGTGTACCCGATTGATGTCGTCAAGAGCAAGTTGCAGACAGATGGGTTCGAGAAGGAGACGAGACAGTATAGGGGCATGGTGGATTGTGCTAGGAAGACGTTGGCGCAGGAGGGTATGAAGGGCTTGTATAGAGGTATGTGTTGCCCCCCCCCCCCCGTGTCGTCACTTTGTCCACGCTGGTCTTTTTTTTTTTTTTTGCCAGATGAATTTTCTAACACGTCATACCTGGCGCTATAGGTTTCTGGGCATGCATGGCACGAGCGGCTCCCGTCAACGCAGCGACGTTTGTCGCATACGAAGCCACCATGAACCTCCTCGGTCGCTAAGAACCCCAAAAAACATAGTTCAAAAGAAATATTTCAAACGATAGATTGCGGCAAAAAACTGAACTTCCTGTCTAGCTAGACCCCATCCATAGAAAACTGTTGTGGGAATATACGCGGGGTGATCCAATTAGCGTTAGGCTTCACATCAGGGACCGTTGAGGGGGACCTGTTCAGTCTCGTTTGTTGAAAAGTAGACGGAAATACAAATGTGAAACTGTAGATCGAACACAATGATGGAATTCGGGTAAAGAAGACTGTGGCATACAACTTTGTTTCATTTCCCGGAGCCAGGATGGCGAAAAAGTAATTCAAAAGATAGGCGAGTCCCGTCGCCAGCGCCTCTGCTTACAGTAAAATCTCGCATCATAAAGCAAGCGTTTGTCGACGTTGGCAGAACGCCGCCCCGGGGTAAGGCACCACCACCACCACCACCCCCATCTTTGCCCCGCCTCATCTCGCATTTCTCCATCTCCCCTCATCGGCAAGTCTGGGTTATCCCCCCCCCCCCCCTTCCTTCCCCTCCCGTCCCAATTCTTGATCCAAAAACGCGGGTATCAACCCACTTTGGGGGGGGGGGGGATGTAACACCAATCAACCCACCTCTCCATCTCGATACCAAACGCGCACCCCTTTCCAAGACGACCTGTAGAAGACGGTGTGGGAGGCGGTGTGGTGAGGCCATCCCAAGGAGATGCAACTTTGGTGCCTTTGTGGGGCGTTGAGGAAGTCGGTGTGGTTCCGCGGAGGAACTTGAGAGGATGATGTTTTCATCTCACCCACTCTCGGCCATTTTCACGCACTTTACTCACCGCTCTTGATAAACTTGATCCCACTCACGGCGCCACAATTCCCGACCTTTACAGACATAAAAAAGCTCCGCACTCCTTATCGCCATACGGAGGTGTGTGTCTCTCCGCGACAAGGGGAAAGAGCGAGTTTCGGGACACAAGTTTGGGCGATGGGTTGGTCCCAGTTTGGGAATCGGGGGGGTGGTGAAGACTAAGACGTACAGAGGGATGATCGGGGATTTTGCGCTGCAACCTCGGCGCAGGGTGTGAGGAAAGATGCATTGCTCTCAGGGTACAATTGGATGGTTGTGATCTCGAGGGAGGGATAACTAGAAGCAGAGTGGTCAGACAATTGGATTGTAAGAGAGTTGCAGACGCGGTGCTCAGCCGTGGCTTTTAGTGGCTTTTTTGCTAAATATGGACTGTATTTCATATTTGTATCCCGAAATCTTGTTTCCAGGTTTTGAGGAAACACTCAACTAACAAACAAGCACAAAAGCTTTTCCAAGGGGAAGGGATATAAACAGCCAACGGACGCAAACAAAAACGGGGAAGAGGTCGTCAAAAAGTGGGAGGAAATAGAAAAAGCACCAAAAGTGAGAGGGCATGATCAGAGAGAGAGTGACCCCCGGTTCTCTCTGAAAGGGTTCATAGACCCATGAGTTTGCAGTTCGATATGCGAACAGGCGGTTTGCGCGGGTTCCAATCGTGCGGCATTGCAAAATCGCGATACCCTTTGGCAACGTCGTAGAGCTGCTTATCAAATCCCGCGTTGGCGCGCCAAAAGACGCCAGTCTGCTTGTCTAGGCCGGCGAGCGGGACATAACAGTCGGGGCGGAGGGTATTCTGGAAATTGCGGCCTCCGTTCCAGCGCTCATAAATAGCCTCCACGTGTACGCCGCCGTGTTTGAGTCTTGGCTTGGTGAGGCCGATGTTGTAAAGGCGTTCGAATTCCGGGTCGTAGTGCATCTGAAGCGAAGGCTCTGAGTGGTCCTCAACGTCGCTGTAGAGGGTGGTGGTACTGTCAAAAACATGATCGGCTTGCTGTTGGTGCGAGGCCAGAACACTGCGTGGAGCTACCGAGGCGGTTGGGGATGAGGATACTGAGGACGTGTCCGACGCTAATGATGAGACCTCGTAGAATCCGCTGTCTCTGACCGATAGCTTGACAACGTCAGCGTAGCTAAGCGGACGACGCTGGGTTCCTCTGCCCGAGACATTCATGCCTCCTCCGCCGCGCACGGGCGGCGATGGGGAACGTCTCCTACATACTGGGGCTTCGTCAGCGCCGCTGTCATCGTCATCGGCTTCGCCGCCGTCCGAATCCGAGTCAGCCACGTCTTTTGGAGAAAGCTTCAGATCCATAACGCCACCATCGCCACGCACAGGGGAAGACGAAGGCGATGGGTACGGAAGCTGATCATCCTCCTCGTCGTCGATTTCCGACAAAGTGCAAGTGGAATCGAATGGTTTATCGCCGCCCTCGTCCTCGGATGAGGTGTAATAATGCTTGGGCAGGCCCGCCTTCCAGCCTGTTTGATGACACGTAGGCGGAATCGTAGAAAACACGCTCGCGCACGCTTCGGCGGAACGGCGGAGTCGCTCGATGTCCGCTTGTCGGGGTGGGGTGGCTGTCGTCGTTACACCTTCTGTGGTCGGAGTATCAGGTTCCGCTTGGGGAGTGGTTGATGTGGCCTGCCGAGCTGCGCGACCAAAGACCGGTATCGACGACCTTGAAAAAGAACACAGAAATCACGACAAACGTCAGCCAGCGGAACGACAAAACGATGATAGACAAAAAACAAATGGGGAAAGTAGAATGGGGGTGAAGGAAAGGGAATCCCGCTCGACCCAAGAACAGATGTACAGTGGATAAATACAAAAATGAACCGAAAATATATACACGGAAAAGAGAAGACAGCCCAACAAGCAGTGAAAAACCAAAATGCTTGCTTGTGCTGCGCACCCACCAACAATTACCGTTCGCACCCCAACAAAGCACGCGCACGCGTTTTTACAAACGGTAGCAAGGATGGGGAAGCTTACCATGAAGGCGCATAGCATGCCCACATCCCGACGGCCTTGTTGGCCACGAATCGTCCAACTTTGAAAGCGGCAACGCTGGTATCGACAGCTACTTGCGCGGCGCTGCAGGCACCTCTGAAGCCGGCTTTGATCAGAGGAGGGCAGCGCTTGAGGATGGTGGTCAGTATCGTGTAGGCGTAAACGCATACGAGGAGGTATATCGTCACGGCCAAATAGCTGACGATGATGACGTAGGATGCCACCTTTACAAGGATGGCGAGTGCGGTAACGGGCACTTGGGACAAGCCCTTGGCCCAGGTAAAATTGTACGGTGTTGCTGAATTGACAGGCTGCCAGTTGCTTCTCTCTGAAGGAGGTGAGCTGGTTGGCGTTTCTCCCAAGTCCGGCAGTGTGGAAGGGGGCGGTTGCGGAGGCGGTGGGGGCGAAGGTCGCTTGGTAGGGCCCGAGTTGATGCAGTCTCTTGGTCGTTTGGCCGGCTCCCAAGTGAAATGGTAAGGCTGTGGCGGACGCCGGAAAGGCGGTGACCGGGTAAGCCGAGGAGAAGAGTTTGGCGGTGTTGACCCGGGCGAGTAACCGACTGCTGGTGTTCGAAATGCCCGCATTGGTAGCGGTGACGCTGCGTCTGGCTGGAAACACTCGATCGTAACTGATAGAGGAGTGCCGCTGTGGCTAGTTCTTGGGCCGCTCAGTGTACGGCTTGCGCCGTGCAACACCTGCATGCCTGATGTTGCTTTTTGAGTGCTGCTGTAAAGAAGAACAACAAAAAAAGAGAGAGACCTGTGATGATGGTGAGAGACAGTTGTATCGTGAGTGGTGATGTGGTTGGGTGTTTAGGCTGTTCCCAGGCGTTTCGTACTTGGGGGGTGTGCAAATTCCTTGTGTGCGAAGATGCAGTTGGTCGGAATCATCCAAAGTTGGTCAGGGGAAAAGGCCAGTCCCACAGGGGCAAGAGGGGCTTTGACAGGGTGTGGGGGGGTATTTATATCGGTTTTCCACAGAGGCGACAGGTATCGATGGGCGCTGGAAACAAGGGTATATCTTCGACAGGGGTATGAGTGAGAAGTGAATAGAAAAGGTCGGGGGCACGCGGAAGGGACGTTCCGTCAGTGAGCGGGAAGGCTGTGGGAGGCGTTTGGGTTTCCGTGGGGCACAATAGGGGGATATATCGAACAAAAGTCCAACAACTATCGATATACAGAACAGACCGAGGTAGACAGACCGACAAGACAGCAAACACCAAACGTATCGATAAAGTGGCTACGTTAGAAGAATACTACGGACGGACGTGCGGGGCGTCAAACGTGACTCTGGGTAGATAGATGGGATAATGAGGCGCACGCGCGGAGAGAAAAAGAAGACACAGGAATGGACTCAATCTTCAAAAGAACGTAATAAAAGCAGGTGACATTTCAAAAGAAGCAAGAAGGGAATTTACGGATATTGGCGTTTGCGCGTCATTCAGCGAGTCATTTAGCGATACAGTTAGTTCGCAAAAAAGTGTTTGGGCAATCAATGAGAATTCTGAAGAGTCCATCAGTCAGTCAGTCACCGAGTGCAAAGTCAAATATGCGTGTTTGGCATGTGCGATGCGTGTGACTCACCCTCTGCCACTCTCATCATGAAGATATCCCACATCTATCATGGCTGACTGACTCTAAACTCCCAAACGCCACGCTCTTCGCTTAACGGCAAGGCGCGCTTTTCAATCATTGGATGGACTTCCTTCTTTTCTTATCCACGGCATGGCTGACCCCATTGGTCTCAGTTTAACTTGCATGAGGTGTGTCCCCCAATCGAACCTGCAGGGACCCCATGTCTATAATGAACAGTTCCCAAAGGTTCCTTTGCAAAGTCGGCCGGCCACATCGATGCTTGCTCAAATGAATCACTGACAGACTTGGCCTCATCTGAATAGAGATCGCCACCAGAAACTATAAAAACAAGAGCAAAAAAAACATGCCGACCCATGCACTGGGTTCTAAGCCGCACGCCGTCTCCGCGATGCGCATGGCGCGTTTGCATGTTCGCTTGATATATGGTATCGATAGACACCTGGCAGCAGCCATGGTTTTGTACATGCTACTTCTATGGCTCCAGCAGTTAATCGATGGTGTACTGGATGCCGACCACAATCATTTGTATTCCGATGCTGTTCTTGGAAGACAAACAAAGCCCACCCTTGTGAATCGTGTGAAGGAGTTCCATTTGTACTCGAGTTGAACCGCCACAACTCACGTCGCCGTGGTTCATCTGGGATGCCCGGTCTTCCACGAGTCACGTGGCTTCTGACTCATGAAGTGGTTGATCTTTTAAGTTTTCCAACCCCAAAAACCTATGAAATCCCGGTGACATTTTAACTGCCAAAGAAACTAGAGCAAAAGATGTATGCGATTGGCTTTGGTACGATCTCGAGGGGCAGCTTCTGTTGCTGTTTTGGTATATGTGTCAAGCTCTGACCCTGCGCTTTTTCATAGAGGGTTCGGCCAACAAGATCGGTGTCGGGATTATCGAGCACACGGACGACGGAAAAGTGAATGTACTCGCCAACCCTCGGCATACCTACATCACACCCCCCGGTCATGGCTTTCTACCCCGGGACACCGCCGCGCACCATCGCGCCCATGTCGTGTCCCTAACGCAGGACGCGTTAGCCGAAGCCGGGCTCACCCCATCCGACATTGCCGTGATATGTTTCACTAAAGGTCCCGGGATGGGCGGCCCGCTCGTTTCCGTCGCCGTCGCGGCGCGCACGCTGAGTCTCCTCTGGAACGTCCCGCTCGTGGGTGTGAATCATTGCGTGGGGCACATTGAAATGGGGCGGATGATCACCGGCGCCAAAGACCCCGTGGTGTTGTACGTCAGCGGCGGCAACACGCAGGTGATTGCGTTCGCGGAACAGCGGTATCGCATCTTTGGGGAGACGATTGATATTGCGGTCGGAAACTGTTTGGACCGGTTTGCGCGCATTCTGGGCTTACCCAACGACCCGTTCCCCGGTTGGAATATTGAGCAGTATGCGAAACGGGGCAACAAGTTTGTCGAGCTGCCGTACACGGTCAAGGGGATGGACGTGTCGTTCTCGGGAATCTTGTCCCACATTGAAGGGCTGGCTGCGAATGGATTGAAGGCGGAAGAAGACGAGGCGGCCCTTACACCCGAAGACCTGTGCTATTCCCTGCAGGAAACGGTGTTTGCGATGCTGGTTGAGATCACGGAGCGCGCTCTGGCGCATATCGGCGCGACGGAAGTCCTTATTGTTGGAGGTGTCGGGTGCAACGAGCGTTTGCAGGATATGATGGGCGCTATGGTCAAACAGCGTGGCGGATACCTGTTTGCCACCGACGAACGGTACGTACCTCCACGAATGCATTTCTTCTTCAACGCACCCTTCCCCCTAACCCTCCCCGCAATCATACGTGCAAGATTCTGCATCGACAACGGCCTCATGATCGCGCAAGCCGGCCTTCTGGCATTCAAGACGGGCCACGTAACCCCACTGGAAGACACGTGGTGCACACAACGGTAAAACCTACTTTTGCCCCCCCGTTTCACGAGACCCTGAAAAAAACTCACGGCAATTGCAGATTCCGAACGGACGAGGTCCTCGTCACTTGGCGGTAGTCGCAAAACCCCCCACCACACCCCGCCCAACACCACCCTCCCTGCACCCCCCCCCCCCCCCCGTCTTGTACATGACGTACCCATCATACCCCACCGCCCCGCCGACGTTTGTCGCAGAAGTCGGGTCCGCCCCTCCCAATTCTTACCTGGTCAACCTCCGCACGCAACCACATCCCTCCATGTCGAGCTACACGATACGCGCCGGGTTTCACTCACCGCATGCGCCGCCACGGGCACCCACACACACACACACACACACACACATACCCCACACCATTCAGTCGGGACGCAACAGCGCCCAACCGCGGAGAACCCCCCCTCCAAACTCCCGCGAGAGAATTTTTTTGCCCGTCTGACGAATACGAATGACGCTCCTTGTGACCTTGCGGCCAAACAGTGAAGCAAAAACGAAAAACGAAAAAACCCACCCGCGTCCTCTCGTTTGTTGTTGTTGTTGTTGTTGTTTTTTATGTCAGATAGATAGCAAAAACCCCAAAAAACTACCCACTTTATGGAAATTTAACACAACCGTTCCTGTGCATCCCACCACATTGCTTGCTTGCTTCATACCCCTCAAATCGGTCTCGACATTCACGCCCGTTTGGTACAAACAACACAATGCAAAAAAAGGCGGCAAATTCACCAAACTACACATCGCTCATAATCCAGTTCCATCGCAGCACATGTATGTATAGACAGGAGCACACCAAATCCATAGAGAAACAATTGTGTGTGTGTGTGTGAGTGTGTGTGGGGTGTTCAATTGGGCGGTATAAAAAATGGTTTGACTGGGGGGTGCGTCGGGAGGGGGGGTGGAGTATATGTATCAGAGCGAGATGAGAGAGATATATGCCAACGAGCGGATGAATGATGGATGATTGGAGAGGGCACCAACGTGACGACGAGAACAGCAAATCAAGATAAACAACAAATGACAAAGTGTAGAAAAAAAATACATATATCCGTAAGAGGGGGAGGAGGGGAGGGGGCGCGGGGGAGGAGTGAGGGTGTGACGAAGCGAGAAGGTTGATTATTCCCTGCTGGTGGTATTTTGGCGCCGTTGCATGTAGTGATATGTTTTCGGTTGTTGGGTGCTGGGCGGCGGGGGGATGGGTTTGTGTGGGATCTAGTTGCCCGCCACGACCGCAGAAATGTTGGGCAGACTCATCCACGCCGGGACGAACCGCTCAATGACGTCGACGGGTTTCGACGGCGGTTTGGCGAAATCGGGCGCCTGTTCAAGGTCCAGCAGGAGAATGTCCGACTTTTCGTTGAGCACGGCTCGGGAGGCGACGATTTTGAGGAGTTCCGGGGAGAGCTAGAAAATAGACAAAGCAGACATGAGAAATGGGAGAAAAGGAGAGAATGGGCACAGGTTTGCGGTATGGTGCTTACCGGAGAATCGAAATCGGCTGCGTAGTACAGGGAGAGCAGCTTCTTGATCTGTGTCGGGTTGAGGAGGAAGCAGACATCGAAAATGGTCTCGATGTCTTGCGGCGATGTTTTGTTGAGCGTCAAGAGCTTGGCGGCTTGCAGCAGCTGTTGGAGATGCAGAGTGGCTGTAACCCACCAAAACATGCAGAGGATCAGAGCACTGCCATAGTGAGACGCCATTTCTTTCTCTTCTTCTTCCTACCTTCCGCGATTCCATGGCTCGTGCACCATTCTTCAAGTCGGCTGACGTTGTACTGGATCTGCACTCCACGCTTCCAGGTGCAAAAGTTCTTTCTCATGAGCAAGTGGTTGAATGCACTGACGCCAACGACACGCAAGAGCTCGGTGAGGATCTGTCTGGTCATCGAGTCCTCCATGTAATAGCACCGCATGGTCTTGCTCAATTTCGACAAAAAGTTGAGCAGCTGTTCGATGGTGAATTGGGATGACGAAGACGATTTGCCCCACTTGCCCCAGAGGCCGCCCGACTGCTTGCAAATGTAACCGGGTAGAGATTGGTTCTCAATCACGGCTGGGACAATCATGTTGGCGAGCCGCTTCTTGAGTTCCTTGATCCAGCCGTGGTAGATCTCAATGAGAAGATAGTCCAGATCGTTGCGCACCTTGTCAAGGCTGCGTTCGGATTCGCCGGCCTCGGTGTTGCCAACGCTGCTGCGGCGGGAAGCTCGCTCCTTCTCTTGTGTGGTTCGCACAACGCAGAGGAGCTCGTAGCAGTTGGAAAGCCAGAAGGCAGACACGTAGTCGTCCTCAAACTTCATGGTGAGATTCTGGATGGCCTTCATAACATTGGTCATGACTGCCAACATGCGTCCGGCAAGATCATATTGCAGCAGTTGGACCATGGTACTGCCAATCAAGTGGGCAGGGAAAAAGATCTCCTTGCGTGTCGCGACAGTCTGCGTTGAGGGCAATGGGATGCGGAGATTTGTCACGAGCGCGTCGATGATTTCGTCTTCCAACGCCTTTTCTTCCAGTATCCGCAGTGATCGTTCTGTCTCCAGCATGACACCTGCGCCCGCAGACATTGGGCTCGGCACTCCGCCGGCGCCGATAGCAGTGTCGATCATGATGTTGGCTCGACTCTTTCGCGGCGTGAGGGGCGCTGGCGCTGCGTTGTTGGACGCACGGTCCTGCACAGGCGACTGTTGTCCTTCCACGAAACTGTGGCGTCGAGGTCGGGCTTTGGCGGCAGCTGCTGCCATGTCCATCTCAATCTGATTAGTAACAGATCCTCGGGTCTCGAGCGGGTATGGCGCATTGTAGGGACTCGGTGTGTGGTGGTCAGACGTGGGACTGGTCGCGGCGGCCAGCATCGAGTCGGCGACGCGATCGGCACGGTACTTTCCAGCAAGCAATCGTGCCATCTGGTCCCGCAGCACAGCAACCTCCTTCTTCAGGGCCGCGTTCTCGCCGTCCTCTTCCTTCTTGCTGGGAACGTAGTTTGCCTTCTCGGCCTTGAACTTGGCAAATTCTTCTTTGCCTTGCTTGACAGCCTCCTCGAGCTTCTCGATCTTTTCGTCCCTGCGCTTGAGCATCACGTTAAGCTTGTCCATCTCCTTGTCGGCCTTTTCCTTCTCGGCTCGGACAGTCGCCAGCTCCTGCTTCAGCTCCGCGCTGCCCTCTTCGACCTTGGCCGCGGCACTCTTGCCGCCAGCATCGGCCTTTTCGAACTTTTCGCGCCATGACCGAGCTTGTTCTTCGAGAGCGGCAAGCTTCTCGCTGAAACGAGCATTCTCCTCGTTCTTGGCTGCCAAGGTACGAGAAAGCTCGACAACCTTGCCTTCCAGCTTGTAGTTGGTTTCCTTGAGTTTGCCAACCGATCTGGCTTCGGCCTTCAACGTCTTCATTTCCTTTACGGCAATCCGGCGACGTACGCAGCTCTGAAGCAACACCATTCGCTGTTTTGTCGCCTTGTAGGCCTTGCGTGCGCGGTAACCGCGGAACACTTTCTGGATGAGAATCGCGGAGCGGAGTCTTCGCATAGCTTGCACCTCTGCCTTGGCCTTGGCCATACGGTAGGTGCTCTGCACCTTGATAGCAGCGTCCCGGATTCGGTTGAATCGCTTGCGAGACAACCAAGCGCGAACATTTTTCTGGATCTTGATGGCGGCGCGGGTTTCGCGGCGCACCTTGTATTCCTTCCGTGCCTGGGCCGCTCGGGTTGAGGTTTGAATCTTGACGGCTGCCGCACGCATGCGCAGGTATCTCCTGCGGTAGACTGCTGCTCGTACGTTCTTTTGAATCATAATGACGCAGGCTCTCTGTCGCTCCGTTCGGAGCTTCTCGAGGAACGCCATTTGACCAGCGCGGAAGAACACCTTTGACAGACCCATTTGGAACTTGTCGTCGTCGTTGATGACCTTACGCACAATGCTGAGTGTTAGAGCGTTCGGGTTGGGATCCCATTCGGCAGACGGGACAAGGAGGTAATATCGATCGGCGAAATCAGAGAAGGCTGTTCGGGAGGGGTAACCGGCGCAACTGATACGGATGGTTTCAAGAACACCGCAAGCACGCAATTGCTGGAGAACCATGGGTGGTTCAAACTTGAACGCAGCCTTGGCACTGTTGGGTTTGATACAACGGATGTAGTGCACTTCTGTCTGACGGATGGTCTCCATCAATTTAACCAAGGAAGCCTTGAAGATGGATCCAAGAGTGGGCTTCTTCATGGATGAACCTCCTCCGCGACCTCCCCGAACCTGTAATGGAGCAAAAAAGTAGAGATTGGATGATGAAGAGACCGACACCCGCAAAAGCAATTTGATCGTACCGGTGATGTTACTTCCGGCTTGGGCTCTTCCTCGATCTTGATAACTTCCTTCAAGAAATCAAACTCGCTGGCGTTCAGAACGCCCATCTGCTCATCGGACACGGTGTCCTTGTTCTTTTCAATGAATCCCTCAATGTCATATGTGACATCGGTAGCGTAGTGCTTGATGGTGAAGGCACTTTGTCCGAATCGGGGCTTCTCAAAGAACTTTTGCGTGGGGACACCAAATCTTTGGTACAGCTTGGTAATGAGGGATTGATCGGCACCTGATGGCAAACGAGACTCTTCATCCAGGAGATCGAGGATACCCAGTTTTCCTTCAATTAGATCGATACACGGCTGGTTGTCGTTAAAATCAATGAAGGACCAGTTAATTTTTTCGGCGACATATTCTTCTTGCTCGAGCTTGAAAACGTGAGCGTTGAACTCTTGCTGAAGCTTTTCGTTGGCGTAGTTGATACAGAATTGTTCAAAGCTGTTCTTCGCAAAGTGTTCGAAACCGTAGATATCCAGTACACCGATAAATCGCTGACCTTCTTCCACGCCCTCTTTTGACAGATTCACGTTGATCACTTTGACAAGCCAGTCGAACAGCATTGAGTAGATGAATTTCGCGACAGAGTCCCTTCCAACCAAAGCCTGGTATTGATTGACATTGGAGACAATCTTTTCCGATCGCGTGATGATCTGCTTCTTGGTGATCCACTTTTTGAATTCCTTGACATCGATGCCAAGAAGAGAAGCTGCTTGCAGCATCGCCGGGTCGTCATCTGCAATGTATGACTCGTCGCGCTTGGCTTCGATTTTGATGTTTCCGATGTGTAGCAAAGCAGCGCAGATTTTAAAGATGGACCTGGCCGATGATTGTGATTAGAGCACGAGCGAAAAGAAACCGCAGAACGACTGTAAAACACAACGGCTCACCATTGCGTTTGCAACGAGATGCCAACGTCAGAGAGCGCCTTTGAGGTCTCGACAAACTCTGCGGCGTCATCAACTCCAGGAATGGTTCCAGATCCACCTTGGTTGAGATAGAAGAACGTATCCCAAGAGCCAAGACCGAGATCTTTGCGTTCCGCGGCAGGGGCACCAGAACAAAGCTGGTAGAAGATGTGGTAGTTTCGTTCGGTGGCAGGCTGGAAGATCAGACGAGAGCGTTCCAAAAGATATGTGCGAATCTTTGCTCCCGTGATGCGGACTGTGGTATTCTCTTTCGTTGGCGTAGAGAACAGAATCTCCATGTACTTTCCGAATCGAGACGAGTTGTCGTTACGAGTTGTCTTTGAGTTTCCAAATGCCTGTGACAATGGGAATACGAATATCAATAACGCGAATTGTTGCTCCATTATATCTCGCCATTGATGCAGACCTCCATGATAGGGTTCGTAGCCAGGACGGATCGCTCGACTTCACTGTCGCCGCTACTCGATCCCCCACTTTCTACCGTGGCAAAGTATCGCATAATGTAACGGGCACTCTGCGTTTTACCGGCACCACTTTCACCGCTGACAATGATGGACTGATTCTTTTTGTCTTGAATCATGCTGCGGTACGCCTCTTCGGCGACCGCGAACAAATGCGGTTCCAGTTCCTCACGCCGTTTGCCCGAGTACTCTCTCATGATGTCAGGTCCGTAGAGCGGAACCTTGGCGAAAGGGTTCATAGCAATCAGGACTATGCCAGAATAGGTGTAGATGTTTTGTTGCAGATATCGAAGTTTGATGTTGTGAAGCACGGCCGGCCTGTTGAGTAAGAGTGTAAGGATGCGATAGCACGGGGTATCATTGTCAAACGCCCACGCACTCGTGAAGGTATGACAAGTAGGCCAAGTCATCTGTGCCATCCAGTGCTGGAGGATTTTGTAGTGGTGGGAGATCGCCGGCTTTGTTGGCGTTGAGTTTTGGAATCGTCGATTCAAAGGTGATGTTCTACGAAAGCAACTGCGTATGAGTGTCTTGTCTCTTGTCTCTCGTCGTTACCGTGATGCAACAGGAATGCGCAGACTGGTCGACATTTGCCCATGCCGCTCCGCCCATGCCCCATGACAGGGGAACCCTCAATGTACCTGTCCCGTCGATTCAACAGAGAATGCCAGCTTCACGTTGTCGCCCGTTATTGTCTTTGCCGTCAGTCTTCCCATGACCCATCCTTCCTTGTCGTCTGGGAACCATGCTTCGGTTCCCTTGGTGTACACCTCCAACGCTTTCTCCGCTGCCATGGCTGTAGCAGTTTGAGCTGCAGAAAGTGGGTCGGCCGGGATCAGTACAGGATTGATTCTCGGGCTCTGCTGGTTTGGCGAGAGTGACTCACGCAGGTTTCAGCCACCAAAAAGTAGTGGAGATGTCAAAGGACTGTGAACAACAGCGGCTCGGAGCCTAGCGGGGCAAGGGTTCGAAGTACTGCCTTGAGTAGCTTCGAGTCTATTTTTCTAGCCCGGCTAATACGGATTTGCAAAATCAGCGAGGCGGTGGTGACAAATTATACCGCTTGCTTGTCTATTAATTTCGGGGGATGGAATTTGCTCCTGCGAAATTGGGGGGGAAGGTTGGGTGGTGACAGTACAGTGCGCCTGGCCGTAGGAGCCGTAATGAATAATGTGCTGCGCGACCTAAAGCGACCCCTTTGGGACTCGGCGCCGGCCGTCGATTGGAACGGTGGCGTTAGTCGGATCGATCCAGCCATGGCGTTTGACACGCGCTTTGTCTTTGCCGCGTCACCTCACGTGTCCAAGGATTGTAACATCGCTAGAGATAAAGGGGGCATCTCGAAAGCGGTGGCAGCGGTAGGAGAATGCGCACGATGATATTATGGTGCTCAATCTTGATGTAAAGACGGAAGGCTTGGGCATCCAAACCCACTATGCGTGTGAGTAACTTGGTAGACTCTACTACTTGTATTTTCGCTGCCAGTTCGAAAATGTACCGCTTGACCCGTAACTTTTGCGAAAGATTGGAAGAGAGGTAAAATATGGCACGTCGGAACAGTGAACTGGTCAGAGTAATCTTAAGGAAGGAGTACCGCACATAGTGACGGAGAAACGCGCGACGACATGCAATTGATTGGCACATCGGGATTATACGCGAGACGACACAAAAAAGAGAACTCGAACACTAGTCAGAAGCGCAGTTTCACGAGTGGGCAAGCTTGATTGTAGATGAATCCTGTGCGGCTGTGGTCTTTAGATAGAGATTGAGACGGAGACAACCGCATGCCGAGACCAGGGGCAGAGGGTAGAAGCTGCTACCGACCCTATAGATGTGTAGTTTGAGTTAGTAACATATATCTACCTTTTACGCATCTATGCTTTCGATACCGTCACAGTGCTCCCTTTGTCGTCGGCTTCTGGTACCACATGTGTGCGGTGCTTTTGACAAACGCATCAATAGACTGATAGAGCAAAGGCATGATATTCAGCCTACGTGTCAATGAGAATTGGGTACGAGAAACTGATGATGAGTTGTCATCAAATGACACGCTCTCTCAGCAAACTGATATGCATCACTGCCTCTTCATTTTTTCATAAAAGACGTGATGCCCTTTACGGCATATAGGCCACCCTGACTCTGGTCTTCTATCCCTATAAAACGAGGCCCTTCCGCGTCAGCGGAAGGGCCGCTCTACCACTGAGCTATAATTCCCGTAACAAACCGGCACTTTGCGCGGTTTTGTCTCTCGGGTCCTGTAGCAAGTAGATGGAGTAGAAATAAGATATGCAGATATGAGGCTGTTTGCGAGATTGTGAGGGAGACAAACCGCGCAAAGTGCCGGTTTGTTACGGCAATTATAGCTCAGTGGTAGAGCGGCCCGGAATTATAGCTCAGTGGTAGAGTTTGTTAAGAAGTGAATAATCCTTAATGTAGGTTGATTCAAGGACGCGTTGAATATCTGAGCAGTCCTAGATACAGGTCTAGCGGAGTTGCGGGCCATGCTGTTGGATTATCCCTTACCCTTCCTTCTCTTTGAACATATACCTTATGTGAAGCTTTAACAGAGCGAAGATGCATGTATATAGTATGTCTGCTCCCACTGTGCAAGAGAGTGACTGATCTTACTCTGCCACACTTTCAACATGCCTTAAACTGGACTGGACATGCAGGCAGACCATGGCTGCCAGTCTTAACGCACCGCTGGTTCCTTTCTCCAAAATGTTCCCATAGCTGATTCCATCCACAGAAATTTTGTTTGCCGCAGCATCCATTTTCCTTGCACAAGGCTGAGCCCAGCCGCTTGTTGTACAGCTCAGCTGTGCCCAATGCTCACATCACTGGCCCGTCAGTCACGTCCTTGTATATAAAGCCTTGCCTCGCTTTTCTCTTCATGTCTTGCTCGTTTCTCATTTCTTTCTTTTACAACAATCAGTCCACTCACTGTACTATTAAACGGAACTACATTTTGTTTCCATAAAACCATGGCAGCGTTTATTAACCACTCCGCTAGTATGTTGTGCTGTCAAATAGCTGTCAAATATTCTTCAGCGACAGGCGGAACTTTGCAGCTGTGTCTACTCTACTGTTTCATCATATATTGACTCCTATTCATATATTTCTCAATCCATGCAGGCAGGAAGCGTGACATTCTGGAAACGTTCCACTCTGCTTTTGTCGAACCGTACCGTGTTCCATACATGACAGCCATGCGAAAGTCACACTCGGCTCGGCTCTACCCTTGAGTGGCTGCACCTGCAAGATCTGAGGACATTTTTCGGCTGCGAAATGAAATCCATAACCACATTTGGGATCGTATGGTGGCACTTCAGCTTGACGTTTCACGCCTGACACCTCCTTCAACAACTTTTATGTGTCCTCCATTTTCGGCAACAAACCAAGATATTGCTTGTTTCAATGCTACTTTTTCCAATCATCTTACTGTAACGGATGATGAAATGAAGCAGGGAATGTGCTTGGACGAAGTGGATCAAACCTTCACAGTTGCACCAGGACAACAAGTTTACTACATTCGAAGTTGGGCTTTGGCAAGGATCGACTTGGAACGGTTGATCTCGCAATGGGAAGACGATGGCATTTATCCTTTGGAAACCAGAGTGTGGATTGATACTCTCACAGCCTGTCCTCGAAAAGAAGTCTTCTTTTTGCGCTATGTTGGAACTACTGAGGGACCCAGCACTCCCTATGATCGCTTTGTTGCAGATGTCACCAATCGACTGTACGGTCTGCTCTCACAATTTCTAGCAACACTCTAAGATCAGTTTCCTGATGTGTATCAATCCGCGCGTACTTTTCTTGTGCCCAGAGCAACTCATCCAGAGTTTGTGAGCCGAGTATATCGAGATGACAGGGAGCGGGTGTTGATCGCATTCTTCACATTTGAGCGTCTACTCAATCAAGCTCCCGGAGGATTTTATGCATCTTACATACCATCCATTGCTGACCATGCTGTATTTTGCTCATTGAAGACTGATTTCTTTTCGGAACTCCGAAGTGATATCCACACTCGTCCAGCACAGCATGACACAGCAGCATACAATGGCATTGCTCAGTGGACCAAACAAGTAGTAGCCTTTGGAGAGAAAAACCCGACGACTACTGGAACTCTTCACCACCCGATTACAGACGCATACAAAGAAAGCATCCGATCACAAGCATTGGGTAAAAGCTACCTTGGCTTCCGATGTCGCAGGCCACTGATCCAACTCACGTGAGTTGGATCAGTGGCCTGCGACAGGTACAGTTGGATGGTTTGTGCCTATTTTGGGCACTGGTACATTTAGCACGGTTTGCCCAGGGTCATTGGTACATTTGCCATGGTTTGCCAATGAGAAGGCACTTTTGGCGACCTAAGTACAAGTTCAGTTAACACTTTGCGACGTTTTGGAGCTGTGTGTACTTAAAGGTCACTTAGCTGCCGTGTGCTCCCTTTTGGCCTCCCTTCCACCGACGCGTCTGTCCTTGCCCAAGCCACACGTTGTCCGAAAGCCCGCGACTTTGATTACGTAAGCACCCTCTCTCATCTGTGCGTACTTTGCGCCAAAACAGCAAAACCCCCCTGGGAAAGAAGGGTTTATGCCCCAGCATCCAAACGGACACCAGTTGTATTCTTCTACTTAGACCAAGTAGAAGCGCTGAATTGTTTATAGCGCATCCCATAGCTTGATGTATGTGTCCTAAGTGAGCCGCTTGGCTCCTTGTCCTATTTGGCGCTTTAGCCTCCTCGCCCTTCCACTGTACTGAGGCTACCACCAGTTGCGACTTTGCTTAAATAGGATTCTATTCACACCTCTTCCGCCTATCGATAGCTTCCTGTCGTCGCTGATACACTTGTAGTTGAACAGCTGACCCCTTATCCCCTCCCGCCCCATCCATCCCCCTGTCTCATCCATTGCCTCCTCTAGACCCTGGGTACCTTGGGTTCCATTGACAAATGCCTCCATGGCTCCATCGAGGTAACGCCTTATACCCATGTTCCATTTGTTTCCATTCATCGAAAGAAACCCAAGAAACCCAACCCAAATTCTATAAAAAACTTATATTGTAAATCGTATTTCATATTTTTTTGTTCACTCACAAGTTGTCAACTTCTTTTTTCCACTTTGCCTCTCTTCTGTCAAGATTAATATTCCTTTTGGGTACTGGGTTTCTTGGGTTGCCTCTCGATGCCCTCTCCATAAGCCTTCCCAACGTTACCCAACTTGACCCATTCCTCCATACTCTCCCTACATACCACTCCCTCTACTGCTAATATGGGAGCCTTGTGCCCCACTCGATTCTAAGCTCTGCCTTTCACATCCTGGCCTCCGCATCCTCCCCTGTCCCTTTGAGATTCTCAGAGCTGCATATGTCTTGTTTTTTTCACGCGTTTTGGCTACCGGTGTGTCCAATGTCCAACGCATTCCTTCTTTCTCATAGCCACTCCTTTCTCGCTTACCAAACCCAGGAAACCCAACACAAATTTTATAAACTTCTTATACTAGGATTCCTTTTTTCAGAATTTTCTCTCTCACACGTGCTCAACTCTCTTTTCCACTCTTACCCGCCTGACTTGCAGCTTTCTTTGTCCCCTGGGTACTGGGTTTCCTGGGCTTACTCGAGGGGGGATTCTGTCCACCCCGCTCTTTCCCCTGTTTTCTCTTTTGCATTGATCGATCAAAATGGCCGACTTGGCACTGCTCACTGGTGGGACAGTCACCTACTGTCTCCTCCCGCGCAAGCCGACAGGTGGGACAGTGACGTACTGTCTCTTCCCGCGCAACCCGACTGGTGGGACACTCATGGCCAGGCAACCGGTAATCGCCAAAAGCGCGGTTTTCTGTCGATAGAAGTGGGAAATTTTTTTGGATAAAAGCCAACGGAAAAATGCAGGCCAAAACTGCCCTCCAACCAATTCCTCGGGCAACAACCAATTCCTCAATCACCAACCATCAGCGCAGTCACCAACCAATTCCTCAAGTCACCAACCATCAGCTCAAGTCACCAACCAATTCCTCAGTCACACAATGCCAGCTCAACGCAACCGTCAATTTGCACCGCTCGCAGAGGCTGCCCTTCAAAGGCTCACCGTGTCGGGCGCAAGACTACACTATCGAGTACTTGCCCGCCACTATCGACTCCGTCTGGCCAGGCTCACGTCTCGCTTGGAAGAGGATGCACAACTCGAGCAACGCAACGCGGAGCATTTGGAAGAACAGCTCGGCAGGCTTCGAGTGCAACAAATCGCACAAAGTCAATCATTGGAGAAACCTGAGTTGGACTGTCCTGTATGTTTCGAAACATATGAGCAACTTACCATTGTCGTCTTAGCTTGTGGTCACCATACATGCGGAAAATGCATGCTTGAACTAGATGCCTTTGATGACATGTTCTGCCCCCTGTGCCGTCACCCTATTAAAGATATTAAGATTCTCCACTAGTAGGATAGTTATCCCTCAACGATGTAAACACTTTTCAATAAGACATAATGCTTTTCATTCCTTGTCTTCTGTTTGGTCGCCAAAGACAGCAACAGGCTCTTCTGTCTTCTCCCTCGTTGCTGCACGGCGGACATCAAACGACTTCTTTGGGGCTGCCTTCTTTTTGGAGTCTTCATCCTCCTTCTTTGGGGCGGCCTTTCGTTTCCTTGGAGTCTTTGGCTTGGATTTGCGGAGTAGTTCTTCGACGCGGTTCTCTGCCAAGTCCTTGTAGAAGGCATCTAGGATCTCCCTCCTGACATTTTCAGGGACAATGGAGAACACTGGGTCGTCTTCAAAAGTTTTAACAATAGCGTCCACAGAAGCCTTGTCTTTAAATGTAGATGTCTCTCGGTTAAAGTACATTGTTTTACCTATACAATACTGAAAAATTTACAAGCGCGGTTCATTGAAGCTTAACAAACGCCGACGTTTAGATGACGCCGCAGTAACGCTCTACTAAAGTATGACAATCCTTCATTTGGAAGCCTACCCCCTTCTGTACAAAATCAGTGAATCCCAAAGCCATACCCTTTTCTTGGTACGAACGCGTAGAGTAACCACTTACGCCGATGACGGGTACCGGTGGTGAAGAGGTCTCTCTTTCGAAAGCCCGTATTTCACTAACAACAGTAAGGCCATCCTTAAATGGCATTTCAATATCGGTAAATGCAATGGAGAAGCGTTGTTTCTTAAATAGAGCAATGGCTTGGACGCCATCTGATGCAGTAGACACTGAAACGCGAGGGGAGTACTTTTTCCAATAACGCTCAAACATTCGTTGTGTAATGACATCGTCATCCGCAAAGAGGATGTGGATGGTGGGAGTATCCGCCGAAGGTTCAAGTGTCGCAGGGGTCACATGGTTGGGTATAGTCCAGCCTAACTCGACTTGAAACTGTTCAGTGTTCTCGGAAGAGTTTTTGTTGCTTGTTCGCGTATCCTGGTCGGACGAGTCGTAGAGACTGGTGTGAAGGCCTTCAACGAGTTCCACAACGTTGGTGGTGAAATCTTGTATTATCTGTTTTGCCTCACTGGTGGATGGGGTCAAGTCCTTCTTCCGCACTTGGAGCTGCAGAAGCAAGTTAAAGCAGCTTTTTTTGCTTTCAGTACTCATTTCCAATAGTGTTCAAAATTGTAGCTCCATCTGTCATTCGGTGGGATAAGTGAGGTAGAAAAATTAGAGTGCCAAATCAATGGTTCCGCTTCTCATCTCAGTGATGGAAACTCCCTTGGTATCGGAAAGATTAAGATCCAATCAATCTTCCCAATCAAAAACTCACGGTGCAAATTAGTGTACGCGTCGCCAAACCGTACTGATCATTTTTCTTCCTTGGAGGCAGTTTATCGCGTCTTGCCTAGGACGTTATAAGCTTGTTACTTTAGTATAACAAAAAACAATGAATCCGCCAAACGCGCGTACAATTGACTGTAACACGGAAGCCGAGTTCGTAAAGATTGCAGTAGAGTACCGAGAAATTCATGGCGAGGATACAATGTGGATTGTAAGGCCCACTATCGAGAATAGAGGTCTCTTTCACAAATTGCTTTTGTGTAGCTCGTTCAAAAGCGTGCACAAAAGCAAGATGCTTTGGAAGAACCGTAAAGGATTCATAGCATTCCAAAACTTGGAGACAGAGGACGGCGAAAGGCGGAAGCTCCTTGTGTTCGCTAGGTATCAATGCAAAGAGTTAACGATCCATGATTATTTGGAGATCACGTACATCAACGAGAAGTACTAAGAGGCTGCTATCAGTTGACCAGATAATTTCGATATGCAGTTCCAATCCAACCCAGCGGTGTAGCAAGCGATTGTAGGGTTGAACTTTAACGAAATTATATCATTCGCGTTCAGTAGCAAATGAAATGTGCCTTGCACGGTGGAATACTGGTTTGGAAACTGCGCATTAATGGTTGCTTGAGTGGAGATACGGTCTGGAGGTAGTTCTCCATTCACGTCGATGGAGAACATTATATTGTTATTCCCTATAAAGTTGGTCAATCCAATCGAAACGTGGAATTGCCAAAGACCAGTTTTTGGTATAACGTAGTCATAGGTCCCGTTCCTCCAACCAGATTGAACTCCTTTGTTGTATCTAGTTGTAGTGACCATTTGAATTTTGGTTACAACGTTGGCTGGTAGATTCTGGTAGGTAGTAATTTGGGTGTTGTCGACGATAAAAAATGTTGGTACCTTTGAATCCACGGAGCCATTGAGACTAAGATTCCCCACTGCATCCAATCGAGCGATTTGAGTAGTGCCCCCATACCACTTGAACCCTAAAGTGTTATTTGTATTAGGCACTGAATTCCATATGTGTCCCCCTTCCATCCCCACCACATAATCGACATAGTCTGCAGCAATTTGTGGATAGAGGACGATTTTGGTTCCAGTCGACCGAGTTGAAAATGTCGGCGCTTGAACTCCAGCCGAAGAGAAATGAATCAAATTTCCGGTTGAAGCAGTGTTTGTAAGATTCAACAACCCGCCATTAAGCGCCAATTTACCAGTCATGTCTATGGTTGCTACTGCTATTTCGCTTTGACCAGCCAGTCGAGTGAAAAAGTAAAAAGGTGTACCGTTGGCCCCAACCCCCCTTCCATCAATGCGGAGGGCAGCCGCTCCACTTGTCGTAACGGGGGTGTGGCGGAAGTTAACTCCAACATTGATGAGAGGAGTAGACCCCCCGACCTCAGTCGTTATTCCGCAGGGAATTGTTCCTGTTCCGATGTTGATTGATTTCTGAACGCTTAGGCCTCCAGCTACCTGGAGGGCACCGGTTGTGGAAGAGGTGGACTCTCCTGTTGGCGTTATTACAACTGAAACAACTGGACTTAGATTTAGCGAACTTCCTGCTGTGGTGATACTACATGCGTTACCAGTATTCATGTGAATGCGAGCACCTAGAGTTGCCGCGTCCCCATCATAGAATTGGATTCTCTGTGCAGTAGTTGTTCCAAATGCAGCAAGCAAGGCTCCGGTTTCCGCTGTAACGTTCTTCACGACATTGTTGACATTTCCTACAAACAAGTTTTTACCGATTCCAACACCTCCAGCTACCTGGAGGGCACCGGTTGTGGAAGAGGTAGACTCCTCAGTGGAAGCAATCTTTACTGCAGAGTGATCGAGGGCCAGGGGGAACCCGGCGGTGGTTGTTGTGAGACTAAAGGAAAAGTGACAGAAGGTAAAAGGTGTTCTTGTTCTGAGACACACAAGTCTTATGTACTTGTAGGAGCCTGCGGTAAAGTTTAGCGTATGACTTGGGACGTCTGGTATATTATCTTGGTCGACCGCCACTGTCATGGTCCCGGTTGATTGTCCAACTAGCACCGCTATTCTCAAGGGCATTGATGGAGAAGGTTCGCCAAGCCTTTGGTAAATTGTTACTGCAGAAACTGTTCGAGCAGCGGGGAGATCTACGGCAATCCATTCGCCCGGTACGAACGTACTATTTGAGTCAATCCAAGAGGCTGTTGAAGTAGTATATACACCAGTTGTCGAGTTATAAGTACCGTTTCCAGAGACCCATGGAGCGGTTAACCGTTCCGATTTGAAACCTCTGTAGGCTTCATATCCAGCCGAGTAGATACTTGAAGCCGTTAAAGTATAAGTTCCATTCAAGTATTCCCACGTTGTTGGAGTAGAGGTTCCTGCCGTAAGGGCAGCTCCCCCTGCTGGAGGAAGAGGGACGGGGACTGTATCACTGCCCTTGATTTTACTCCAGACGGTAATTTCTTTATTTGTTGAACCCCCGCTTTCCAGAGAGACCACTCGACCCGTGAGGTTCGTGACATTAGTGTTTGTAGTAGTCAAGGATCCTATGGAGGCAAATGATCCATCAACATATGTTTTGTTTACAAGATGGTTACCTAGAGTCGGCGCAGTGGCTACCGTAAGGTTTCCACTGTTGAGAACCATACCTCCATCGAAAATATCAACGATTGAAGCATTTGTATTTGTCCCTAGCCTAATGACTTTTGAGCCTGATGCTCGAATGATTGCATCTCCGGTTTGTGCGTTTGAAAACCACTGCGTGTTAGACCCGCATCGTCCAAAGGATACATTATCTGCTATAGACAGCGCTACGCTTCCAGTGTTGGTTATATTGATGTAGCCATTGACCGCTAGTGATGTAAGTGTTCCAACTGAAGTTATCTGCGGCTGAGAAGCATTGACTGATAGCGTCGCTCCGGTTTTGGTAAGTCCAGTCCCAGCGGTTAGCACATCCTGCTTCGATGTCGCGAGAGCATCAACTGAACTTTTGGTTGCTATGATGGCCGAATCATAGCCAAGAACGCTATTGGTTAAAGTAATCCCTGCAGCGACCGAGAGCGCGTTTTGCTTCCCGGTTTGGAGTGTTGTTATGGACGATTCAGTATTGGTAACTCTAGTGGCCAAAGCATCGGTTGAAGCCTTTGTAGAGATTATAGCCGAATCATAGCCAAGAACATTATTGGAAAGAGTGATACCTGAAGAGACACTGAGCAACCCCTGCTTCCCCGCTAAAGACGATTCAGCATTGGTAACTCTAGTGGCCAAAGCGTCAGTTGAAGCCTTTGTAGAGATTATAGCCGAGTCGTATCCAAGGACATTGTTGGAAAGAGTGATACCTGAAGAAACACTGAGTGTCCCCTGTTTCCCAGTTAATGAGGTTTCTGCACTTGTAACCCTGGCTGTAAGCGATGTCAGATTAGTGTTAGTCCCCCCCAAGGCTGTAATGGTTGCATACGTAGCATCCGTGAAGGTCTTGTTCACAAGATGAGCTCCAATTGTAGGAGCTGCCTCGGCAGTTATTGTCTTTGAAAAGGTTGCATTGGATCCTGTGAGACCGTTACCAATAAACAGAGGTTTGTTAATTGTAACGGAATCAAGTGGAGTGAAAAACTCCAATCTGACTCCACAATATGCATAATTGCCTCCATTGGTGAGACATACGAACCTGAGAAAATTGTATGCTGTAGTGTTCGTCGAGGTAAACCATTTCGGATCACGGTTGGAATCGCTCCATCCGACGGGTGTAGACTGGTGATACAACAGATTCCAGGTTGCCCCATCGGTCGAACCTAAGATTGCAAAGGTCTGGGGCATCCCAAGAATGTTGCCCCCGTCGCGATACCTAAGTCTCGTGGCTGAGATGCTTTTGGCTGCGGGGAGCTGGATCTGAATCCATTCTCCCTTGTACGAAACTCCCGCCGCTGTGGTTTCAGTTGTTCTACTCGATACACCTGCAGTCGTGTATACATTGGTAAACCACAAACTCGCTCCATAGAATGATTAGGCCTTATGTGAGCGGTTAACGTTGTCAGTATGACTACTACTAATTGTGTACGTTCCATTTCCCCACGCTTCTCCGACCACGGTGGTTGTCGAGGGTTCACTATCGTTGAAGAACACCGTGGAGGGGAATAGACGTTGCATCCCAAAAATAACGTCACCAATGGCAGAGAGTGTCTCTGATTGGTACGGGTTAATTGAGATAATGTTGCTGTTCTTGACCAGTCCTTTCCCAACGGTTATTGGGCTGTTACTTTCCAAAATAGACACTTTGGCTTCCACAGCATCCAGAGCGATTTCTGCCCCATAGAGTCGCCCGCCGTGGTTGGCGACTGATGACTCAGCAATGAGCAAACGCGTGTCCAATGGTTGAACGAGAGAACTAACGGTCTCAATGGTCCAAGGCCTCGATATCTTCTCTTCAAACTCCCAAGTCTTTTCCAAGTTCATTCCATAGCACCACCTCCCAACCCTTACGTCCTCTGGCCAGGAGTCGAACATCAATGTTGTGCGTCTAGTATCCTTGTCTGAGTGAATAACAACATTGGATCCTTCGGACCAGATGTAGTTTCCATCATCATCGAGATTGTAGATTGGATTTCCATTCTCGTCAACTTGATCAGTACCGTCCGGATTCTTCTTCTTCTTGCGTTCCCGCTGGTACCCAAATATTACAGCAAACCCTCCTAGGAAACCAAGTAGAGAAGGCAGGACGCCAATAATAGGAAAGATCGGCACCAGCAGAATGGGCGGGATCGGGGGGATTGGGATCAGCGGTATCGGAAAGATTAGACTTGTAGGACTTGTCGACTGCACGACTTCATTGTTTTCGTTTTTCAGTGTGTCATCTTCGTTATCAGTCTTTTTCTCGTCATCATCATCGTCCTGGGTCTTGAGATTTTGGCTTGAGATTATGTACCCGGTAGCTGCGCTACCCATTACGGTTATCCCCATCCCCGCGCTGATTCGTAGATCATTGATAAAGGTACGGCCCATCAGGCTCAAACCAGCTCCTGCGCTGTAGTCCTGTTCTTCAGGAATGTTTACAGAGATGGTGTTGTTGCTGATTGTAACATTTTGGCCGGCGGTGTATGGCTTCAACGTTGTCGAAACGGTGTTTCCCTGCACTTGGATGTGTTCGCTCCCTTGTAAATCGAGTGCCACGCTGTTCCCTGTTCTTTTTAATCCACTTTCAAAGGTCATGTTCTCCTTGATTGTGTTGAGTCCGACCTTCTCTAGTGCCCCTTCGACATTAAGCGCCAAAACGACATCGTTGTTGGTGCCCTCTCGAAGCCGCACTCCATTTGCCGATTGGAAAATGTAGCCACCGCTTATCTTACCATTCCCGTCGATCTTAACAGATGACCCATTAACCAAAGGAGAAACGTTAACACACAGATTGTTGTTGGCATCAACTTGTAAAGTTGCATCAGTGCGAACATTGAGAAGCCGTCTATTATTGGTTTCTGGTGCTACATCAATAGCCGAGCCACTTTGAATATACTGCGCTACATATGACTGCGTTACAGCCTCGTTTGAATTGGGATTGAAATTCTGACTAAGTTCTACATGCGGGACGGACAGCTCAGAGAGCGTGTCATTGTATTCCAGCCGACTAGAAACATTAAACCCGTCAAAGACCCCGTAGAATGGAATCTTATTGTTTCCTTTGGACTTGATAGCCAGGGCCTTGCCTCCAAACGATGCAAGTGTGTTCTTCTGAGTAAAGTCATCACTCGTGCGCAAACGCAGCAAAGTGATGTCTGTATCAGGTACTTCATCTGTAAGGTCTGCCAATGCGTCGTAGCCCAACTCGGTCAATTCATCCATTCCCATGTCAAAGATTCCGCCGTTGTGAAGCGCCCCCAAGGGCTTCAGCACATCCTCAGTGTTACTCACCAGTTCTCCGTCCTCCAGTTTCAGGCCTCGGCCGTAATTGAAAGTAATCGACCCATCCTCCCCCCGCACGATTGGCTCCGTCAAGGTTTCACAAACAACCGAGAGCTGCCCTTCGGCATTCACCTGCAGTGTTGAATCGTGATTGAGTGTTAACTTACTTTCAGAATCAATAAACAATGGATCAGAGTAATCCAGTCCCAGCATTCCATGTTGGACCTTTAGTGATTCGTCAAGCACCAGTTTGATCCCGTTGGCGTCTCTGGCCAAAGGGGCTTGTAATGTTTCCTTTACAACCGAGAGATCTCCGTCTTCCTTGATCTCCAACGAGGCGTCATGGAACAGGGAGAGGCCTTCTTCTGTAACTGCGAATGGTGCGGCAGTGATTAGTTCAACAGTTTTGGATTCTAATTCATGGGTTAAAGGAAACTCGTACACATCCGGCTTGTAGTTCAGGGCACCCTCATCTATCGATAGGTACTTGTCGTCAATCTCCAATCCCAGGGACACAACGCCCTCCCCTTCTTTGGTAACAGTGATTGGATCCGAGGATGTAACATCGTTAACCAACAAAGGACCGTGCTTGTTCTCTATGGTATCTGCAGCGACCTTTTGGAATCCAGTAATCTTGCTATTGGCAGTGAATGCCTTCATGTTGCCCGAGACAACGGGACTAATGAGGTTGGTGTCTTCAAGGTTCCTGAGGCCTGAGGATGTTCTGCTATTTAGGCCTGACATGTGTCTAATTACTAGTTGGCCTACAAATACTTTCAGCTCAGCTAGGGAGCTGCAAGCTTAGGTAAACATGTCACGACGCGTCTTGCCCCACGCGACTTTACATAATTTTTTGTCGTTTGGTAGGTCTTGTTGCACCTGCAGCAGGAGTCCGCTTCTTTCTAAGTCCGGTTGCTTCTTCAATCATTGGATTCACTTCAAAGTTTGGAGGAATGGCAAAGTCGACGTGTGGCTGACCGCGCAACTTGGCAATCGGTCGAAGGAAGCCAGCCGCCACGGCTTCCGTTCGTTGCGGGCGGGGATCAATGACTGCAGTCGCATCAATCTGTGCATTGATGTTGCGTCCACGGCGTTGTTTGGTTACCGCCTTGACGGATCTTAGAGTGATCTCCTCGACATCAGCATCAGTTCGTTGCTTCTTGTGAACAGTTGGCCTCCCGGGGGCACCAGCAAGTGCAACTCGCTTTACGCTTGGATTCAATCGGAACGCCTCTGGAAGATCTCCAACGCGTGGCTTTTGCGTAGGACGTCCGGATCCCTCCTCTGCATCATTGCTTCGCTTTACACCACGGGTTGATACAGGATCCAATGTTTGCGCTCTGACTCTAGGATTTATGGTTTCGACCTGGACTTCCCTTGAGGGCTCCATCGGCCCCAGGGCAATCCTTTCTTGTGCGGCATCCACTGTTCGTAGCACGGCTTTTTCAACTGTTGGCTTCTCCTTCTTGGGAGCCTTCAACCTTGCATAAGGCTTGCGACGAAGATTGGCAAACGGAGAATGCGCAGATGCTGCAACAAAGGTATCCCTGGACATTTCAGTATTGGCAATGATATCCTCGACCTCTTTTGGATCGTTAATGGTCGTCAAGGCAATCTCTGGCTTTACTTCAATAGGTTCTGATTTGATGTAGAACGCATCCGTCATCTCTTCTTCTCTCTTTACATCAACAACACCCATGTCTGGGAAGGCGCCCGGCATCACTGGATTCTGATACTCGAAAGGATTACTTACAACAGGAGGTTTGAGGACGCTGCTGGAGCCCCAAGTAATGGTACCGGCACCCGTTGCATTGTCAATGGCGATGGCCTTCTCTCTTGTAAGAATAACAGGATTGATGCGCTTGGAATTGGAGTTTAACTGATCGGCAGACTGCGGTACCTCAGGGAGATCGTGGGGCGCCTCGAACATCATGCCCGTTGCAGCAGTTGTAGCAGCGTTGTAGTGGAACACGTTGCCTTTGGTATCAGGGATAGGTAAGCCACTGGTGGAGGTAGAAGTTCCAATGCTTACGGTGTGATTCCTCCTAGATGGAGTGATGGAGTCGAGGTACCTTTCCTTTGCTCGAAAGTCCCGTTCGGCCTTGACATATTCTTGGCCGTCCTTGTATGCCTTGGTATGATGTTCTCCAGCCGACATGCGCATGACTTCAGCAGACGATACTTGCTTTTCACGAACGGGGGCGGTATAGGTCTTCTTGGTGGCCATATCCTTGTCGTGGATGTTCCGGTTCCAAGAGTACGTCACATTGGGGCGACCGTATTCGTCGAGGTCGGAGTAATCCAATGCCTGCCCGATCTGGTGTCGTTGGACGTTAGGCACACCTTTACTCTGGTTGATTCCCTGGAACTCCAGGTAGTTTGCTCTATAGAATGCCATCTCTTTACACTATGGAAGCGATTTATTTTCCAAAGCTACAAGAAAAAGAGGGAATGGGAAAATTCTTTGCCAACTTAAAGAAAAAGGCTAATACATTCATCTCTCATGCACCAGACTACGCCAAGAAGGCCCGCCATTTTGTCAACACAGCGGTTGGACACGCAGGGAAGGCGTCAAAGTTTATCACAAATGTTAACGACGCCGTTCAGGACTCTCCATTATTCTCTGATAAGATTAAGGAGACATCTCGGCGCGTTGATTCCACGGCGACGAAGGGTGTAAGAAGACTGCAAGAGATCAAGAAACAGGGTCAGGAATTCATAGATAAGGTTCAAAGTGGTGAATTGAATTAAGCCAGAAACCCAAGAAACCCAACCCAAATTTTACAAACTTCTTGTAGTATGAATTTTAAATGTTATTTCCTATCTCACAAAACGTCAAGCTCTCCCATCACTACAAATATAATAGGCTAAATAATAGTTGTCGCTCTGTGTGCTGGGTTCTCTGGGTTGACCCTCCACCCCAGCTCCAGCTCGTCACACATCATCACCCAATAGGCACATCACCTACATACTCTTCCTTCAAAAAAATCTACTACTTCGCTCTGATAACTGCCATCCACGCCAGAAGTCTGTCTTCCTAGTGTCCCCCTTTCCTGTATCTATATAGTGCCGCCCCAAGCAGGCCGAAAGGCGGTCGATGAGGTGGTCTTTGCTCTTGAAGCGATTCTTCATGCTTGGTGACATTCGTTCCTTTATGGCCTTCAGTTCCAAAACATTGTCCTCATCGCCCGTCTCCACCAAATGCTCATCAATGAAATCCACCAAGTTGTCGACTGCGGCAGACACGTCTTTCTTCCATTCCTTGCACGAGGCAGGAATGTTCCTGAAGCCTTCCTTCATGTAGTGTTGATATCCTTCGAGCGCCCACTCCATAATATAAGGTGCCCATGCAGGGAACTTTTCACCGACATGAGGATCCATAAGATGTTTGTACGGATGGTTGGATGCGTTGAATTCTTCCATGGTAGGAAAGAACTTTGCGCGAAAGCAGATAACCAGAATTCTGGTAACTAGCGCTATGTCCCCAGTGTCGAATTTCGGTTGGCAAAGATCATTGAAGATCAGGATCCATTTGGTGATAAAGTCAATGTGTTCGTCCACTTTGGAGTGCGGGCGTCTTCCGTTCCCCGACGCATTTCCCCCGTGCACATCCTTCGCCTTCTTGTTGTCGAGGTCTTTCTTTTCGTCCAACTCCTCGAATATGGCCAATCTGCGCCCTTCGGTGGCAAACTGCGCAGAGTTGTGTCCGTTTTGATTGGAGAAGCCAGTGTTCGCATAGATGTGGGTATTAACCCCCTTTATTGCATAAGTGCCCAGGGCCTTCATAAACGCCTCTGCGAACTTCGATTTGCCGCAATAGCCTCCGCTCTTGTCCATGAACATCGCAAAGATTTTCTCCGGGTGGTCTCCCCGCAAGCAGTATCCCATGTAGATGTGAACAATATGTCTCTCCTCTTCAATCGGGAACAATTGTTCCACAAACTCAAGCCACTCCGCTTTCAATTTGAGGTCTTTCTCCGAGTCGTCCAGAAAGTAATCGTAGCCGACACTCTTGGTGATGAGCACATCTTTCGTGTAGGAATGGGTCTTTCCAGTACGAATGTCGATGTAGCAGTTGTTTGCCCCTATCTTGAAGGGATCGGTGTCCAGTTTCTCGAGGAACTTTTCGTCCAAGACTTCTGTTTGGAAACATTCCACCAGTGCATTGATTTGGCTGTTGGTTCCAAGCATCCTGATGAACTTTTCCATCCCTCGCTTCTTTTCGGCCCAGACTTCGTACATATCCGTGATTGCCTCGCACTTCTTGGTCTTCTGCGCGTTGGTCATTTTCTTCTCGATGCTTTCAAGATTGGCAACTATCTCGTCGAATTTGCTGGTGAAGATGGGGGTAATAGTCTGATCGATGTAAGAGCGTACCCTTTGATTAACCGTTGGATGCCATTTCTTGTCGAACATCCAAAACTGCTTCGCGTCGAATACAAACACCCCGTTGCAGATGACGTTTGTGAGTTTCGCAAAGTCAACATGTGTCATACTGTTGGACGCCCGTGCTATGGCTGCCTCCTCTGTTGTCAAAGGAACTTCCTCCTCTTCGCCATCGGTGTCATCTTCATCTGAGGACTCCACATCCTCCTTTGCCGCAAGTAATTCGCTCAATCGGTGTTTCTTGTAGAACTCGGCGGAGACCGTCATTGGCTTCTCCACGATTTTCATGTCAAAGTTCGTCTCTGCTTTAAATAGCCGCAGAGCACTTTTCCAACACCGTGCTGTCCACGATTCTCAAAGGATCCTTACGAACAAGTCCCCCGTCAAAGATGGGAACGTCGAGTTCATAACCCATCTTATGCAGTTCGGAGATCATGGGCAGCAGAGCGCGGTTCTCGAAAGTCTGCATGACGAGGCTGACAAAGGACCCTTCTTTATTTCCTTTAATGTCGTTGTGTCGTATTGTGCGAATGTGGTCCCACAATGACTTGTAATAGGGATTGTCGCTTTGCCATAAGGGCACGAGGCGCTTATAGATGGCGGAGTGGATACCCGCAAAGAACTCGTTGGTGGGTACAGAACCCGAGTTCAGCATGAGGGCAATGGCTCCTTTCTTGGTTAAGCGCTGCTCTTTTAGCACCTTTGGCCGGTTCTCGACGTATTCGTCCAGTTTGTCACATTTGATATTCTCCTGGTGGAACACTTGAGAGAGTTGGGTAGGCATTGAGTTGACGAAATCAACATCGACGTAAAACTCTTTGGCGATGAAAGCCCTAACATCGCGAGGGAAGGCCTGGAGGCCAACCCCATTCCGGGCGAAAAGTCGTCCGCTTTCGTTGATGGAGTACTTCGAGTAGGTGTACTCAATTCGATACTGATTGACGGCGACATTGCATTTTCTGAACAGTTTCAACTTCTTCTTCAAATTCGAGTCGGTGTACGTGCAGTTGATCAACATGTCCACTTTGGCCTCGTTGGCCCATTCAACCTTCTCCATGGCGGTATGCATTTTGACGTTGTCGACAGGAAACTCCCAATAATATCTTTCCTCTTCATCCTCGGGGTCACAGTTGACATTATTGGGAACGCAAACAGTGACAATCGTAGGCTTCTCTGACTGCTGGTTGGCATCTGCAGCCTCGTCCGCGGGGAGAACATCCAAAGCCATATGATATTGGCTTGAATCGTCACCTTCGTCGTCGTCTTCGTGGTCGTTTGCATCTCCGGCAGCAGCAGGTTCGAGCACTGTGGAGACGTTGGGTTCGTTCTGCTTCTGGGGGATTTGATGGACAGTTGCCTTGGGGGCAGCTGATGCCTTCTTCCCTTTCTCGTTGATCTGCTTCCCCTTGGGCTTGTTCCCCTTCTGGGGAACTTGCTGGACAATTGCCTTGGGGGCAGCTGGTGCCTTCTTCCCTTTCTCGTTGATCTGCTTCCCCTTGGGAACGTCGGGTTGGTTCTCTTTCTGAGTGGCCATGGGGAGTGCTTTGGCATTGCTGTCGGGAGCAGCTCGCTTGCGCTTCACCGGCTGGTTAGCAGTCAGAGGCTGATCCTTATTCTCTTTTGCTTCAGGTTTATCGGTGGTAAGTACTGCCGAGCCAACGCCTGCTTTGGGTTGGATAATGGAAACCGTCTCGTTGCCATCCTTATCGGTCTTGGTAACGGTTTGGACACCGGCTGCATCATACTTTGTGTAGGTTTCGACGCCGTCCAGGTCACGCTCCCACACGGCAATTCTCCTGTTCTGGTGATCTTTATCAATCCATTTGTAGAGTTCGTTGTTTGAAAAGTAGCGACACTCGATGCGTTTGCCGTAGTCGGTTTCGTAAGGGGTGTTTTTGGTTCCGCTCATTGTTGACTGTTGACTGTTGACTGCAGGGTGTTTTCCAAGGTTGGATACCGGTTCGTTAATATTAGTGAACAGTCTTTATATTGTCCTCTAAACGCACATAGGCATGCGGAGTCAGAGGAATTTGGCCTACGCGTGGTGCAGTGCTGATGTAAGAACGCTTCAAGCTACACATACCCGACACACAGGTAACAGTGGCAAAGTCACTGCGCAAAAGCTTCAGCGGTCACAAGGTCGCATTCTGATATAATAATGTAGTAGGCGTCCAAGCCGAAGGACAGGTAAGCTCGGGCACAGTCACTGTGCAATGTTCGCAGCTCCACGTGATGGTAGAGCTGATGTAATAGCGGATGGCACAGTCATGTTTTCGATTTTCTTGGCATGCACGTGCTGCGATCCTGATGTAATCTGGTGGGACAGTCACTCAGCTGCACCCTGGGCAGCTTGGGTGCTCCATGTGACTCCCTCCATACCAGCATCGAGGCAGTACCACCAACCCGGATTCCCTCTCACTCGATTAATGGAGGGAAACCCAAGAAACCCAACCCAAATTTCATAAAAAACTTATATTGTAAATCGTATTTCATATTTTTTTGTTCACTCAGAAGTTGTCAACTTCCTTTTTCCACTTTGCCTCTCTTCTGTCGAGATTAATATTTGCTTTGGGTACTGGGTTTCTTGGGTTCCCGCTCGATGCCCTCTCCACCACTTGTCCCATTGGAACCCAAAGTCCATCATGTCCCTCGGTGCGTCGAGGCAAGGCAAGGCCATGTTATACGAAAGCTCTCCCGCGCGTTTGATCGATTGAGCTCAGAGCAAGTCATATTTAAGCAAACGCACACATGAGAAGAAAAACCTGTAGCTTAATACTATACTACAAAAGAATGCCTGCCAGTAACTTTGACTACATAGGGACTTTTGAGAATTATGGGGTAACCAAGACGTTTATCGCCCCAAGTATCCGTTCTCTAGCCCTTCAAATGAAAATAAATCCAGGAACGGCTAAAAAGATTGCAGATCTGGATGGGCTACCGTATCCCAATGGGCATCTTCACATAAGAATAACAAGGACGCCAAAAAGCAAACAAAAGATGGCCTTATGAGTCCTCTTGATCGGTATCAAGCAGACTCCACTTGGCAGCCTTGGTGGCAAGTTTCTCTTGATAACATTTCCAGCACCAAGGCCTATGGGGGATCCAGTCGATCTCCTTTCCACAGCCTCCTTTACAGTCGCGTTTTCGTGTAGTAGCGGTAGTTGTGGCTGGTGCGTTGGTTTCTTCCATGTTACAGTATAGATACAAAATACAGCTCGTGTCTTTAAATAGACGGTTGGCTACGCGTCAAAATCAAACGCGTTAGTTTACGTGATGCAGGAGTCCAGCAAATTTGCCTTACAAAACGGTAACTAGCCCTCCAATGGACAATGTGACATTCTCGTGGTAACTAGTCAACAAACGCACTTTTTGGGATGGAGGGGGACTGGCATGTTCCGTGTGAATTTTCAGGATTGCATCGGTCCCGGTGAAGGATAGGGCCGCGGTGGAGCCCTCGTCCTTTGATTGGAAACCGTAACTGAAGGAGAACTGTTTTTGGTCGTAGTCTGCGAAATTTATGTCCAGGTCCGCCATTTGCTCAAAGTCGTTGTTGGACAATTGAGACACCAACAGCGTCTGCCTATCGTAAGGACTATGAGTTATACCAGTCGTACCCGATGGAATCGTAGCATTGGGCCCGAGTTGGAGTCTCCAAGACCTTAGATTCTGCGAAGAGAACATCTCGGACTTGTCTTTGGTGGGATCAGAGAGAACATCATCATCGACAAAGGAACATTCTATTCCAACCAACGACCTTACGCCTGACATATGTAGATTGAAGGTGTTCTTTTGGCCTCCACTGCATGGGTTCTCGGTTTGAGTGCTACGTACGTAGTCCCAAAAGATACTCTTGCCATCTGCGATCGCACGCGTGACATTGAAGACGACGCTGGGAGGGGGCGTAATGTATGGAACAAGACAACGGATATTGGATACTCGGATCTCGTTCACATTCCCACTGGTAAAAACTGTGGACGGGTCTGCGAGTACGATTTCGATGGTCAAGGCCTGGTTTGGCAATGCCCACGTGGGGAAACTTTGGCCATTGCTAGCGTGGAGTGCACCTACCATTGGATGAAACGACACCGATGCGGTATGGGTTCCAGAGAAGACGTTGCTGGTCCCATACCGACTCATGTTCTGGAGAAGTTGCTTGTAGCCCTTGTTCAAACTGCGGTAAGTTTGGGCAAGGTATGCGGGGTATGAGTCGATCTTGGCCATGACCTCGCCCCCTGCTTTGATGGTAAGGCTTTGGATGATCGATTCCATTCCAAGTTTGGTGTTAACCAAACCTGCCCCACTGACAGGTACTCCATCATTGACGGCAGTGATATCCATGGACAAAATAAGTTTCTGCAGTAGGAAACTGACAGAGTTGGAATCACATGTAATCTTGATTGGTGTAAGGTTACGGCTTTTCGTTGAATATTCACTTTGACCTACTGGGCTATATACAGCAAGTCCTTCACCTCGAGCATCACTGAAAGGTTTTGCCCACGTGTTGGAGGAATAGATCCAGTTGCGAGGAATTGATGCTACTTGAGACATATTTACTACAGCTGTAGAAAAAAAATAATAGTAAGACTATCCGAATATGCCTCCATAGTCATCATCTGAACTCTCTGACTGATCGAATTCTACAAAGGTTGTGTATGGATTGGTGGCAGGAGCAGGCGATGGAGCGGCGGTCTTTGCCTTGGGTTTAGGTTGCGCTTTGGGTTTAGGTTGCGCTTTGGGTACAGGTTTGGCTTTTTGCTTTTCTTCCAACGCCTTCTTTCGTGCCTCGCGCTTAATCCTGCGTTCCTCCTTCTCCTTTTCAAGAATGCGTTTGGCCTTGTCGATCTTGCGTTGCTTTTCTAGAACAGCATCCTCCTTCTTCTTCCGGGCCTGCATCTCCCGGAGGTTCTTGGCTCGTGCCTCGGTGGCCTTCTTCATGGCTGCGATTTGGCCGGGGGAGCGGGGCTTTTTGAGTGGTGCCGGAGCTACCTCTGGCTCTCGTACCTGTTCTTGTTCAGGCTGTTGGTCGGTATCTTGCACCGGTTGGGATTCCTCGGTAGGTTCCCCATCGGCACTCGATTCTTCATGTTGCAATTTGGGATCTTCTTGGCTCATTTTTTAAAGCTTACCTTAGAAAAAAAAACTTACACATCGCTTTTATCGTCTAGAATGGCAAAACGCACAGATAACGGGCTATTTAAGGAAACCTCTGTTCCTGTGAGACTGTTAACAAGGTGGAATTCTATTCGAGAGACCGTTTCTTCAACCGGGAGATATTCGCCTCCATTGTTCGTCCAAGTAACAATGTCTCCGAAACTATCTGGTGTCATGGAGGCAACAATAGATTGCGCAGCGTCGGTGTAGTCAGTGAGATACACTTGCCCCTTTACGGAGATGTTGGACGTCAGCAGGACCGGGTAACTCCCGCTAAGGTTAACAGGATTCTTCAAGGTAAGACTCTTTCCATATCCCGTCTCGTACCTGCTACTCATCCCAGTCAATACATAGGCTGTGGTGCCGCGATATCCTTCGAGAATCTTGAAATCAACCCCACTTGTAGAAACTGTCAGTCGTCGGCTTACTGGGCTATATGTCACTTCATAGGTGTTGCCCGCCCCCGAGGCTGCAGTCAAGGCGGAGGCGATTGCGTCCCCAAAGTTCACGATCGAGTAGTTACCGTTGGGGATGGTTGCGTATAGAACAGTGTCACTTCCTTGTTCGGCAAAGGCAATCTTATTGTTCACCCCGTTTTCTACCAGATCCCAGTCTTGCAGGAACGAGACGGAGAGGATCTTGAACGCCTCCACCCGCCTAGGTTGGATGTTGTAGACACGTTGCTTCAGAGATGAGTAAAGGAACTCGCCGTACATTCTTCTCTGCTTTATGTAAAGAAGAGGAAATAAGTTATGTCGTATAAGCCGAAGCCCATCTTTCCTACTAAGAGAAGGCAACGGGATCCTCGAATCCCGCTCGATATTCAAGACCCGCCACTATGTACCACACTTATCGCTCCAAGAAAATCCGGGAAGTCCGCTTTGGTAGCTGGGTTGATCGAAGACGTGTATGCCAAGGTGTTTTCCAAAGTTGTGATCATGTCGGATACAGTCATGTACAACAAGTCAATCAAAGAACTGGCCAAGAAAACAAAACATAAGAACATCTACTTCACCGACGAGGTGACCAATGCGTCTATAAAGGAGATTCTTGAGGAGCAAAAGGAACTGTCCAACAATGGGAAAACACTTCTCTTGATGATTGATGATGCGGGAGATAATGCCCAAGGCAAAGAACTGAACAAAGAACTTTCCAAGTTGTATACACGTGGAAGACATTTTGGGATTTCCTCCATGGTTTGCATACAGTCCGTATCCGGGCATTTGACGCGTAAGATGAAAAACAATACCACGGAGTTCATTATATTCAAAAACAACGCGGAAGACATGGAGGCGTTGGCGCGACTGCTCACGTCAGCCTTTAAAAACAGAAAGGAAGTTCTCACATATCTTACCGAGTGCACTTCAGAGCCATACAGTTTCTGCTATATCAATCTCGCAGCCGACGATGCCAAAACCATGTATAGATACTGCGACAAGGATGGCTTCAAGGACTACTTTTAAACAAATATGTAAGTTACAGCTTAAAGAATCACGAGATGTCTTTTGTTCCACTATCACCGGAGGAAGAGGAACTTGTTTCGAAGGTCTATGAAACGTACCCGTTTGGAAGAGATCGCTTAAGGGACGCTGTTCTCGCTAAGCACCCAGAGTTTAAAGGAAGCAGACGTGCCATACTGTACTGGTTGAAAAACCAGAGCTCTTGGCAAACCCAGAACAAGCCCAACTCTAACCGCTCCACTATTGCCCCCCTACAGATCACAAAGCCGGGTTACTTGCAGTTAGATAATGTCTCTATGCGGACGTATCCCGACAGCGGTTACATAGCATTCTCCCATGTTATAGACGGCTTCACCAAGAAGTCATGGGCGCGACCTTTGCGCACTGAAGAGGAGAAAGAAACGGTAGACGCAATCGAGTCCATGTTGGATCAGATGCAACAGGAAGGAAAGAAGGTCACAATTATCCAATCAGATAACGGGAGCACCTTCCAAGCGCGCTACAGGGCCCTCCTAGACAAGCGTGGGATTAAGTATACCTACTCTGCACCTGCAAGACCACAAGCAAACTCCTTCATAGAAAGACGTGGAGGGGACATCAAGGCAGCACTCTACAGGCTCATGGAGCTCCACGGAGACAAGAGGTGGGTGCCGCGTTTCCAGGGAGTTATAGATTCAATCAACAACTCAAAGTCATTTGCTACAGGTGTCACCCCGAACTCTTTGGAGAACGCAGGCGATGAGATGCAGCAGAGAGTGCAGGAGAAGATTGCGTCCAACCTTGCCTCGCGCTATAAGACGAAAAAGATGATGCGCCCTCTTTACGTTGGACAGCAGGTGAGGGCGCGTAGAGTTCTCCAATCGTCAGTCAAGAAACCCGGCCTGCTTGGATACTGGAACAAGGAGATCCTAACCGTTGTCCAACGGCTTAACTCGACGTATGCCAACTTTCTCCCTTCCTACAGGCTAGCCAACGCGAATGGAGATGTACTTAAAGGAAGGTACGCGCGAACGGACCTGCTAGAGATCCCGCCCATCCTCAGTAGGGACATGGAAGAAGCCGATGATGACTTGGATGACTTGTCTGATGAAGACATTGAAGACTCAAACGCACCACAAGATGACACTCTCGTACACAACGAGCTGGTTAATCGTGGAGACTCTGAACAAGTACAAGTAAGACAACGGAGAAAGTCACTGAGAATAAGCAACGCCAACAACGATGAAGAAGCAGAGTACGAGATTGAGTTTATTTTAGGTAAACGACGATACAGGGGGAGGGTAGAGTACAGGGTCCGTTATTTAGGCTATAATAGCGATAGTGATGAATGGAGGGGGGAAAGGGAGTTGATAGATCTTGCGCCAGAGTTAGTAGAAGAGTATAACAGCCTGCACACCGATTAGTCCTGCTCCAAGCGCCCCGGGAGGGACTTGAACAGATTGTAGTATCGCTGGTGCACAGCGTAGGTGTGCCCCATGAAACTTTCAATGTACCTTTGGTACTTGACATCTCCCCGGTCCTTCTCAGAGAGTTTGATTCCCATGGAAATTCGAAGCATGCTCACCGTCACGTTCTTATCAAACATTTGGAAGAGCCTCTTCTTGAATTCCCTGCCAAACCAGTGTGTGTCCGGTTGTTTTCCAACCCCCTGCCTTGACTGTACCTTCATGAAAAGGTAGTCTTCCTTCCGGGCGCGTCGTGCTTTCATCAACATGCACACATAAGGCTCGATGATTTTGCTGAACTCGATATGGCAGTTCTTCACCTTGGTCTTGGTGGTCTCTTTGATGGTGAACCCGCTACAGTCGTCCTTTAGGATGGCGTTATCGTTCTCTTGAATGTTTCTGAATTTGATCATTGCTACATCCAGGCGTCTGATCTTGTTGGACATGATCAGGATTGCAAAGGCAACAATCATCTGGTTGGCGACAATGTTCTTCCGGTTAAGGGTTTTCAGTTTCTCCAAAAGTTTCTCTTTCATGTCGTCCATGTCAATATAGTTGATGAGGTTCTTGTCACTCATCAACTGGCTGTCAACGTCCTCGATGTGCGTCTCCTTCATGCGATCATTAGAGTGCGCTTTGAAATAACGATGCACATGCTCGTCAAAGTACGTTTTAACATCTGCACCTTTTGGTAAGGTGTCTCCAAGAATGATAGCCTTCTCTTCAATGGTCGCATTTTTACAGATTTTGCTGTACATTTTGGCGTAGTTGGATTGAGCATCGATTTTACCATATACACTCTCGAGGTGATTCATGAGGGCCTTTCCACTTTGGAGACGGTGCAAGTTATCCCTCTGAGCGTGCAAGTAAATGAAGTCGTTCTTCTTTGTGCTATCCTGGTACTTTCGCGAAGTGTGCGCACGCTGCATAATGTCATAGAAGAATTTGTAGTTCAATTGAGGGTCCATTGTTTGGGTCAGTTGTTCCAATTTTAGTATTGTACACTGTTTGTCCCTTTATATAGCTTTTTAAATTCATCTGTCTCCGCGTATATGTGGTCATCCACTTCCGGCAGCCAAAACGCTACACAAAAGCAAGACATCTGCGGCGTTTAGGGTGCAAGGTTGGGAAAGAACTGATTTATTGAGAAAGCGACTATAGAACAATTCAGTACGAGGGGATTCCTTTAAGCTTATCTCTCTAACGCCCCATAGCAATATGTACCATTCGCCTGCTTATGTATTCATCTATGTCCGTGTTGGGAATACGAATACGATCGTTGAACACTAGTTCCCATTTGGCCTCAATAGCGGGATGAAAGGGCCGCCTCTTCCAAGGTTCTTCTGCCAAGGAGTTTGCCCTTTGGCGAATGGAGAAGTATAGACCACAGGCTTTAGCTAGAGTAAGCCCTGTATCACGGTCACAGTAGCGGTGGACATGATAAAGTAGTTCTGTTGGAAGCATTTTGGTTTGTGGGTGGGTTGTTAGTGGTGCACCCTGTTATATATGCCTGGCGATTACCGGTTGCCTGGGCATGACAGGGCTGCCCCCTGAGTAATGGGAGGAGACTGTCCCACCAGTGAGCAGTGCCAAGTCGGCCATTTTGATCGATCAATGCAAAAGAGAAAACAGGGGAAAGAGCGGGGTGGACAGAATCCCCCCTCGAGTAAGCCCAGGAAACCCAGTACCCAGGGGACAAAGAAAGCTGCAAGTCAGGCGGGTAAGAGTGGAAAAGAGAGTTGAGCACGTGTGAGAGAGAAAATTCTGAAAAAAGGAATCCTAGTATAAGAAGTTTATAAAATTTGTGTTGGGTTTCCTGGGTTTGGTAAGCGAGAAAGGAGTGGCTATGAGAAAGAAGGAATGCGTTGGACATTGGACACACCGGTAGCCAAAACGCGTGAAAAAAACAAGACATATGCAGCTCTGGGAATCTCAAAGGGACAGGGGAGGATGCGGAGGCCAGGATGTGAAAGGCAGAGCTTAGAATCGAGTGGGGCACAAGGCTCCCATATTAGCAGTAGAGGGAGTGGTATGTAGGGAGAGTATGGAGGAATGGGTCAAGTTGGGTAACGTTGGGAAGGCTTATGGAGAGGGCATCGAGAGGCAACCCAAGAAACCCAGTACCCAAAAGGAATATTAATCTTGACAGAAGAGAGGCAAAGTGGAAAAAAGAAGTTGACAACTTGTGAGTGAACAAAAAAATATGAAATACGATTTACAATATAAGTTTTTTATAGAATTTGGGTTGGGTTTCTTGGGTTTCTTTCGATGAATGGAAACAAATGGAACATGGGTATAAGGCGTTACCTCGATGGAGCCATGGAGGCATTTGTCAATGGAACCCAAGGTACCCAGGGTCTAGAGGAGGCAATGGATGAGACAGGGGGATGGATGGGGCGGGAGGGGATAAGGGGTCAGCTGTTCAACTACAAGTGTATCAGCGACGACAGGAAGCTATCGATAGGCGGAAGAGGTGTGAATAGAATCCTATTTAAGCAAAGTCGCAACTGGTGGTAGCCTCAGTACAGTGGAAGGGCGAGGAGGCTAAAGCGCCAAATAGGACAAGGAGCCAAGCGGCTCACTTAGGACACATACATCAAGCTATGGGATGCGCTATAAACAATTCAGCGCTTCTACTTGGTCTAAGTAGAAGAATACAACTGGTGTCCGTTTGGATGCTGGGGCATAAACCCTTCTTTCCCAGGGGGGTTTTGCTGTTTTGGCGCAAAGTACGCACAGATGAGAGAGGGTGCTTACGTAATCAAAGTCGCGGGCTTTCGGACAACGTGTGGCTTGGGCAAGGACAGACGCGTCGGTGGAAGGGAGGCCAAAAGGGAGCACACGGCAGCTAAGTGACCTTTGAGTACACACAGCTCCAAAACGTCGCAAAGTGTTAACTGAACTTGTACTTAGGTCGCCAAAAGTGCCTTCTCATTGGCAAACCATGGCAAATGTACCAATGACCCTGGGCAAACCGTGCTAAATGTACCAGTGCCCAAAATAGGCACAAACCATCCAACTGTACCTGTCGCAGGCCACTGATCCAACTCACGTGAGTTGGATCAGTGGCCTGCGACATCCGACTACTAGCGGTAGTTGGTAAAGACATTACAAAAGAGCACTATCTTTTGGGAGGCACTTACCTTGGAGATGCTAGAAGGGAATCTGTCTTTCGATCTGCAAACCTTGTGCGTGACTACCTTGCTCGCTTACAACACTATGAAGCTACTCGGGAATCATTGCCCCAAAGTTGGAGCCCGTCAGAGTTCCCTCCAGAATTCATATCCTTTGTTAATCTGTGGCCATACTTGCGACACAGGGAAAGAAAATTTGTCATGGAACTTTTGAGATTTTGGCTGTCTCTTGTGCAGCCGCTAGTCACAGTCTCTATGGGGCGAGAACCCACTGCTGTGCTCTCCGCCCACTTTGCACATCCATATGGGATACCCACGGAAGATTATCTTGAGCTTGTGGAAACTATTCGAAGATGCAGCTTTGCGCCCCTCACTTGGATCACGGTCGACAATGTTGACACATATCCGGCAGGCTCCTCAACGTTAGTAATTGCACACTATGATCCAGGCTACGACAAGTACCAAACCATGGGAATTGGACTCGAAGTACGCCGAGTGATGGACTTCACATGGATGCTGACCGTTTTTGCAGCCGATACTGCCCAGAAATGTCTCCGCAGAGGCATGCAAGACAGAGATGCCATACTGGATCATGTCATGGCTGTCTCCAGTGTGCAGAATACGGATCCCACTATACAAGCATTCTTTCAAGCTTTCAACGCAGCCAAAACAGCACTCCGTACTGTTTGGACGCAATATTGTGCGGCACGTCCAGCAGCTACAAGACTTTACCTTGAATCCCCTGGCTACAAAGAAGAGATGTCAGAGAGGTCCAAGGAAAGGGTTCAGAGAGCGGGATATGCTGCAGGAGCTCCAGGATCTCAGGAGCGCCTTTCACTCGTAACCTCGCTATGGAAAATGCAGCTTCCAAACACGATGATGCACATACCACCAGAAACCGATGCTGTCAGGAAAGATGCCTTCTTCGCATGGGGCTTGGCTCTATCCCAGGGCACATCCCTCATGATGTCATCCTTGCAAGCTGCTGCACTGCTCCCGGCGGGAGTTGATCCACTTGTCCATGTCTTGCAATTCGTGGCACCACCTGGTGTTGTTGGGAATGACTGGATAAAAGATCCCATCCTCCGTCAGCAGGCGCTCCAATTCAAAGGAGAGCAACTGACAGCGGGGCTTCCTCCAAATCATTTTGCTCCCAAACAACAGCAGGAGCGTGTTTTGCGGCGCTTTGTCAACAATCCAATTTACAGCTTCACAAGAGTTCTGGAGCGCCGTCAAGTCATAGTCCATCAAAACGCTCGAATGGTTCTTCGTTGGAAGGACCCCGCTGAAAGAGATCACATTCTTATAGTTCCAATTCACCAAGAGGCCATTGGTGTTCTTGACAACGACACGGAACGCTTCGTCACCTTTCTTCCGGATGGTATCGGGTTACTCAACAAGAAAGGTGAACTCCTCATCCGGCCTGGAAATAGCAGGACTCAAGGAGTTGTCAGAAGATCCCAGTTTGCCATGGTCGAAAATGGCGACATTTTGGAACAGCTGTGGGCAAGCGAACGGCAGCTCTTAACAGGCGTCGCTCCTGCGCTGGCCCCAGGCCCTGGCTGGTTTGCTGCTCCAGCTGCGGAACCCATAGTTATTCCCCAAGGAGAGGGGCCACTACGCAAAGTCAGGCAAAACGCTCGGGTCCAAAGCCAAGGCGATGCATTGTGGCTCTTCCAAAAGTTTCTAAACGAGGAATTTCCTGAGGGCGGAGTCTTTCACACTGGAGAGGAGGGTGTGTTTGATTTTACTGTGCCATGTCCAAAGGGCAACGCTGGTACCTTGGTTCCTGCCTCTATCTGGCAGATGTTCGGAGAGTTCCTTGAACGTCACAGGAATCACCTGTACAGCGCAACCCTCAAGGATTGGGCACCAGGCCAAAGCAGAAGTGTTCTACTGCTGATGACCAACATCAGATCTTTACGAACCATTGTGAGCAGTGGGACCAAGCAGAAGCGGAAGCCAGGAGGCAAAGGCACCTGGGATTGCCGTTGGTATTTCATCGGCCCGAAGCAAGATTAATGTTGGTGATCCGCTGTCAATTGTTTGTGTTAGTGTTTTGAATATATATATACATCACTGGGAAGATCTCTGTAAATAACTGCTCACCTTGGATCGGGCTTCAAGATAAACATTAGCAATGCGCAACATCACAATAACTTAGAGTCAATTGTTCAACATTAGACTATTCAGAAGCTAGTTGCGCTTTTTGACCACCGCCTCATGCATGACAAACACCATTGAGTATCGCTCCTTCCCCTTAATGTCTGTCACTTGATGTGCAAGAGCCCATGATCGTAGATAGATGATATCTCCAGGCGCAAACCTGTACACAAAAGAAAAATTAAACAGAAACTATCAAAGACAACATGTGTGTGAGACGAGACGTACCTGATCCTGATTTTAAGCTCAGGAATGCATATGTAGCCCCAAAAGGACTCCAGGCCAACGCTAGTGCAGAATCCATCCTTTGCATCACCAAGGTCACGGTAAAGGTTTGAGAACTCGTTGTAAATGATGATCAAATATGGGAAGGTGTCGTTGTCCGTGTTTGTCCAAAAGTCCTTGCAGTATGGGTCCATGCGATTGTAAGCTTCCTTATAGGTTGCAGAGACGTTGGCATCCAGAACCTTCAGCCCTTCCCCCACAATGCGTGCCAAAGCGTTGAAGTCGTGTGTAGCCTTGAGAGCAACGACAGCACGGTCCCTGTCAATGCTTCCCCTGCCTAAAAAAGGAAAAATGAGACAATAATATCAGAAATAGCTGGAGAAATCCGTACTTTCAGGTGTGATGTTGTAAAACTTCTTGTTGACATGATCGAGATTGCACATTTTATGCACACCAAGATGGACCGTGTAGTGCGGGGAGCAGTTTGCAAGAAAATTGAGCTTTCGTTCACGTTCAGGATCATCCTCGGCAATCAGATGGCGACAATCCGTGGCGGCAGTGCCCTTCTTGGAGTGGGGGTAAGCTGCTCCAAATGCTTCCAAGTCTGGTAGCAAATCAGCGTGTACGTGATCCATTCCCCAAGGGATGTGCCAGAACAGGACTTGCTGGTCTTTGCTGAGACCCAGAGTGGAATTGCGGTCCAAGTTGGCAGGCTCGTCACCAATCTCGCGAAAAGGGGACACGTCTTTGCAGGCGCAGACATGGTAAAGGGGAGGGTGGCTCAGAGGACCGACAGGCAAGGTGTAATTGAAGGACATGGCGGTGGCACCTTTGAAGAACGTGGGCAGGAGGCTGTTGGTGCGAGAAACTGCGTTCTGGAATTCTGCTTAAAATGTGAGCGAATGTTGCAGGTGGATGGGTGGGCCCGTGGCGGTGATTCACCATAATGCTCACTGTCCTCTGTCATGCTTCGACCGTCCCGCTTATTATTCCTGGGTTGGAGACGCCTGTGGGGGTGGAGAGCACTGCTAAAGAGTCAGAAGAATAATAACTCAAAGTGCCGAAAGCAGGGAAACATACCTCTCCCTCTGCTCATCTCTTTCTGCTTTGTGCTTTGCAGCCCGGCGCTCATGCTTGCCCGGCCTGTGCTTTCCGTGTTTTCGAGGTTCAGGGAGCTCGCCCTCCTCAAGGTCTGAGAGGTTATTCATGGTCTCTGCAAATTTGGGCATAGCTTCCGCAGGGTGTGAGCAAAAGGGCAGAGCTGGATCCAGACTTGATGGGCAACCTGGCACAACCGGTTAGGGGTCCAAAGTTACGTTCAGCAACGGCTCACATAACAGTGGACTTGCCCCACCTTAATTGCTGGGGAACGAACGGCCCCAGCAAAAGGTTGTGTCAGGGAACCGTGGGAACATACCAACGAGGTACTGTAGGTAGGCAGATGCAGGGTGTGCAGGGGACCAAAAACAGGCAGGCAATTGCGAGGGCAAGTGCGAAGGCAATTGCAAGAGATGGAGGGGAGCCAGGCGAGCTGCAAGCAGTCGGCGCGCGGGCAGAGCAGACGCAGGCGCAAGCGAAGGGTCCTCCGGTCTCGGGCCAAAAGTCGGGGGTCCGTACGTGCCATTTCGCAGTAGTTCTCCCGTGATAGCATCCGAATTTGGAAAGGCACATTCCACCCCCCTAGAAAAAAAGGAATCATAGCTAAGTGGTTATAGCGGCCGCCTGCAGAGCGGCAGGTCCTGAGTTCAACTCTCAGTGGTTCCTCAAAACTTTTTTGTCTTTTCCCTGGGCACATGGAAGAGGGAATGCGCTTTCGTTCTCTCTCCTGGAATTCATTGTATAGGCTTTCCTGCACTGCATAGGTTCCCGCTGTCAACTGTCTCGTCACCCAGCAATATGACTGCAGCACCAGCAGGTCCTGCCGGTCCGCATAGCAGCGCTCGGTCACCTAGCATGGACGCCTGTCGTTTGGTCGACACCGATACTCCCCTCTTCTTTCATTCAGCAACCCACCGTTACGTCGAAAACACAAAACACCTGTTGGCACAAGAGTCTCAGCCAAGGCTATCGCCACAAGAGTCTCAGCCAAGTCTGTCGCCACAGGAGTCTCAGCCAAGTCTGTCGCCATTGACACCAGCAGGGAAAGGACCATTGGCGACAGTATGTTGGAAATGCGGTGGAAGTGGTTCTGTTCGAGTCAAGGGAGTAAAGACGGTGAGGGGACCCAAAGTTGTCACTGAGGGTGGAGCGGGCGCGACAGTGGATGGGAAAACCGCGGTCGCCCCGCAACCTCGACGGTCTCCAGCTGCGATGAAACCATGTGCACCTTGCAAGGGAACTGGTCACCAACTCGAACCGTCCAATGGCGCGAGCAAAAAGCAAAAACCGGCAGTACGCCCGTTCAAAGCGCTAGAGGGGTGGACGATGCGCGGACCGGCGCCGCGGGGAAACGTCGAGTCGGCAGCAACTGGGCGAGATGGAGGAGACTGGGCGCCGCGGCCAGGCGAAATGCTAACTTCTCTGGCCGGCGGATGGATGATTTATCAACTCTGCGATCAGCATCGCTACACTACAGACGACGTGTGTACGGCTGCGATAGCGTTGCGCGTGGTGGGAGCTCTCGCTGCGTCCAGAGAGTTCCAATCGCAGCCCACACCCATAAAGTACCTCGATATTGGAACCGGGTTGGGATCCGTGCTCGGCATGGTGACCTGGGGCTTGCTCGCCGACCACTCATCCACCACCCATCTCGTCCGCGCGGCAGGGATAGAAGCGCAAACCACACACGTTCAGCTTGCGCTTCGCACCGCAGCGTACAATGGCACCGTTCCCCTCACGACCATCATCCACGGTGATCTCCGAGACCTTGCGGCAGGCTCACTGGTGCCCCCAGACGGCCCCAACAGCTACGACCTGGTCACCGGCACACCCCCTTACTTTCCCACAACCCACGGCTCACTCCCGACACACCCGCAACGCGGAATGTGCTCATTTGAACTGCGTGGAGGAATCGAAACTTATATGCAGGCCGCTGCCAAGGCGTTGACGCGAGATAATCCAGAAGCCCGATTCGTCGTTTGCCAGACTGGACGCGAGATACCCAGGACCGAACACGCGGCATCCGAGGTTGGATTCAAAGTGGTGCAGCGGTGGGACGTTTATGGCCGGTCGAAAGACTCGAATTCTCGGAACTTTCCCCTCTTTTGCGTCTTTGTCTGCTCATGGAAAGGAGACGATGGCGAGGCCTCTTACGAACGACCTACGTACCCTGTTCACCTCCTCCATGTGCGGGATGAAACTGGGAATTTTTCGCCCATGATGCGTCAACTCATGTTTGCAGTGGGAAAACCTGTCATACTGTGACCAGCTTGACAAAATGACAGCACACGACACGCTAGCAATGCGACATTGCGTTTTCTTTCATTCCCCCATTATTACATTTCTGTAGAACATACCCATCGTGTACATAGATAGATGCATAGAGTCAAAAACATGGCTCCCTAGATTGGATTACCAGATATTGGGACTCTCGCTGCAGAGCGGAGAACACTTCTTGCTATAGATGTATATAAGCATCGGCTGAGATTCAATCATGTGCAGTTCATCGAAACGGATCCGAGCAAATGGCTGTGTTGTGCGCAGTCGCCTGGTGCGCGCGAGATTCCCTGTTATCATCACGTGACTGGCCAAGTCTGGCGATAACAGAATCTCCCATCACATCATCCCTATTCCGTACCCCTCCGTTCCTCCCACCACTTTTCCCAACCAGTCATCACATTCCACACAAGCAAATCTTTAAAAATCTCCACATTCATAAATAAGCTAGCTTCACATCACCGACCGCCGAAAGGAGGGTTAGCATAAGATTCTCTTTCCTCTCGGTTTTTCCCCCCGACACCTTTCTTTAACAACAGCCCAGGTCACACCCAGCAATGACGGCTTCACCACTAACAGACCCCCTGGCCGCCAAACTGGCTGATATGAGCCTACAACAATCTGCGTCAGGTTCTCCGACGTCTGTTCCACCACTGCCAGAACCAGCCGTCTTGCGCGCTCGAGATCGCTATACAACCGATGCCTCGCTGCCGCCAATTGTGGGTCACTCGCCTCCCCCCCCCCCAATCGTGGATTTACTGCAACCTTATCTCACCCACATCTTCTCGTCATGGCTTGTACTTAGACAAGCACTCATCATGCGACGCTGACCCCAGCTCACGATACGTTGACCGGCATGTCCGTCGTGCTGAAGCGAGGCTCCTCGCAGGCGAGGATCGCGCACGAGTTGACAGTCTTGCGGACGCTCAGAGACAATCGGATCCCAAACGCCGTGGCCCTCTTGGATTCATTTGAAGACGGAGACACGGGAAGCGGAACCGTTCTGGTTTTTCGCAAATTGGAGAATCTGCCAAACTTTGCGGACGTCGATTTGGTGGTGATTGCCCGATGGGTGCGCGCTATGGCCGAGGTAAGCTTGAGATTGGCCAGTCCTCGTGCGCTGCATGTCTTTTTTGTTTTTCAAGGCGAAAGTTGACACTGGCTCCCTTTTCTAATTGGATAGACTTTGAACGGGATTCACGGTCTCAAGATAGCGCATACCTGCATCTCGCCATCCACGCTGATGCTTACCGGTCCGGCAGACTCGGAATCTTCATCATTGCTGATAACATCATGGGGGGATGCCCAATTCCTCGTCCCTCCACCGCCACCACCCTCGGTGTCCTCCCCAGTGGCTACTGCAGCCACTAGCAACGCAGCAGCCGCTCCACCGCCGCCCGATTTTACAGCCCCCGATATCCATGCGCTTGGCTCTCTTTTTGGGCGGTGGCTGGAACCGTACGTTCCAAATTGTGCTCTCAACTACCTCAACTCGTCATTTGTACGGAAATCCACAACGACCTACATTTCTCGAAAGTTGACCGACAAACTCGACGCCCAGCGGATGAACAGAGAGCCCAACTGGCATCCTGCGGTGGCCAACGCTGCGGACTTGTTGGCCAAGTTGCTGGAACCGGATGACGAGGTTCTCATCGATGCTGCACAAGTGCTGGCGCATCCGTTCTGCAAATTGCAAGAGGCGGACTTTGAAGGCACAGATAAAGTCGCGTGGAGGGGTGAAATGATGAAGGTTGGCGTCAGGGGTGCCAGAGGGAGCGCTGCCGTCTACCGAGAGCCAAAGATTTACATGCGTGGACATTAGTCTTGTGGACATGTCCCGCTGCAAAGGAACGATACCGAAGCGTTCTCACTGAGGGCTTCAATCTCTCGCCTGCTATGTTTGCGCTCCTTTCTGCAAAAAGCTGTGGCCTTAATTTGCTGTACATACCCACTGTCAAAAATTTATTACAGCTCCATACCTGTTTCCGCTTCCCAATCCAGTTCGCGTCAATACAGTCCTTTGCCTTAACCGGGCTCCATAACCTCTAGCCCTTGTGCTCAGATCACGCCCTGTTTTTTTGGTGGGGTACACTGCTTCGAATCCTGTTGGAAGGTGTGGGCCGGAAGCGAGCCAAAGAGTATTTTAGAAACTTAAAAAGTTCGACGCCACTGTTACAGAAGTGCAAGTTTGCGCCAAAGAAGGAAATGAACGGCGCAGCCCCATCGAAAACGCGATCCCGAGAATTCGGTTACGTTGATTTTATCGAGGAAAATCTGCTGTAACCTTACAGCTCAGGGCTCAGACCTATAAAACGTGCAACACTACAATTGCTGAATAACAACGAGAGTTACTTTCAAAATTTGACCAAGTGGCTTCTACCCGTTCACGAAATACAGTTCTCTACAAGAGACGGGGTGAAACGCGGAATGGTTCAGGTACGCAAGGTCTATTTAAAATGGATTCCACAATGGACTTTGACTTTTCGTGTGCTTCCATAGAATGTCGAGCCTTCTCAAAACACGTTCCGGGCATTCTCCATCGCTGTTGTTGGGATACCTCATACTCGAGTAGGAGAGTTTGTGGAACGCTTGAGTGTCGTAACGAAAGCAACCCATGTCACGTCCAATGGTGGGTGTTTCACGTTCGCACGACCCTGTGAGTGGAAGGATCTCTCGTTCAAATCTTACTTTGACGTTAGGACAACCATGGCAGACGTATCAGCTGTATTTGCGTGATCAGCAGTGCTTTGTCCGTATATACATGGTGAATGAGAGCGATATATTGCACGTGACAGATCGGCCGGTGCACTTGAGGGTATGATTTGCAAAGCCAATGTCTCTCTCGGAAATGAAACTAACAACTATCGTGCATTGCAGGTGACGCCGGATTCGGACGGCTTGATTCTATGCTACGATGTCGCTAATCGGGCTTCTTTTCTCGATATGCTGGATCTTCTTGGTATGCGTTCTACTTGGTGTGAGACATCATCCGCGTGTGGAGCATTGACATTTGTTGGCTTGTGACATTGTTTAGCCGCCGAAAACCAAACGCCAACGGCGCTTGTAGGATGGCAGATGGATTACAAAGAAATGCGAGAAGTGGAATCTGCACTGGGGGCAAAATTGGCCGGTGTATTCAATGTTCACTACAGCGAGGTTCGGTGGGACCTGGTCGAAGCTGGGGCTGGTTTGATGATGATCATTCGCAGCCTCGTGATTCAGATCGTGAAAAAAAAAGGTCGGCCTCCCCATTCTGCTCCTTGGCCATCTTTTCGCAATGTATTAATCTTGTGCGCCAAAACAGATGCCGCCCAGCCTGAAGTCCCCGACCCATCGACTGACCCCAAATACACCATGTTGCGGACTCAACTCAAAAAGCTTCGCGAGTCAACTGGATCTCTGCGTCCCCCGTCACTTCTTGCATCTCAGCAAAGAGAGCTACACCGCGCATCGCAGGCCTCAGTACAAGAACTGGGGCTATACCCAATGCCGCATCTTCGCACTCCATCAGAGATGGCCGAAGAGCAAAGAGAACTCAACTTGAGCGCAGGTTTGTGCCCTCGCCACAGGAGCCTGCCTCGAACGCGTCTGATGTATTATTTTCAGATCGTGCAACTCCGTCACCGCATCCATCAGTCTCGGCACACTCTCAGGACGCAGCGCAGACGAGTGCGGCACGAACAGAGTCCCCACACCCATCTACCGCTGGAACAGAACGTGGGGCTAATACAGACAACCGGCCACGACTGCCGTCCGTGGATACCGATGTGAGGAGGAGATCCAGACGCACGGATATATCAGAGATCTCTAGTGAAGACACAATGCCAGATGATCCATTTCTGCAAAGCTATGATTCTTTTGCTTCCAAGAACTGGAAGCATCTCTCAAGTAACGCCGATGATAGCACTCTAAGGTATGGCAATGTTCCGGTCGGTGGCCACTTGTTGGTGTAATTTCTCATTTGTGAAACTCGCAGCGTCATTTCCGGGAGCTCTGGTACGGGTCGCCTGGGATTTGCCTTGGACGAGTTGATCGAGCGACTCACATCGCCGCATGCTCATGGTACAGTGTTTGCGGAAGACTAATGATCTGCGCTTCATTCATTGGACGCTAAACTTGTTAAATAGATATGGAGTTCGTGAAGGTGTTCTTGATGCTGTATCGAAAGTTTATGAGGCCTAGCGAACTCTTGGACCGCCTTATGGATCGATTTGATGCGATGGAAGACAAGGACGATGAAACACAAGCAAGAGGAGGTCCTATCAACGCTGTGCAACTAAGGTGGGACAATCACACGTTCTTCATGCTTCTTGGAGGATCCTTTGTTGCTGATCCTGCACATTCACAGAGTGTGCAACGTTTTGATACACTGGTGCAATGACTATTGGTGTGACTTTCACTCAGACATCATGCGATTCACGATGCATGTGTTCCTGGAGATCTGCTCATCCCGGCCCGCCTACGCAGCAATCTGTCAAAAACTGGGAAGCCTGGTATTCCGTGAACCTCCATCCGATGCGGAACGAGAACTTTCCGACTGGGGTCTCACAGACGTCATGGACGTGGCGCGGTCTCCCAGCGTCTCGAGCCCGCATTCCGGATATGACGACAGTACGTTGGAAGAGCACGCGCGGTCCGTTCACCAGCGGTTGTCGGGGTCCAAGTCGTCGGAAGACTTTGGTGGGAAGAGATCTGGGTACGGCGACGCTGAAAATGCATCCGCGAGATCGTTTGATCGTCGCTCTGCGAACTCCAATACGACTAGCATGTCGTCGCATTCGGATGGGACGGAACATGGCAGCATCTATGGATCTAATTTGACCGCTGCTGGTGTCTCGTTTTTGGAGCTTGATAACGAGGACATTGCAAAGCAGCTTAATATTCTCGAAGCTGAGATATTTTCCAGAATCAAGGTGGGCTGGCATTCTTTAAAGACTTCATTGTGATGATATTGTTCTCCTTATCGTATGATCTCTTCCAGCCGCGAGATCTTTTGCAGCATATCTGGAGCCGAACTCATAAGGGACGGCATGCTGCATCCGTCGCTGCCAGCATTGGCCATTTCAACTTTATCTCGTCTTGGTAAGGATGCCGAGAGCTGATAAAATACGCACAAAACGATAGCTCACTACAAATGTAGGGTCACTACGAGGATTCTGGCTCAACGGAAAGTCAAGACTCGTGCACAAGTCCTTGGGAAGTTCATGAAGATTGCCCAGGTACGCCACCGTCACCACCTGTCATGTTTTGTTGTTGAAGCCCACGGACGGAGGTTGACTCTTGAATCATCTCTAGGTGCTCCGAAACAGCAACAATTACAATACCCTAATGGCAGTGCTCGCCGGAATCAACAGCGGCGCAATCCTGCGACTCCGCCAAACCCGGAAATTCTTGCAGGACCGTCAGTCGTACCGCAACCATCAGGCGCTGGAGAAGCTCATGAGTTCGGACAAGTCGTTTGCGCTGTATCGCCAGGCGCTGCGTCAAAGCGAACTTCCCTGCATTCCTTACCTGTAAGCGTCCGACAAGTATTTGTCCTCAGCCATGCAGTTCCAAGGAGCTAATGCAAACCTCTGTTTTGCAGTGGTGTGTTTTTGCGAGACCTGGTGTACATTGACGAGAACAAGGACAAGCGTCCGGACGGATCCATCAATCTCCCGAAATTCCTGCTCATGGGCGACGTGATTCTCATGATTCAGAATTTCCAGCAAGTGTAAGTATTGATTATGCATGTACAGCAGATGTGAGAACATGAAAGCTCACTGGGCAATCCTTGTAGACCCTACGACGTTGTGCGAAACCCGTACATCGCGACCTTGATCCTCAGCCAGCCTGTCATGAGTGAAGAGGTGAGAGTCATCGTCGTAACGCAAGTGAAATCAACGCTTTGGCTCATTTGCGTCGTTGTTGATCTCCACAGCAATCATACGAGCGTTCATTGGAACTAGAACCGCGCACCGCATCAACCTCTCCCCACCGATAAATGCTCTCTCGCCCACGCCGCTCCTCGCAGTGAAACGATATCCTGCACCGTTGTACAAAAACATACCCCCTGCTCACACAACCTGTGCAGCAAAATACCGGAATCTCGCTTTGGATTTATGTATATACCATATCTGTATTCCCCCCACCTCCGCCGTCCGACTCGACTGCAGGCAGTCTTCTCGGCATCAAAGTGTAATCCCCCTACGCCTCGAAGACCAGTATGCCATGTAATGTGTCCCAAGTTGTCGTTTTGTAGTACACATTGTAATGAAATGTAAAAATACCTACATGTGCCGAAGGACGGTGTACAGGATAGAGAACTGCGGGCGTGGCGCCAAACGACTCGCCCACAAATTCACCGCCAAAAGTCCGTAGTCCAAATAGTAGATAGGCCGTAGATTCACTGACCTGTGTATAACTCCATCAATTGCGTTGGCACCGGCCAGCTGTTTGAAACCAGCACATTTTCCCAAACGCCCATTCCCGTCGCCAAAAAAACATGTCGCCATCTTCACCCCATTTGCACATTCTGTGTTTCGGCGATTCCCTTACCGAAGGGTACCACAACTACGGCGCCTCCTTCCACCCCTACTCCCACCGGCTCTACACCCTCCTATCACACCACCCCACGGTCCAACAACTCATCTCCACCCATCCCACATTACCACCGACGGGAAGTCCGGGGACAGCATCCTCGCCCCCGGTACCATCATCCCGCGGCTCACTGCCGATCTTGCCCACAACGGTCCTTACGACTGGATTGTTATCATGGCGGGGATCAATGATATTGGGTGCGGCGGGCTCCAACCATCATCTTTGGCGAGATGCGAAAGGGCGTTGAGATGGCATGGCAGAGTGGGGCACGCGTGATGATGCTGAATGTGATGGAATCAGAGTTGGAGTGTGGAAAAGCGACGGAAGCGTTTCGGAGGGATGTGGAGGCTTATAATAGGTTGTTGGAGGGGCATCAGGCGCCGGGTTATGTTTTTCATGATATACGGAGGGAGATCCCGTGGGAGGGAATGGAGGAGGAGGAGAGGAAGGTGGTTTGGAATGATCATGTACATTTGACGTCGGCTGGGTATGATAGGACGGGAGAGTGTATTTATGAGGCGTTGGTCAAGTACATGTAGGAATGAAGAGCTCGTACATACCATTGGGAACATATCAGTTGGCTGAACTTGGAAGTACCTTGACTTTTCCAATGAGAAGGACAAGTATCTCCATACAGAGTTCTGCATGCGGAGTCTCAAGACACCGCGCCGGGGAATTTCCCGCGCGGACGAAGAAACGCGCGTTTTACAGATCACGTAAGCAGGGCTTGTGGCCAAAGTCAGCCACAGTCCCCTGATCGAGGCTTTTCGTAGATTTCTTTTTTTTTTCTTTCTAAATCCATGTATGAGCTTGCTGTTGCTGCACGGGGTAGTGCGAGGTAGAAGTAGAGCAAGCAGTTGGTAGATTTGTTTTTAGGTCTGGTTTCGCTTTGCACCTCTTTGGCTTTGGTCAAGGAAGGACAAGTTGCTCAACCTTCTTGTTTCCGAACTTTAGAACACTCGCTACACATACCAACCCCCCGCACCCTTCACTCCACATACTCCGACCTCACAATGGCATCAACACGCAGCCCGCGCCGCCGCACCTCATCCTCACTTGAAGGGTTCCGCCGACTCATGGAAACCCCCAACCATACTTCCCTCGGTGGACACGCGGAAGACGAGCATGCCCTATTTGCCGAGCGTCCATTGACGGCTGAAAAAATCACGGATAACCCGCCGCCCGGGTGGGGCCGGTCGAGGAGGGGGAGTCGGTGGTATGGGTTGTGATGTATCTCAGCATGGGGGTTTTGGGAGGTGATAGGGTGGTCTGAAATTTTTTTTTTCTTTGTGGTTGTATCAGGTCGTCGCAAGGAGGTGGAAGACTAATGGGCGTAGACGACCGCTCCTCAGCCGCCGGGTCGCGCCGCACTAGCCGCGCCGGCTCCCTCAGCCGCGGGTCCGTCACTTCACGGGGGACGGGGAACGTGCGGTTCCCCAGTCGAGGCGCAAGACTCCAAACGGGGGTCGTGCCCGAAGAAACTGCCGCTGAAACCGCAGCCGCCGCAGGCGGCATTGCCAAAAAACGGAGCAAAAAACCATATACGACTGCACCCGTCACATCCCCCACAAAATCCCGTGGGCGCACGCGCGTGAAAGCAGGGACGACGACCCATCCGCCCGCTGCGGATGTCGGGAAGGGGTGGAACTCGTCTCGGACGGAGAAGGCTAAAACGCCACTGACGTTTTTCACGTCGATCATGAACGAGTCCCCGCAGGATATGACGGCGTTGAAAAAAAAGGTGGTGAAACGGAAGAAACCCAAAGCTAGCACCACCACCAAAGTCGCGCCCGCGGCAGCCGCAGCGGAGAAGACGCAACCCCCGAGCGGGAAAATCACCGCGGTCGACTACGAACGCACAAAGCAGCTGATTGCGTTGTTATCCGGCACCACGTATGAATTCGTGGGGTTGAGCGAGGTGTCCAGAGCCCATATTGCCGCCGCGGGTGGGAAAGAGCATCTCCACAAAGACGGCGGGGACGGGAAAAAAGGGCCGAGAAACAAATCTCAGCAGCGAGGAGGAGGAGGAGGTGGAGGGGCTGCGGATCTGAAGAGTAAACGACCGGAGCGGGTTGGACATGAGCGTCGAACGTCGATTCGGGGCACCACAATCAAGAGTGCGGGGAGTGGTAGCAGTGAGAGTGGAGGTGCGAAATCGACGTTGGAGGAGAAACGGGCGGCGGTGAAAGCGTTGAAGAAGGCAAGTGCGGCGGCGGCGGTGCGGGAAGAAGAGGTTTCGATGGCGAGGGCGTCGAGTTCGGAAGCGGAATCTCTTCAGCAACATCAGCTTCCGGCTGCTCCGGGTGCTGGTCCTGCCCCTAGTGCCCTGGGAGGTACCGTTGATGTAGCGCCAGCAAGCGCGACGGCGACCGCGCCAACGACAATGAAAGAAAAAAAGCAATACAAGAAGAAAGTGGGCAGTACCAGCGCGGCAACCAGCAACACGCTGCCACCCATCGAAAAAGACGATCCCGCAGCCGCAGACCCACCACCCCGCTTCTCTGCCGTGGAAGAGGTCTCGGAAAGCGAGAGCGAGAACGAGTTGGCGTCAGCCGCAGCCGCCCAGATGCTACGAATGGCAGCTTCCGCATCCACATCATCCGATCTCGTCAACGACCCTCTAAGCCTCCTCACCGCCGCCGGCGCATCCCGCAGAATCTCGCCCCCTCAAAGCCAACGCTCCAGCGTCACGACACCGGGCGACCACATCTCGATCCCCGCGATTTTGCTCCCGCCAACTTCCCCACCCGGCGCCAACAACGGTGTGGGATCCACAGCTCCGTTACCAGAGTTCGCGATGCCGCAGCAGACATGGGGACTGCGACCACCGCGGAAAACAAAACCCGCGTCCAAAACAGCGCCATCGACTGACAACCCCACCACTCCGCAAACGCCATCAACACCGACACAGCAACAGCAGCAAACAGCGCAAGTCATGCACGCGGCCGCGGTCGCAGCAGTCGCAGCGGCTTCGTCCGGGTCGTCGGGACACCGTCTTCCACCCCGTCCGAACCCGTTGCTCGCGCAAAAGTATTTGTACAGGACGTATCTGGACAGCATCATGCACCCGAATATTCTGTTGCCGCCGTTTCATATGCCGCCGCTTAAGCAGGTGCTGTATGGGCCGTATGAGAAGCAGTTGTGGGAGTACTTTTATGGACGTGTTGGTTGGGAGGCTGCAATGGAAGAGTTGGAGGCGTGGGGATTGGAGCATCTGCTGACTGCGACTGCCCCTATGGCTTCCATGTAGCCTGAGAACCAATTGATTCTTGTTGCGCTTTTAGCTAGTCCATTGCATCTTAGGTAGCTAGCTGTTGGCCATAGTTTTTCGAAATTCTATTTGACTTGACCATTTGGAATACAAGTTGATGTAATCGCCAATAGTAGGGAAGGGTGAACCACCCTGGGGAAGCTGCTGTAGCTAAAGTTACGGTCCAGCTATCCTGATGGTATTCAGATATCGTGTTGTTACAATGTGTGGGGTGCTATAGAGAGTTCAAGCCGGGATCTTCGTTAATATTGCCCATCTTTCCACCCATCTCGAACGTCATCCTCAGGTAGAAGCATTTGTTTTCATACGCACATTATCCCTCACCGTTTTTCATAATATGTTTTCTTACTTGGCACAATAGGGAAGAACCGATGCATGTCGTCATTCTTCACGCCCAAATATGGGAACAATGGGGTCGCCGCTGAGCTGAAAGAGCCGTACAAGTACTGGACGGAGCGGTACAGTGGTCGGCCCAGGGCGTGAAGAAACCACTGGTTTTCGTTACAGTGTTCTCCCGCTGAGTTGTCGAGCGCCTAAAGTACAGTAATTGTTTGTTTGTACAGGGAGATCACTGTTTTCCTGTCTCTCATTCATCCAAGACCCCCAAGGGTCTAATGCAGTAGATGCTTACTAGGACCACCGGCCCTCCTCCGCCTTCCGACGGGCGCCACACCGCGATCCTGGCGATCCACATCAACGCATGGATGGATGGCGGCTATCCTATCTCATCCCAGGCCGTTGTACATCCGACCCCTTTCGAGAAACACCCGCTCATATGACCGGTGCAGTGGGCTGCGTATGTCGACCTCGACCAATGTCAACACACTAATGGGTGAACACCCGGACGAATCGCGCTTTCCCGTTTTCGATTCCTTCATGGCATGCTTCAAGTTGGCGTACAGCAACCATCGCATGTCCTCACATTTCTCGCGGCTTTGACAAGACCGACACGCTGCGCTCAATCTCGACTGGACGGCACTACGCCACCCGCCTGTTCGTCCTCCGCACCCTCGACTTGATGTGCAACGACAAGAGAGCCTCATAGTCAAGGGGGCGGGCACACGCGGGCACACCCAACGCGAAAGTCCACGTGTAGTTGACAATCAAGAAGAACAATCATGTATACTGGGGCCAGCCATTGTGACGTCCCAGTACTGGGGCCAAATGTTTTCGTCGCAGTTTGCGGGATGAGCGGTACTTGTTCGTACTTGTTTTCGTAAACTAAGAAAGCGCTCGTCGGTATGAAGTGTGCGGCCGCAGCAAAATCCTTTCAAGTGGGTTTCGAACATGGTTCCTTTGAGGCTGGATGCCCTCCGTGAATTCGCTGATCTGCGAGGATGAAGCGCCTTGTTGGAATCTGCAGAAACCGGCTGTTCGTCATTGGCATCGACTGATACACGCCGACATGGGGTCATTTCATTTTGGAGTGTGGAGCCCCATCCACTCACTAATCTGCATTGCAAACGAGTGCACAAAGACTGCGAGAGCACAGAGGGCTTATCGACAGTTTTGTGGAGTCGGAGGGAGAAGGAGAATTACATATAGTTTGGAAAGCGTGTTGGTCAAATTCCGCACAACCACGCGGCACAATGATAATACAGATGCGCAACAAAATGTGATTATTTATTCATCACCCCTCGATCGCTGCTGCGCGATATCGAGAAAATGCCGGATGGTTCCTGTCATACCAGCCACCCTGCAGATCCGTTTGCGCAACAGTCGGGGAGGAGGAAACTAGGGACTGATTGCGGACAGACTCTTGGGGGTGGGGCATGAAAATTGTATTATACGAGATATGAGAAACACACTACTTGCCCGTTCTCCTAGGCGACAGAGAGCGAGGAAAAACACATGGGAATGCGAGATGGGTGCGGAGGGGTGCGGGGAGCGAGACGGGGAGTCCTAGCTAGACCCCACATGTCCCCAACCTGAAATTCCAGCGCAGCCAACTAAAATTGCACAAAGAGAGTAACAAACATTGCAAGGAAATTTCACACAAAAGTGAACCGTGGCGTCGCAGAATGAAAAGAATGCGGGTGTCGATAGATACGTGTGAGTAGGGTCTCGATGACGTCTTCGTATGTTGTGTCGGCTGCCAATCGAAGGAGGTGGCGTTGCATTCGTTGCATCGGGAGCATGTAACCACACTTCGGTAGTAATTATAAGTGGGATATGAATAGATGGAAGGAGCTGCTGGGTCACTGCCCGAATACGAGCAAGCCCTGGGAGGGTGTCAGATAGCTCGCTAATGATCCCAAACTAGTTGCCGCCGGATATGACGCCTTGAGCGATTCCGGTCACGAGGTTGAATGAACTTCGCCAGAAGTAGTAGTTGCTCATCAGTATCAGGCTCGTCGAGAAGCGAGCGAATCGGATAAACTGGCGAATGGCTTCAACGACCTGAGCAACAATTTCGTTGACGAGGCGGTTGATCCGATCTGCCCATTGCGTGTATTTGGCGAGTTCGTCGGCTTTCCGCTTGTGCGCAGCGCGGATGTCTTGTTCAAAGTTGCGGAAGTTGCGATCCCACGTTTGTTTAGCGACAGTGGCGGGTTCGGCTGGGACCAATTTGGTCGTGAAGGATTCCAATTCATTGATGCATGTGTTGGCAGCGCCTTCTACTTCTCGCAACACCGTACGCAGATGCTTGCGTCCATTGATCTGCACTGGGTGGTTGCCCTGTTTGCGCACCTTGGCAATGAAGTCTGTCCAGACCGCGTTGGCAGCCTCTGCCGCCATGTTGGCTACCAGAGCTTCCGTCGCAGAGACCATGTTGAATCGGCTACCTCCGGCTGAAATTTGAGCGAGAAGCTCGTTGATAAGCTGCACAACTACGGCGCCGTCCACAGGAACTCCGCCAATAACGAAAGGTGTGAGGTTGTCCGCAAGGGAGTCGGCAAGAGTAGCAACGGCTTCCTGGTGAACTTCAGCGTTGCCCTTCATGGTGAATGGAAGCTTGGCGAAACTGGTGTCAAATCTCTCCTTGATGAGGCGACGGACACGGTTGGTTTGTTCATCACCGTCCTCTTCACTTAGAAGATCTTCCAGAAGACGTCGGTCAGGAATATCACCATTGATGGACATGTTCTCGACCAAAATGAGCTGCCGAGTGATGTCAACGTCGTCGGCGCTTGTCGCATGGCCCATGTTGATCACCTGCATAACCGTGTCGAGTCCACCGGTGGTGAAACATCCACGCTCAAAAGCATACAGCTGGGTTGAAAGACGTGCAGCAAGTCCAATAACGAAAGGAAGCGCAGTTTGGTTGTGGTTCGCACCACCTTCGCAGTCGAGGAAGACGACTGTGCCAGGTCCGCGAGGGTTGTCAAAGACCATCATGTCTATACCGTGCGTGCAGGGGATGTTTCCGGGAGCTGATGCGAATTGGTGATCGTTGTTTCCAGTAAGGTGGGCGCGAACTTTGGTTGCTGTGAATGATTTTCCGGATCTAAAAACGAGTGGGAGGAAATCCTTTAGCTTGCATATTCTGCCCGTAATGGATCACAGCGAAGGATGTCATCTGTCTGGTTCTGCTCCTGGTATCACCAGAAGCTGTGAGCTCCACTGCGAAGTCGCATATAAACACATTATGCCATACCCCGCCGCTGCCCCGCCCGGTGCCCCAGTCCATCTTGTTCTCTGCTAAAGACCAGCTCGCTCGTCGCCAATAGCTCACCTTCCAAACCCAGTAAACGCCACAATGTGAATGGGAACCGGCAACTGCGACAAGATCAGTTCCGCCTGCGGTGTTATTCCCGTAGCGAGATATTTGATGGCCGTGCTTCCGGGCGCCACCGGCTGACTGACAACCTTGACCAAGTTGACAGGCTGAGGGATTTCCCTCCAGTCGACGGCTGGGGTTCTTCTAGTTCGTGAGATGAGGTTATTGAAGGTTGAGCTGACATTGTCAAGGGCGGTAGAGGTGAGAGTTTGAGGTGCTGGGGAGGACGGTCGGGAGAGCTGGTGGGTATTCGGGGTAGAGGGGGTGGGCTGTGAAGAGGACATGATGTTGTGCTGACTGAGTGGGCGTTTGACAGGTGTGGACTGATGGAAAACGCGAGCTTTTTCACCGCCACCAGCAGCCGAGTTACGAGGAATGAAACGGTAGACGGCGAGGGGGGGGGTCTGGGCAAACAACACCAGTATGGGGATGTATTGTATCTAAGGTTGAGGGATGGGGACAGAAAGACCAGGAGAAAACAGATGAGGCCAGGAAGAAGCAGGAGGAGGGTAGGCGAGTGTTTGTGGGAAAGGCGAGGCCGAGCACGAGGGAATGGATGGATTACGAGATGGGACCGGGGCGAGAGAGACCTTGGCGCAACCAAACAAAACGAAACGCACATGCAAAAAGTGTCGATGATTGATGATGATATCGATACTGTAAATAGTATCGATAGTTGATGAAACAAGTTGTGATTCACCGAGTGAGGATCCTTAAACAAGGATGTTGAGGCTAAAAAGAACAAATTAAAGCGAACAAGTTTGCGCTCATCGATGACTGCTACAAAAGTTTCTAATAGGGGGAACGCAAAAGGGCGGCAGAGGGCGGCGCAAACGGCTCTCCCTTCACGTGACTCACAACGTGTCAAATCCGTGACATGTGAAAACGGCAATGTTGAGTAACAAAAAGCTTGTCTGTATACGTTGGACTTTTGTTTATCGATAGTGCTAATATCCATGGTAGGGATTGTCTGATGAGGGAGCATGTGTCAGACAGAGGGCTGAAGACTCGTTCGACCGGATTCGGCCTGCTTCCGATCTGCATGGTCGTCTCTGTTGAATGCTCAACAGATAGCATGCATGACAAGAAGCCATCGCCAGGTTGGATTTGTAGCCTCTCTCCTTTGTGGAAGCAAGCATCTTACTACTAGTTGCACGGAACGAAAGCCAGCTGGGGCAGTAAGGACAAAAATCCAGAATGATATGTGTATGGCGCAGCAAGTGCCGGCACCATGGGAATCTATTACTCTCAGGTAACGGATCTACCTGTAACGGGTGTATAAGGCATGGGGGTGTGGGACATAGCTAGCAGTGTGAACGACACAGACGAAGAGAAGGCGCACGCTTCAGATCGATCAACGCCTCCAAACCCAGTCATGCAAACTGCTGCCATGCTCTACCTTCTACTTCTACGCATGTGGAAAATGTCAACGGCAAGCGGATATATGTATCATGGGGGCCATATGAGAGATCAAAAGAAAGCGACAAACGCCGTGGCGAGGGCAGCGACAAAAGTCATGGGAGCAACAGCAGCGGCGACAGTGAATGCTGCCGCAGTCTGATCATCCACAACCGATGGGCCGTTGGAGGCAGCCGGAGCCGGAGCGCCCTTCTTGTTAGGGCCCGAACTGGGAGCCTCAGCCGGGACGCTGCTCTTGACGGCTCCAATCTCACCGTAAGGGTTCAGTCCGGTGCACTTGCCGACGGGGGTAATGTTGAGAGGGAAGGCGTTGGCGGCCATTCGGGTCCGCATCTCCGCCAAAGTGGCGAGCGACATTGTCGTCTTGGCCTCATCTTGCGAGTGCTGCAGGGCAATGAATCCAGGGCCGGCAACGTACCAGGCATTGGTGGTGGCAACCACGGACGCAACAGTGGCGCCCGCAGCCGTGTCGAGGCTGTCCTTGGCCCACATGATGTTTCTCAAGCCGAGAGCTCCGGCAATAGCGCGGACGCGGTCATCGACGTCACCTGAACAAAAGGAAAGACATCGTTAGCATACTTGTGTGCGTGTTTAACAAAGCTTCTCCACAATTCTCTTCACTTTACCGAACGGGGGACGGTACATTGTTGGCATGAACCCAATGCAGCGCGTAAGCCACGCTTGGGTGTAGAGCAACTCAGCAACGATTTGCTCGTTGGAAAGGGAGGTGAGGGGTGCGTGGTTCCACGTGTGGATTGCAACCTCATGTCCCGCGTCGTAAATCGCCTTGACCTCTGCCGGGTAGTAGAAGGCTGGTGAACCGGCAAGGAAGAAGGTCGCCTTGGCGTCCTTGGTGGCAGTCAGACTGGCGAGGAGGTCCTGGTTGTTGGGGGAGAACTGAGGGCCGAGAGGTCCGTCGTCATATGTCAATCCAAAGTCGTTGGCATTGTTGCACAACCTCAGATCAGGTTGGTAGCCATCGGCCGCTGTGGTACGATGGCAGTCTTTCGGCCCATAGCAAGCGCCGGCCGCAGTTGCGTCGCCGTTGTAGATTACTCCTTCCGAGTTGGTGTGAATCGAGGGAGGGAGGGCGAGAACGCGAGCGGGAACGGCAGCCTTGACTTTGTTCATTCCTTCGAGGACCAGCGGGTGGGAGAGGAGCGCAGGAACATTGATGGGACCCCTGGTCTGATCTGGGTCGGGCCAGACTAGAAGTAAAAGCAACACCAAGGAGTGTCAGAATCCTGTTTGGCAGCCATTGGCGCACTCTGGAAGAGACCATTGTTTAGTACGTACCGGTAGGCATGTTAGGATAGGCGGCCGCAGCAGCTGCAGCTGGGAATTGACCGGTGAATGGCCTCGGATTCTGTGGTAGAAAAACCCTGGCGGCGCCGGGCGCCGCAGTGGGCACTGCTGGCACTGGGGCGGCGGGCGCTACCGGTGCGGCAGGTGCCGGAGCCGGAGCCTGAGGAGGAACAGGTGCAGCAACAACGGGAGGGCGGGCCGGGGGTGCGGGTGCGGGTGCGGGGGCAGGGGCAGGGGTAGGGGCAGGGGTAGCACCTGGAGCCGGAACAAAGACGGGCTTGCCGACAGTTTGCGAAGGTGTAGCAGGATCCTGGGCAGCAACCGTAGCCAGGAGCAGGGCGCAAACAGCGCCAATCTTTGCGATGGAGGGCATTTTGAGGGGAAAGGCGATGATGGGTCAAGGAATGAGATATAAAAATGCCGGGACGCACACACACACGCACACACACACACACACGCTACGTCTGGAAGCTCCGAAGCGGGCGGGGGCATAACCAACCCTCCATTTTTAAGGCAAAAGTCCAAAGGCAAAAACTGTCTTTAAAAGATGCTGTGGGGGGCTGTACCGCCAGCGGCAAATGTGTACAGTAACACCAGTCAGACGAGCGTGCCAGTGGACAGTTGTGGACCGCTCATGAAATTTTGGTTGCCTTTGCGCGTACTATCAAGTTGTACTATAGCTAGCCATCGAGGGCGATCAGGAGCGTCTGACTCTCAGACTCAGGAAGCAGGACACACAAACTACACCATCACAAAGAGACCGACGTCCAGTTCAGTATTTCACTCGGGATCTTTTGCATTTGCACTATAATGAGACAGTTTTGGACATGCAACACTGACACCAGCGAATGTTCGCATGTTGTTACAAGAGATGGGAAGTGCTGCTAATGTGCGCTCCCGTAGCATCTCATCATCCTCCTCCTCAACCATCTGAGCTCACTGGTAGCGAAGCTGTTGAACGCAAACGTCTGGTCTTTAACTGGGGCAGGGAGATTCACGTTAGCGGTGGCAAGCCAATTTGAAACACCTGCAGCATCCATTGTGACACAGGCCGTTCTGAGACGGCAAGGAGTGATGGGCAGATTAAGCGCATCCTTGTCTCTTCGTCTGCAAATCCATTCAATTCCGAAGGCTTTTGATTAGAATGTTATGAAAGGCTGTGAATTCGATTGATTCCATTAGGAGGCATAAACTAAGAGGAAAGTGCAAGACAAGACAGAAAGACCGAGTAGGATTTATGATAGTTAGTGCTGTAGGAGGCACACGCTTAAAGCTTCCCCTGCTTCGCCCCCCACCTTCCCCGCACCTTCATCTCCACCTCCCAGTCCGCCCTCCACCCCCAACGCTTGCCGTTCGTTGTTGTCAGCATGAACCATTTACAGCAGCAGCAGAGGCAGCCCAGGAGCTCTTCTGTCACACGCGAAATCACCCCTCCTCCGAGACGAAATGTCCCCGTCCGGAATGACTCTGCTGCCACCCACTCTACTGGAGCATATACCCCCACAAGCATCATCACGCCGTATTTGGATGATTCCTTCATCGATCAGCAACGGAACCAGCGGCCTCCGACTACGTCGCCACCAGGCAGTTGGGACGCGGGGGCTGACCTCTACGACAGCTTCGCGACGCAAGACTGGCAGCCCAGTGCGAACAACCGGAGCACTACGAACCCTTATTTCCCAGCCGCCCCGCCAGAAGCCGCGGCTGTCCGCGAACCTGCGCGATTGTCTCGCCCTGCGGTCACGTCGATACTCGCTGGAGGACTCGAGCGCCCAAAGAAGGCCTCTCGAGGAGTTGCTTTTGCTGGCGAAACTTTGCTGGCTGCCCAGCGATTCAAACAACCGCTCTCCCCCTTGAATCCGGACCTCGAACTTAATCCGGTATCACCACGGCCAGCCTTCAATGATCGAACAGACACTTCCGAAACTCTGGCGTCTCTATCGACTCCTTCACCAGGACTCTTGCGCCACGGGACGACTCGAAAGGGGACCGTTCGAACCCGAAAAACCGTCAAGTTGCCTTCATCCGGAAACTTTACCATCAAAGGACATTTGCCAGAATCTCTTCTCTCGAGTGTTGCGTACAGCAAAGGCGAGGAATATGAAACGGTGAATTACACAGCCGTGACCTGCGATCCCGACGACTTTGTACGAGAAGGTTACACACTGCGAACTGCGCACGATTACAACCGGCAAACGGAGATAGCAATCGTTGTCACAATGTACAATGAGGGCATTGAGGAATTGAACCGGACCCTGTTTGGCATCTTTCAGAACATCCAGCATTTTTGCCAAAAGAAGGGCAAATACGGATGGGATGTCGATGGCTGGAAGAAGATTGTCATCGTGTTGGTATCTGATGGTCGCAACAAGATCCACCCGAATGTGTTGTTGGCGTTGCAGACAATGGGCGCTTACCTTCCGGGAATTGACCAGCATTCCGTCAACGGCGTTCCCACAACGGCGCACATCTATGAGTCCACGCCGCAGCTTGTCCTTGACGATCGTCTCCAGGTCTGGTCAACGCACAATGGAATCCCGCCCGTTCAGTTTATTTTCTGTTTGAAGGAAAAGAACTTGAAAAAGATCAACTCGCACCGATGGTTCTTCAATGCCGTGTGCCCGATTATCCAGCCAAAAGTCTGTCTCCTGGTTGATGTCGGCACGCGGCCGCTGAAGGACAGTATTTGGAAGCTTTGGAAAGCATTCGAACGTGATCCGCACTGTGCGGGAGCGTGTGGAGAAATTCGTGTTGGAATGAATTGGAGGGGAGTCTTGAACCCGCTGGTCGCGTCTCAAAACTTTGAGTACAAGATTTCGAATCACCTGGACAAGGCCCTCGAGTCGGTCTTTGGGTACATTGGTGTGCTTCCGGGCGCGTTCTCAGCATACCGCTACAAGGCGCTATTGGACAATATGCCCAATCGTGGTCCTTTGGCGTCTTACTTCAAGGGAGAGGTACGACCAGGGTCCAACATCATCCCTGGAATTTTCTTGTCGACCTTGTACTTGGCGGAAGACAGGTAAGCGAAAGGTTCTCATCGATACTTTTCTCTGGTGTGCCTCGATGTGTTGACTGTTTCCGATCGCAGAGTGTTGGCTCTGGAGCTGGTCGTCAAGCCTCAGAGTCGGTGGACGCTGAAATATGTCGCCAAATCTGCAGCCGAGACGGACGTGCCGGACTCGGTTCCAGAATTCATTGCCCAGCGGCGGAGATGGTTGAACGGAAGTTTCTTTGCTCAGGTATGTGGGAATGTGTGAATTCCAATGTTGTTTGCAACAAGCGTCGGATCTTTTCTCATCAACCGCATTCTCGGTCCTAGCTTTATGCCTTGGTCAACATTCCACGGACATTAAGCACCAACCACAGTGTTCTACGGAAGACAGTGTTTATGCTCCAATCCGTCTACTCATCCATTTCCCTCCTATTCAACTGGTTTGGTCCTTCCCAGTTTGCAATCGTGAGTTTGTGCTTACTTTGTCCGCTTTCTACTGAGCTCTGACCATCTGATCATTGCTATCCCTCAGATCTTCTATTTCCTGTTTTCCGCCGATCAGCTCAAAACCATTATCCCAGCCTACATTGCTCAGGTGTTTTTCCTGATCTACCCAACTCTCCTCTGTCTTCTCTTCATTGCTTCCCTCGGTAACCGGCCACAAGCGTCCAAAACCATCTACAAAGCCTCCATGGTGTTCTTCTCATTCATCGGGTTGGCGATTTTGGTCTTGCTCGTATACAAGATTGTGGAAATTGTTCGCGAGAACAAGGGTCTCGGCAGCCCCACGGAGGTTGGATCTGGAATGTCGTATGTCGTCGGACTCTCAGCTACATACGGCACATATCTTCTCGGCTCCGTGTTGCAGGGCGACGCCTGGCATATGGTGACTTCCATGTTCCAATACCTCCTTCTTCTCCCGAGTTACATCAACGTCCTCCAAATCTACGCTCTTTGCAATCTCCACGACGTCTCGTGGGGTACCAAGGGTGATAACGAAGGAACGGCTCTGCCAACGGTGCAGACTGGGAAGAACCAGGACGGAAAGAGTGTCGCGGAAGTGCATGTGGCGGACCGGGGAGAGTTGGAATCGGTCTGGAGGGAGGGAATTGAAGACATCAAGCGACTGCATGAGGTCAAGGATGTCAAGGTAGTGGATCCTCGAGTCGCGCTCGAGGACGCGTACAAGTCATTCCGAACAAATCGTGAGTTCGGTTGTCACGCCATATCTTGACTCTCAACCTCTCCAGTCGGAGCTAAGCTTTTGTTCTTTGATTTCTACAGTGCTCCTGTCTTGGCTGGCCAGCAACATCATTCTATTCGGAATCGTCACGCAAACCACGCCACGAATCCAGAGCATGTACATAGTCTACCTCCTCTACTTTACCGCCGGTCTTTCCGCCTTCCGCCTCCTCGGGGTGCTCATCTACAAAGCCATTATCATCAGCTACAATCTCTGCAGCGGACATGGTCGCAAAGGCGGAAACAAGTCCAACCGGACCTCGGTCCGACCGCCGAGCACTGTCGCGCCAGGACACACCGTCGTGGGCAACAAGTGGAACGGGTTCGTAGTCATCAAGGACGAGGACGGCATTGACCGCGCCAAAGTGTTCTTGGACGCGTGAACCTAATTATGGGCGTTTGGAAGCACTCCCACTTCTTCTTTGACAACGAATGTTCCCTCCCCTCCCCATCCCGTCGGGCGGTCAATCACATCACATTATTTGCATCTATATAGAATTTCCCGCCTTCGTTGCCCCTTTCGTGTATTTTTTTCATACGTTGTGTCTTTAGAATGAACGTGGCATTAGGAAAACAAACAACTGGACGCCTCTCGGGCTGGTTGTAATGTTGCGAAAATAGGACAACAGCCCTTATTTGGTGTAGATAATAGAAATGTACTTTAGTCTTGGCTCTTGGATTAAAACTCTATTGTGTGACACTCCTTGCTGCGCACTAGATGTAGCATATGACTGTTTGCTCCCCTGAGAGGTGAGAGCTTCGAGTTCCTGAACTTTCGACAGCGAGCCAAAACCTTCTCCCCCATTTCTTTCCCTTGCCTCCTCCCAACGCACACTTGCCTGTGCCTCTTGGGGTTGTTATCGTATCTGTTTCCCCCACCAGCACAACCGCGGCGAGCGACCGAAAAGAACATGGCCGGTAAAGGCCACGCCCCAGGCCTCGGCAAAGGCAAATCGCGGGCGTACAAAAACTACGGCACGCCCATACGTCGGCGCCAGAAAATCCTGCGCGACAATCTAACGGGCATCACGCAGCCCGCGATCCGACGGTTGGCCCGACGGGGCGGTGTGAAGAGGATCTCGCATGGGATATATGATGGTACGGCATGCGGGTGTGTGTGTGTGTGTGTGGCGAAGGGGCGTGTGAGGCGGGGCGTGCGCTCATGTTTTTGTTGTTTGGGTTGGGTGTGGGTAGAGGTCCGTTCAGTGTTGAAGACCTTTTTGACAAGTGTACTGCACGGTATGTGCTGGTTGGAGCGGGCAAGCGAGTTTTCTCGTCGTTTGTTTCCGAGGCCCGTCTAATGCGATCAGTGGTTTTGCAGACACCGTTGCGTACACCGAATACCGTAAAGCGAAAACCGTCAACGCCATGGACGTCGTGTACGCCCTGAAACGGTACGCAAGTCCAGAACTTCATGCTGGGAAGGGTCGGACGGATCACCCCTACTCCATCTAACCTCTATTCTCCTCTCACTCTCTAGACAAGGACGAACGCTGTACGGTTTCGACAAGTGAAAAAAAAACCCTCTGGACGCATACGAGCCGCGAAAAAACACTGGAATGCCAAAAAATCCCACCCGCCGCCGATGCGAGAGATTTTGTTCTTCGGTTTTTTTTTCCGCGCCTTTTTTTTTTTGGCAGGCTAGGTAGGCTTGCACCCGCCCTGTTCCTCACGCATCAGGCGGGATGCGAGAGGTTTTTTGATTTGCTTTGCTTACGGCCAGGCTTGCACCCGTCTCCTGATTTCCTCACTTTACACATCCCCCCTCTTTTTCGTATGTGCAAGGGAATGTGTATTTCTACACATTTCGCTTGAGTTGGTGTTCCGCGAGCGTATTTTGTTTTGCAGTTTGAATAAACATTGATTGAATCCTTGCACACCCCTTTCATCATCGACAGCCCCCTGAAGAGGATGAGTCGGCCCTTTGTTGCTGTGACGGCCGAGGTGACCGGTGTTAAGACACAAGACCAACGCAGAAATGTAGACGCACATTCTGAATCTTTAGAAATTACTAGGTACAAAGGGGAAAAGGAAGTGCTAGATACAAACGCGCAAGCCAGGTCCAATTGTAGTACAGTGGTGATGGGGTTCTGCTGTTCCTGTTTGCCGCAGAGTTCGACAACGAGGGTTCATTCTCGCGGTCATGATTGATCTACTGACGGTCACTACCAGGCCCGGCAGTCGGCGCGAGCTGGATCCAAGCGGGCCGCGTGTCGCCCACGCCATGTTGCCACTCGAGCAAGCGATACAAGACGGCTTCGTAGCAGAACGCGTACTGCTCGACGGTTTGCACGGCGCTGACACGCTGCTCTCGCAGCTTGTCTACAGTTTGCCGCACGAGGTCGTCCTGACCGTGAACGTTGCTCTGGTTCTCCAGCAGCTGGAGGACTCCGTCAATGGTGCAAAACGTGCCGGTTCGACCGCAACCAGCACTGCAGTGTACGACCATCGGTCCAGCGTCGGTTTCTTTCTCGGCCAGGGTTTGCAGCTGGCGTGACAGATCCAGGACGGAGAGAACGCTCTGAGGGCTGCTCGCACGATGGTCCGGCCACGCGGTGAAATGCAACTGCCACAGGTTCCGCGTCTCTCTGCCATGTTCCAGACTCACGCGTCTCAGCACCACTTCTCCATTCGGCATTGTCTCTTCTTCAATTAGTGTCACGGAAATGCCTCCCAAGTTGTCGTATTGGACGCGTTGTCCCGGTGTCCTTGGAACGTAACGATGACATTTCACGCGTCCTCGCTCTTCTTCATTGGTCAACATGACGATCAAACTGGTCTTTTGTTCCCATATCATTTGCCAAAAGTCCCCGCAGATCGATTCCATGGGACCCTGCGAGACAACGTACGGTCTCGTACCTGGTAAGCCTTGGAAATGGCTCGCGTTGATGTAGTCGCTCTTGTCGGAAGGGGAAGGTGAAGAGAGAACCACTCTGCTTCTGTCGTATGGAATGATGTCGTAATAGCGATTTCGTCGCATGTTTTGCGATTGCTGCGCTACCGAGTAGCTGTATGGATGCCCGGGACCTCTTCCACCTTCTCGAATCCGGGACACTTCAAGATTCTCAATCTCTTTGTACTCCTCATGGAGAAACGTGGAGATATCGATTCCCTTGTCGACAACCCGACGAAGCCATTCTGGTATGTTCGGAGAAACCAGGAGGTTGCCCACGGACGGGATGGTGTCTCCGGTATGAGTTCCAGCAGACATGGGCGACGGAGGAAGAAATATGGGTGGTCTGCAACCGGAGGTGTTGAGCTTTGGCAGGGTTTGTGCCAGCGCTGATGGGTCGCGGGTCCCGATAGACTCTTGCGAACCGTTCGAAGAGCGCCGACTTGCGATCGAGCGTCTGATAGGAACGTTACCACAACGATCAGTACGAATGACTAGAGAGGCGCCACGCGTAGCACAAAGAGTGTTGCCCGCCAATTGCGCTTGCATGCGATGGGGTCACCGGACATTAAAACCGACAGACAACAGAGACCGTGCTGGGCCCTGACTCTATTGTTCCCACTATTCTCAAACTCCAACCCAAACTAACCTGCCTTCAGCAGTCGCCGTTGAGCTGCCAGGAGCGGACAACAACAGCGGAGCTGCAACCTGATGTTCACCGGTTGTAGAGTCTATGGAGTCAAAGCTCCTGTCCTGCAGATCTGATTCTTCCGAAGGAGCTTGAGCAGGGAGAACAGTGATCCCAGGGGTCTCGGAGGACGGATGCAGTTGGTCGGACACGATGGCCGTTGGTTCCACAGAGGGCGGCGAAGACGGGCGACAGAAATACTCACGGCTCTTCTGTTGCCCCATCCACTTGCGAGCGAGGGTGGTCGCGCCGGAGAGGACTGTGTTGCTCCTTCCCCAGAGGTTAGACACCGTTGCTGAGGGTGAAAGTAATGCTTCTTATTGTTGTTGTTGTTGTTGTTATAGTTTGTGATGGCAGTGTTTGCCTGGCGTATTTTTTGTCCCAGCCCCTTGCCTGGTGCGTTGCAATCACAATCAAACAAGGTGCGGTACGCGGCTGTTGCTTTGAAGGGAGGCTTCACTTGGCGCGCGCGGGATCCGTTTTGTCTGCTGGAAAGCTGTTCTTTCCGGCGGGCAAGAAACAGCAAATGCGAACTCCAAAACTGTCAACTACTCTTTTATTCCTGAGCACAAGCGGCATTCTGTTGCTCACAGCGGTCAGTCTTCAGGATTATGTCAACCGCAAAGCTCCCGAGCCGTACATGGTACCCGCCTTTGTCAACGCATTGCTTGCCTCCCCATGTGACACACATCTTAACAATAGAAACTATATGACCATGCAACGTAGGATGAAATCTTCCATGTGAGGCAGGCCCAGACGTATTGCAATGGCAACTATCACATATGGGACCCGAAAATCACCACTCCGCCAGGACTGTGAGTGAGGTGGTGTAAGACCATCATATATATGCAAGTCCCCGGGACAAGCAAACTGAAGGGTGTCTTTCTGATATGCCGATGTTGAGCAGATATGTGACGTCGACCATCTTGAGCAAGGTCCCAACGCAGGGGATAGGGTGCACCACGGACTCCCTTCGCGCCCACAATCTCTTGTTCTTGACCGGCACCTTCGCCGTGCTGGTGGTTCTATTGAGGACTCTGCATCCTCGTGAAACGAGTAGCAAGAACAGCATCGTTCACGCATTCACGCTGTCGCTGTTTCCCATATCCTACTTCTTTCACCTTGTCTACTACACCGATCCCGGGTCGACGTTCTTGGTCCTGCTGGCTTATCTGGCATCTTTGCATGGATACCACGCAGGGAGTGCGGCTGTAAGTGCCCGCGAGTTGGACGTCATTATGCCTCGCGTTAGCTCAATTCGTAAGATCACTCCAGATTGGCTTGGTTGCGGTCACATTTCGTCAGACCAATGTGATCTGGGTCATGTTCATCGCTGGAGTGGCCGCCATGAACATGCTCTCGCAAAGGCAACCTCCATCACGTACATTCAATCATATCAAAATGGCGCAGATAGACGGGCCAGGTCCGTTTCTTCTGGGATTAGCGACGCCTATCGCGTAACCAGTTACTCCCGGGATCCCTGTTAATTGCAATGACTGTCTTGTCGCAGGTGGCATTTGGAACCTGCTATCATCCTTCGTAGTAACGGCGGTATCGAGATTCGACGTGCTTCTCTCCACTGTCTGGCCGTATGTCTGCGTTGGAGCGTCGTTTGTCGGCTTCGTGTTCTGGAACAAAGGAATCGTTCTGGGTATGGCCCTCACATCTGGTCCTGCTACCTCTGTCCGTTTGCGTCCTTAACCGCAATTGTTGCGTCTGTCAGGGGACCGGTCAAACCACATTGCTACCATCCATGTCCCACAATTGTATTACTACATCTCCACGCTACTTGGCTTCAGTTTCCTGTCATGCGACATCCAGGGGGCGTTGAGTGCGCTTGCCGCGCAATCAAAGTCCGTGAGAAGCAGGCAAGTAGCCTAAACCATGCTGGGGAGCCAGGGACTGCGTATCCTTATATCACTCATGGATGCAGCTTAGTGTTCCTCGTAAGCGCTGTATCAACCGCATTGTTCATGGGCTGGACCATCTCGAAGTTCACGTAAGAACGAACTTGAATCATCCCTTCGCAAGACGAAGTCGGTAAACAAGACATTGACAATGCTTTGTTGCATGACATTAGGATTGAGCACCCGTTTCTGCTAGCTGATAACCGTCACTATTCTTTTTACATCTGGAAGAACATCTTTCGACGGCATGCGCTTTCGCGGTACGCCGTCGTTCCGGGATATTTGTTCGCATTCTGGGCATGCGGACGCCAGCTAGGTAGCATTCTTATTCATGTACTGTTGCTCTCCGTGTACTCATTCTGTGATCTCATTCATCACGCCGTATAGCCACATCCCAGCCAGTAATCCTCATGATCCTGTACCTTGTGTTGACAGTCGCCACCTTGATACCCACGCCGCTGTTCGACTTCCGATACTACATCATTCCCTTCTTGATGTACCGCATCCACATTACTCCGCCGCGGACAGCTGTGCTCGTCGCTGAAGCCCTGATCTACATCCTCATCAACCTGGGAACGATCTATTTGTTTGGCGAGCGGCCGTTTGTATGGAAGTCTGAGCAAGGTGCACTGCAGCGGTTCATGTGGTGATTCATAGATAGACATTTGCAAAGAATGGAGAAGATCATGCGACATGGCTTTCATCTTTCTTGAACGAGGCACCGACGAGGCCAATCATGACAGGGCCACCCAAAGTGCAAGACCCGAGCTGGTTCTATCTATCAGTGACAAGTGAATGGATAGAGGTTTTCGTGACTGGCCAACTACTTAAAAGGGAAACATTATATGCCTGCCGAACTCGATGCTTTCCTGGATGAATTTTGTTTTTCGATGAGGTGGCAAAAAAGAAGCTAAGCAAAGAAAAACACGATTTGCACGTTCATCCACTCGTACATTGTGTTGATGCCGCTCTTCATGGGGTGCGCTGAACAATCTCTGCGTCGCAAATCAGAAACACACTATGCCTCCGCTGAGTCTCAATAGCATTTCTCTTTGGTAACGTGAAGTGTGCAGAGGAGGATCGTCGGCGCTTGTGGCTTGTGCGCTGACATAATAGGCTGCTTACTCAGCCATAGATTGACTCCACGCCCTTTGAAGGCCAAATGAACTTTGCACATTATTATTTCTCACCCCAACCGAAATACACACAACCTCCCAGCCTTTTTCTTTCCCCCATTGTTAGACCTCCTTCCCAACCCACAATTGCATTTCACACTCTGTCCAAACGATTCCCCGATCAATTCCTCCCTTCTCGCTTAACCCTGTATCAGCCCTTCAGCAAACTCGAGCAAGCAAGCTCGCAAGCTCTCTTTTCCGTCCCGGTTCCCACCTTCAGCATCCATTATGAACTCAAAGCCCAAAAGCACAAGCGGTGCCCACCACCTCGCTACCAGCGGACCCACAACGCACAAGGCAGATAGCCACAAGAAAAAGCCAACGACCGCAGCGTCGTCCACTAAGCATACTATCACAAAGAAACCAGACGACTATGTCTCCCAGGTATGTTCTCACCCCCCCCCCCCCCCCCAAAGCCCGCAAGGCACCGCCGCTGGAGATGTATCGTCGTCACCCCATGAGGAAGGAAGACGGAACGTCGGTGTCTGCACTCACGAGGGCACCCGCGAATGTGCCCACCCTTCTCTTCACCACTTGCTCATTTCACTTTGTTTGTTTTTGTTTAGATCGATTTCTCAACCATGGAAGATAAGATTCTGAAGCGCTACAAACGCACATTTAAGTTGCGGGCCAAATCTTCCAGAGAAAGAGACCGAGAAACCCGGGACGATTTGGTCTCGTCAGTCACCAAGCACTTCAACTCTTACGAAGTCAACGAGAAAGACATGGTGACTTCTTTCATATATGCTCTGCGAAATCAGGGTAGGTCTTCTTATCATCGTCATGGCTGTTTGGCAAGAAGTGGGTTCTGATGTCTTTTCCTTCGTTGATATTATGCAGACAACATATACAAACTACCCCCGAAAGCCCCGATCGCGACCAGCTGAGTCTGGCTCGATGAACGTATACCCTGAAACGCAAACACAATCGTACTCACATTTTCATTAACGTTATGAAAAGCTTCGCATCATTCATCTTGCACAAACATCCTCAAAGCTTGCATCTGTTCCCATCTGTATCCATCTGGCCCGCATTACAAATCTTTTGTCCGTTTGCATAGTCGAACATGGAATAAACTGATGCATGCGTTGTATTCGTCCAAAGTGTCGCCTCAATTGCCGAATTGCCGAATTGCCGGCCCATGTTCCTCTCCCTGCGCTTGAAAGTTCCTACCCAGCCGAATACCAGTGATGCGTCCTCCCACGCACAACGAGAATAGTTAGCTCTCACGAAGTAATACAGCGGGCCGATGAGAGGAAAGAGCGGGAGATGCGTGATTAAAATTAGGAACAAGTATGTCACAAAAGTAATGTCAAAAATGGAACATAAGAAACATAAATCCACGCAACGTATAGGATGTGTACGAAATGGATGCGTGATTACTATTATCAGAGAGCGGCGAAATTACGGCGCGGAGGGTGGTGTTCGGTGTATCAGGTTGAAAAATGTCGTTGTGTCGCGGAGAGTAGAGGAAGCGCGATGGACATGCCGAGTGGAGCAAAAATTGTACAAGAAGAAAAAAGTGGGTATATGTGAAATGGAGGGGTGAAATGGAGGGCTGGCGACATGTTGTTGGGCATGTTGTTGGATATGTCGAAATGCCAGAGGTGAATGGCGAGGGAAGGTAGATGATGTTTGCGCATAATCAGAAGCCGACCGGGTGAGTTATGTAGGGATTGAATCCCTCGATGGAGCTCGGGGTCGTTGGGGAGGTCAAGGTTGGAGAGGTAAGCGATCCTGCCAGGTTGCCATGACTGAGAGCGAGCTGCTGGGCATCGGCGACGGCGGCTGCGGCACCTGCTGCGCGATCGCGCTCGCGCTGCAGCTTCTCTTCGTATTGTGGGTCCAGGCAGCGTAGCATAGCCTCAAGAAGCAGATCTAGCTTAATGGGCTTACTGCAATACTCGTCGCTTCCCGCGGCGATGCAGGTTTCTCGGTCACCTGAAATTCATACGGAAATTAGTTCTATTGATCACTTTGGCACGACATCACGATCACTGCATCGCGGAACGCACCAATCATTGCGTTGGCTGTCAGAGCTATGATCTTCGGCTGCCGTTCAAGTGGAAGGGATGCGCGTATCATTCTGTAAACGCGCGAGTTAGTCTTTCAAGATGGACGCACACAAAGATCAAACATCACGCCGTACCTGGTGGCTTCCAAACCATCCATAACAGGCTGATAGGGTTGAGAAGGCGAAGGTTCGGTCAGATTGGTTCCCTGTTTTGCAAAGACAGAATTGCGCGTAGAGAGGAAACTCACCATCATCATATCCATGAGAATCAAATCGTACTTGCGGTCCACGATGGTTTCGAATGCATCTTTCCCGTTTTCGACAACGTCCATGACGATGCCCACACGCGACAGCATATGAATGACCACCTTTTGGTTGACTAAAAGCAAGCGAAAGGGGGGCCTCTCTTGTAAGAATCTCCTCGCGACAGTTGATCAGTTTCTATTGCATCTCACCAGGATTGTCTTCCGCAAGAAGAATCTTTGCCCCTTTCAAAACAGCCATGTCCTCAGCACAAGCTGCGCGTTTCCCATGAAACTTGGGCAGCGACCGTTTTCTGGCTTCCATCAAGTCGCGCATCTTGTTTTGGTTGTCTTCTTGCCGCTGAAGCTGCTGCTGCCGCTGCTCCTCCATAGCCTTTGTAACATGTTGCGCCTCAACGTTGGTCTCAATCTGTTTGTTTTCAGCAGCCGCCAGCTCCTCCTTTGTGTTTGTTGTGCGAGCAGAGAGTGGTGGAGACAGACGGGGCGGTTCCTGTTGCTGTTCTTCCCCTTTCTGAGACGTCTGTATGTGTGGGGGCGACTGTGATTGCGATTGTCGCAATCTACTAGACGTAGATGCGCGGTTTTTGATCTGTTCCAGGCGAAGAAACATTTCGACAAGCGAATGCATAAGCTTGTGCTTCTTTATGGGTTTGATCAACTGGGCAGAGAATTGGGCCATGCGCTTTTCCTCCTCCGTAAAACGGCATCCCACTGAGGTAAGTAGCATGAGAGGAAGAGCCTTGTGTTTGTGTTTCGGGTGAAGATGCCGTATCCGCGTTGCAAGAGTGTACCCATCGATGCCCTGAAAACCACCCCCCAGTAGAACACACAACACAGCCTTTAGCATGACAGCCACAACGAGCAAAAAGCGTGAGAGAACAGATTGACATGTGTACACGTACATTCGGCATGAGCCTATCCAGCAGTGCCACATCGATGCTGCGGTCTGTCTCGAGCAACTTTAAAGCCTCCTCGCCACTCTCCGCACACTTGACCGTCATGCCCCAACTCTCACAGAACGAGGTGAGGATGCGCCTGTTCGTAACATTATCGTCAACAACGAGGACAACTTTTCCACTAAGCACTCCTCCGGCATCAAAGCTGACAAGCGTGGCGTCGATATCCGGGGCCGCTTTCAGTCGGATGGTGAAGTAAAAGGTCGACCCCTGCCCTGGATTGGACTCGACCCACATATCACCACCCATGAGCTCTGCCAGTCGTTTGCTGATCACCAAACCAAGACCCGTGCCGCCGTAGGTGCGTGTTGTGGAAGAATCCACTTGGCTGAACGATTGGAAGAGGCGATGCCTGCGATCCGCAGGTATGCCAATTCCGGTGTCTGTAACCGCAACTTCTATCTCATAAAATCCATGTTCCATTGGGAATTGGCTGTCAATGTTGTTGTCTGGTGAGTCCAGACGCCGGTGTTCGATTGACACCTCCACCTCGCCTGTAGTTGTGAACTTTACTGCGTTGCTCAGAAGGTTCACCAAAATTTGGCGCAGCCGCGTGACGTCACCCACAAAGGTTCCTGGGGTGTCATTTTCGCGGGTGTAAAGAAGCTCCAGACCCTTCTCGGACGCTTTTGGTGCTAGCAAGTCCAGAGCACCCTCAACGCATGTTCTAAGACAGAAGGGGATTTCTTCAAGATCTAGTTTTCCGCTCTCGATTTTGCTGAAGTCCAAGATGTCGTTGATGATGCTGAGCAGCTCATCGCCCGATGTGTGAATGATGTTGGCGTAGTCAGCCTGCAAAGACGTCAATTCTGTATCCATGAGACAATTGGCCATTCCGATAATGGCGTTCATCGGTGTGCGAATTTCATGCGACATATTCGCCAGAAAACTGGACTTAGCCAGCGTCGCTGCATTTGCCATTTCGAGAGCTTCATGAGTAACTGCTTGTGCTTTGATACGCTCAGCAACCTCAGCTTCCAATGCACAGTTTTGCTTCTGAAGCTCTTTTGTCCGCTGGTCAACCATCGCTGAAAGATTCTCTGAATAGTCGTGAAGACGCTGATACAGTGACGCGTTCTCGAGGGCGGCTGCGGCGGAAGAGACCAGAATTTGCAAAATATTGAGACGAGCCGGTGTGAATGCTCCGGAAATCAGGTCATTTTCCAGATAGAGGATTCCTAAATTGCACGTAGTTGTCATCAGAATGCCTTATCTGGGCACGAGAAATAAGAGAAGTCAACTATACCGGTCATTTTACGCTGATAGAGGACGGGCGCACATAAGATGCTTTGCGGGCGTCTCAGCTTCAGGGAAGCTTCCGTCAAGCATGCGGTGCGCAGGGAATCCGGCATTGTAGAGCTGAGCGCGTACTGTTTCGTTCTCGCAACGTAATTGATCACACAGCTCGGGATGAGATGCTCCGCCTCCGTGATTGGAATGCACGAATCTGTGAAAGAAATCTCTGAAGTCACGGAAGCGTTAACCGATGTTGGGGAACTCGCTTTGGTATGGTGCAGAGATTTCGCACTCGTGCTTGGGCTTGTTATAGGACTGGTAGTGGCAGTTGAGGTGGGAGTGGTAATCGCGATGATCGATCCCGACGCCACAAGCACAAGGTGTCCGTCACGCTCCAGAATTAGGAAAGCACGTGAAGCACCGGCGTTCTGTATAACTGTTGAGATGACTTGTTTGACAAGCCTCGGAAGAACAATCTCTGTCGATATCGCCATTGTAGCACTCAGCACGGCGTCGACATCGATGTCTTGAGTTGCCCTGAGCCCACCGTCCGTCGGGGCCCGCCTTCCACCAGCTATCCAACTCCAAACGCCTTCGAACGAATCAAGCTGTTTGATTTTGCACCGACCTCCCCAGTTGACATATGCATAATATGCATCGGCAGCATACGCTCCCGCAACGTTGATCTTATGCTCGCGAAGGTAGTATTCAGCAGCGAGTTCCGACGCAAGAGCCTCTTCATGCGTCAATTGATTTGAGCGCGCGAGGGCAATTGCCTCGTCGTAAAGCTCCAGAGCGCGATATTTGTTGCCCGCAACACGTTCATACTCCGCTTGGACCAGTTTGTATTTGTTGAGGAAATTCTGCGGAGCAGACGTGGCGTATAATTCCATCTTTTCCTGGTTCTTTTTGATAGTGGCGAGCACTGCAGGCCAGTTGGCGGATTCAGGCCTCGTGGTAGCGAGGAGAGTGAGAGATTGATAAAAGTTGAATTCCGCGACTGGGATAAGGCCAACTCCACCGGCAAGCAATGGCGTTGCCAGTTCCGCTTGCACAAGCGCCACGTCGTAGCGCCGAAACATGTAGGCGATGAATAGTTTGTACACGTGGAAGTTGAACAAAATCAGCTGCATTTGCTGGATTTCAGGGGTGAGCATCGTTGTTTCGTCGAATATCTCGCCTTTAAGTAAAGTCGGATCTTCTATGGCTTCCGCATCTACGTCCATCACATCGTCCTCATTGTCGGCAGAATGCGAAGCGAGAAGATTCCTGATGACCTGTTGGGTGACGCGCATGTATGTGGATCCAATCGTCTGGTTCATTTTATAAATCTTCTCGGCGAGAAGGGTGCATCGGTCGTCAACATCCGCCAAATTCGCTCCGGCAAACAAAGTGTACTGAATTTCCTCAACAGCGCTGTAACCAGAATACTCGGAATTGAATGTAGCAAGACCGACTTGAAGGGCGACCTTGAAATTGATATTGCAGTTCCTGAGAGGTTCGCTCCAAGGTTGGATATGCGAGGCAAACACTTTGTACACCTGACATTTGATTGCCGCATTGTCCCAGTGCCGTGTTACCAGGGTGCGCCCCAGGCCGCCCCACAAGTACCCTTGGCGCATTTCATCCCTATGAAGATTTGTGAACTTCAGGTCATGCACATCATTCCCTCTCTCAATTGGCATACCATGCGCCGCAAAGGAGGAGCCCGTACAGGATGTATCCGTAACATCCTGAGGCTGAATGTCCGTGGTCAACACTCAGACGAACCATTGTCAAAATCATAGGAATCAAAAGATCCGGCCGTCCAAAGTAGACCTGCAGGCCAAACTCTAAGTACGATAATAGAGATCTCAAGTTGCTCGCCATCTTGGAGTGTGACATACCGGAGGCACTAGCGACACCATCATTTCCAATGCTTTTTCAATGTTTCCCTCCTCGTCCATCATGCGACCATTTTCCAGAGCTGCGATGTCATCAGGTTCCATATCCAGACCGCTCTTCAACTCTTCGACCTCTTTGCCGTTCGGGGATGGGATGGGACAGCCAAGCATGGTGCAGACAGTTAATCCGCATTCTATGGCTTCCGCGAGGCGGCCCTGGGACGTGTAATACTTGACCTTAAGAAAATTCCGTCTCTTTTAGTATGGCTGCCTGGCATTGCGGTCAAAAGAAAACGCGAAAGAACGATACCTCGACAAGTCCGGCGCACGCTTTGTCAGCATCGGTCCTGGCATTTTGACGCGCAACATCAATGTACCGTTTAGCAGCGTCATATCGACAACACGAGTATTCAGCCTGTCATTCACGATCGGTGGATCAGAAGAAGGTCGTAACTATCAATGGCTCTGTGCGTGACGAGAAAGACATTTACCTCACTTAGTTCAAGATAAAGCGTTTTAGCCAGGGTGTAATCTCGAGTCCAAGCAGGCTCGTACCCGAGCAGGTCAAGTCCCAGATGGAAGTATTGAGCAGCTGTGGACGCAAAAGCGGCGCTTTTGGCCTTCAAGCCCGCCATGCAGTTGTATCTTGCCAGCTCAAGTCTAGCCGCAGGGTCAGTAATGAGCACCTGCCCTTTATTCAGCTGATTTACAATCTCGAAGATGCGCTCTTCGAAGCCCCGGGGAGACGTGTACTGAATTAGGAGTTGACCAACTTGAATGTGAATCGGGAGACGTTCTTTGTCCGGCAAGAGAAGCATTGCGGCTTGTTGGACTCGGTCTATGATAGTAAACACCCACCAGCAGATAGATAGTCAGGTATAGGCTTCCTGAATAAGAATTTTGACCCTCATGCTGCTAGCTATCCGTTATTACCATGCTGAAATTTGTACGAGATCCTGAACTGCGACATTTCCCCGGGAGTCGGGTCAACCACTGTACATCCTGACAATGCCATTGCAACCTTATAGTTCGGGTCTGAAGGTAAAATTGTGAATTAGCAGTAAGTTCTGGTTAAATGGGAAATGGGCAAAAAGACAATCGACAATGCCATACCTAGAGGCACGATAAAACCACCCTGTAGGGCCTCCCACAAATCGGCGCTGGTATCGGCAATGTTTTTGCGATTGAGCTTAGCGAGCATGAGGAGGTCGAATGTGTCCCCGATACAGGCCGCCAGGGAAAGGACATGTTGTGACGTGGGAGTGAGCTTCCGCATCTGCGAGACCATAAAGTCGACAACATTTTCGGAGAGACATCCCGTTTGTAAAGATTCCGCATCCCAGACCCATCGTCGCCGTGTCCAATTGAAAATGAGGTGCTCCGATTGATGGAAGCTTTTGAGCAGCTAGAAGAACCAAAAAATGTGAATGATCGCACGCCTCAGCACCGAACCTTCAGATCCCCGGCTCGCCAGACCCATGTTGGTCACCCGAAAGATGAGTAGTTTACGCACCTGGATAACAAAAAAGGGATTGCCGCCAGTTTTCGAATGCACCAAATCGCTTAACACACCAACGCGTCCTCTTGCATGTAATATGCTCCCGGATGGTGCCGATTTGTCGCCCGCACCGTTAGATCGTATGGAACTTGTGGATCCCGCTCTGCTCAGACTTGATGAGCTACTCTGTTCAGACATATCCGAATCACTACTATCTGAACCGTTGGCTCCATTGGTCCGCCCTGGGAAGTTCAAATGTGTTTCAGATTTGTAGGAGCGTCTGGACCAGCCCAACAAGTCGATGAGCCAGTCATCAATGCTGCATGACTGCAGAGGGTTGAGTTCAATTTCAATCAGACGTGAAGAGGCTTCACGATGATCCCGGACAGTGTTCAACGTAGTGGTAAGGGGATGGTGATCATCGACCTCATTGTTCCGGTAAGCAACTAAACACATACATGAAAGTTAGGAACGAGGATTAGTTAAGAGCAGCAAGAGACGAATTTGAGACAAGGCCAATCAAAATCACGACCTAACCTATCAAAAAGACCCCACCCAACGCCTTATCGGTATCAGCCATTATGGCTGAGATGAGCTCTAAACTACCGATATCAGCCCATTGCACATCATCAAGCACGAGCACCAACATTCGGGAATTCTGTGTGTCGCTAACACGTGTCGAAGTGAACACCTGGATGAATTTGACCATGGCTGCAATGAATCTGCTTTTGCGCTCCTGCTGCTCCAACACAGGCGTGGGTATCTGAGGTCCCACAACCTGTTCGAGCTGTGGACAGATTTCAACAACGATAAAACCTAAGCCATGAGCAGCGATCAGTTCATCGAATCGGGCACGGAATTCCTTCAAAATCTCCACTGGAGCAGCGAGAATATTGGCAACGAGTTCTCGAAAAGCAAGAATGAAACTATGAAACGGAAGCTGGCGGGAAAACTGGTCCACCTTTGATGCTGCATACCACGCGCCGGCGGTAACAACGCTCGAATATATCTCGGACACCAGTGCAGACTTCCCGACCCCGGAGTAACCACCTACGGCACACAAAACTGGGCGTCCACGGCGAGTCAATTTGAGCGCGTCAAGCAGTCTCTCTGCATCTGCTTCGCGGCCATATAGCTTGTTGGGAAAAATGAGGCGAGATCGTGTATCATACCGCCCTGGAGAGAAACGCGCCAAGGAGCGCTCGCCCCGGCGGCTCTTTCCATCACTGCAGCGGGCAAGAAGCTCACCGAGCCTGCTACAGTCCGCCGATACTCCCAATGCGTGCTGATATCGATCTTCCGCATTTTTTGACAACAGCTTGTATACGATCTCGGCACACGTTGATGGGATGGTATCAGGTAGAGGCGGTGGCGATCGGGCCAGATGAGCAAAGAGAAGCTCGGCAGGACCAAGCTCCTCCGGCCTGAACGGCGGGTGAAGAGTAAGCAGTTCGTAGAAAACGCAGCCTAAAGAGTAAAAGTCGGCGCGGTAGTCCAGTGAACGACTCGTTCGTCCAGTGGCCTCTGGCGCTATGTAAACTAAATCTCCTTCGAGGCCAGCTGACGCCGCAGCAGGATTTAGATTGACCGAATACTTCTCGCTCTCCAGTCGTGATGCGTGCTCGAACCCAACAATACGGATTTCGTATTCGTCGCTTCCGGTAGGGGACAGATTGCTGCCGCTGCCTGATTGTCCCACAGGCACCATCACGATGGACTCGGGGGATATGTTCTAAGCAAAGGAAGGCGCGCAAACATTCAATCGCTATTCTATAGTCTCCTTTCAATTAATCTCACGCGATCGCTCGCGAACCTCCTCTAGTGATGTTTTCCACACAAGGTACACATACCTTATGTATGACCCTCCGATCATGGATTGTAAGTAATATCTGACCGATTCTAGCGACGATAGTTAATGCTGTCCGAGCAGGAAAAGGCCCTGCATTCTCGGCCCGTCTCTTCTCCAGGACACATCGCATGGTGAGATCCGAGTAGTCTGGAAATGGAAGGAGCAGGCCTTGCGGAGAGGATGTGAATGGGAATGGTTCAATGAAACCCGTGCGCGATGGTCTTTGAGCCGCAGCTACTGCCGCAGCTGCCAGCTGCTCCCTCTTCTTTGTTCCCGGGGATACCGTCGCTACCCGTGATACTCCCGGCGATCCGATTCCCAAAGCACTTTTGGCTGCGAGGAGATAATCAGAGGTTACGCGAAAGTACCGGTAGTAGCGCGATCAAAATGGATTGTCAGACTAGCTCTGATAGCCTCAACGAACAATCAGGACAATAGACAAGCGATCTCTCGCAGATTTCGTTGATTCTTCAGGTAAGCGCGCAATCAAATGCGTCCAACTCGAATCACATACGCACTCCTAGCACAGCCACCTGCTGACAACAGCCCTTCTTCCCACATCGGATGTATCTTTCTGCTTGACACCCCATCCTATCATCATGCTTACCGTTGTTCATGGGATCGCGAAGTCGGGATTCTACATGTGACGAGGAGTCGTGTGTGCCGAAGCTGGGAGGTTGCGCAGGGAAGCTTGGATTTGTGGATCCTTTCGCCTGCTGAGATTTTAACAGATGTGCGATGATATAGAATTCGTGCCTCAGCCTAGCGACCGCCTCTAACCCCCCCGGGGCATCCGGACAGCAGCCCTTCACAAGTACGTTGACGCTGCCTATGCGACCTTTGTAATAGGCAACAGCTTTTGCAGTATCCTTGCCCACTAGTGTAAGATCGCTGACCGGAATGGAAGGGTCGGCGGAGGCGGCCATGTCTAGGAGAGCACTGAGTGATGGCGGTACGAATGAGGACGGTTGGCTGGGTAAGGAGGGATGCACATTTCCGGCGGGTGATGGCGATATACCAGCACTGTCGCTGGCACCGGCAAAGCGTGGCCTTTTCGGCCCGTCCATGGTGAGACGAGTGCAAAGCAGAGCAGCAGTGCCTTGGGTGAAGTAAACCACAACTGCAATGGCGAGCAATGATGGAATCGCCCCGCTAACACCGCCCAAGCGTCGGGGCAGGGGCTAGACCGCAAAGCCGGATCGAGCGACACGGAACGAATCACGCGTTTTGTCTTGCGTCTATTTGGAACATGGGAACGGTGTCTACTTCGGTGTCCACTGTCCCCCGTAACTGGCAAGCCATGAAAGAATGACACTTCATCATCATGGGGTGGGTGTGCTGTTGCGATTGTTAGGCTTTTCATGGATGGGCGGGAGGAAGACTACACAGACGTGCGGATGCCTCAAGCCATGAACATCGACCTTCCCTACAAACGGGGCTTACAAGGGTCATAGTAGTTAACCATTCAGTTGGTTACAGGGGTTATTGTAACGCAAAAATCATTTTGCTACAACAAGCGTATCAGAGTAAGAAATATCAGTCAAGCAACAATGAATTGTTGAATTCAGACGGCTCTTCCTATTAGCTTAAACGTTGTCATCACATGCGCTTTTGCAGAAAATGAAACTTCATGCTGTTTCGGAGAATTGAACTCGCGCCGGACGCATCACCGCGCGCGTTCCCTGCCAGTTGGACAGCATGCAAGTTTCGGTTATCTGCGATGCGCTATCTTGCTTCCATTCTTCCTACAAGAAGTGGACCGAAAGTACGCATTTGGCTCACAGAAACTAGACAAAATAGATTACTTCCACCGCCATGACAAGATACACTTTCAGTGTCAAACGTGGATGCTCTTATGTACAGATGAATAAACCAAAATATGCAAACAACGAATTTCCGCCAACCGCCAACCGCTGTAGGATATAAGAGAATGGCGTCCGAGAGCACGCCGTTCTTCTATTTCTTGCCGCCCTTGCGAGTGGCTGCGACTTTTTCTTTCCGCTTCTTGACAGCCTTTGGAACTTTCTGTTTTCGTTTTTCCCGTTTCTCCTCCTTGGCTGCCTTCTTCCGTTCCTGAGATAACATAACACAGACGTCCGCCGACCATACAGAGATCAGGATTCGCTTTTCGGGGGGTGCATCGAATCAAGCTCAAACCTTTTTCAAGTCCTTGTCCTCATCCTTCTTCATCGGCTTCCCGGTCCGTTCGTCGTACTCATCGTCACTATCATCTTCGTCACTCTCTCCATCACTATCATCGTTCTCTTCATTTTCATCGGCTTCCTCAGTCTCCTCACTTTTTGGCGTATCCTCCCTTCCTTTCAGCGACACTGCAACACGTTTCTTGTCTGCGATCTCTGACTGGGCATCCCTGTCCTTCTCTGCCTCTCCTCCCAGAGTTCCAGCGTCAACTTTTTCATCTACTCCTGCTTTTACCGTGGGTTTAACACTTGGCCCCACAGCAGACTGTGGTGGCAGGGCAAGTCCTGTGACTTGACGGTACAAGAGCTACATGACAACGCACCCAATTAGCCAATCAACAAATTTTTCATCTCATTCAATGTTATTTGACATTACCTCATCGCCCTTTCCATCCTGCAACATGGCGACATCTTTTTCCACGTCCGCAACATCGTCCAGCGTACGGGGGATGTAAAGTTGCTTGAAAACCTCCTCATCAATTTGAATACTGCCGCTTTCGAGGTATGTAGATGGTCGCTCAGCAATGCGCACATGAACCTGAAGAAAGGTGTAGGTGAGCACAGTTTGTTTGATTGTCGTACTGTAGCAATGAGCCTCCCAAAGGAAACAAACATACCTTCTCCAGATACTTCTCCACCAAGCGCAGATCGGGATCGGTCTCACTTGAGTTGTTCGGCTCCTCAGCATCCAGCTCCTCGCCCAGACCCTGCCTAACGACATCCATATCTCCGACGACGAAATCAAACAGTTCTCTGACAGTCATAATCTGTTCCGGAAGGCGCTTCCTGAAATAGTCAATCACGTTTGTACAATCCTTGCGGAGGAATTCCAGAGCATGAGGATGGTCGTGTTCGACGGACTGGGAGACGTCAATGATGTACAAGACGCGCCTTTGGTAAAGAAGATTGTACTCGGACAAATCACCATGAACAAGCCGGCATTTGTGGTACATTGTCCACATCATTTTCAGTAGCTGATGATAAATGAGTCGGTAAGTCGCCGAGTTGGTGATGACCGCGTCTTTCAGTCGCGGTGCAGCCCTATCAACGGAAGACAGGAGGACATATGTTATATCGATACGTTTGCTACGACCGTCTCCATACGAAGCAAATGACGCTTACCATCCTTCAGCATCACCGATGAAAGTCATTAAAAGCACATGCATCCGCAACAGAAGCGGTTCGGGACAGGGTATACCAGCGGCATGTAAGCGCTTCAGGTTTCTCATCTCCTTCTCTGCCCAGACCTTAACCATCTTCCTCGGGTTACTTTTGCTGTATCCATGTCTGAACCGATACTCTCCAGAGACATATCGATCGCGATCCTTGAACGTCAAAATCGACGTTTTGTAGATCTTCAAAGCGCGGTGACCACCATCTTCGGTAGTGGCGTGGTAAACGTTTGCTTCCTTCCCAGTCGAGACACATCCGTTGATTTCGTAGATGATGTTGCTGTTAAGTAGTTTGAAAAGGATGATTCGGGTTCGCGGGTCGAGTACTTGTTCAACTGTAGCTCGGTCTGACTTGTCCTTATCCCGAGTCCGGTCACCAGCTCCCTTTCGGCTCATGTTCAGACTCGAGTCCGTCGAAGAGTTGTCTAAAAGGATCAAAAGACCATCTTAGTATTTATGACGAGGATGGAGCGCTGCACTGGTGTCCATACCCAGCCGAATCCTGCCTATCAGCTTTTCACTCAGCGCCGCTTCCGCAGTTGTTACCATAGTAGCCTCCTTCTTCTGCTTCGCTGCCTTTGCGGCGCTACGAGCGGCCGCCACAACCTGCCCTTTCATTCCGGTTGCCTGCAGTGGAGACTTGGCAGAGGAAGTCCCCGCTCCCTTTCCAGTTTCCCCTAAGCTAGTGCTTGATACCCCGAGCTGAGTCTTAAGGCGGTTATACTGCTTGGTAAAGTCTGCAAAAAGGACGGTGTGAGAAAAGGTCCTTTCCAGAAAGACCGAAGTTAACCTATAGCCCCAATTACCCCCAGTGGCGCTGAACCAATGGTCTCCGTGATTCAGGTCAAACTCGTTGTCTTCGAAGTCATCGTCCAAGTCGTCATCATCCTCCTCTTCGTCCTCACTGAATTCCTCTTCAGCGTCGTCCAGGCGAGCATATTGGGCCTGGTCAACGGATGTTACGGCGGCATCTGTGGTTTGCTGAGGTTCTCCATCACTCTCAGGGTCAGAAAACTGTCCGTCCACATAATCACCGGCTGTTGCAGACATGGAGACTGCTGATCTAGATCTTCCTTGCTAATGTTTTGTTTGTAGAAGTTGTTTTTCGTTATGTTTTTAACGAGAATAATGAGCGAAAGTTCTATGAATTTCAGAATGATGGGGCACGTGAGCTACATATAGTGTATCCTATATGTAGCGACGTGAATTGTCAACGACGGACCCAACGCTCCTGCGCAAGGGAACATGCCCGAACATCTCATTCATCAAGGAAGCGCCGCTTTTATACAGTATTCTTATGCACATATATAGATAGGAGCATTTCGCGTTGTGTCATTGAGTACGGGTTACGAGTCAAGTCCTGGGAAGAAAAGACCGTTTCTTCATAATCGAACCGAAGCTTGAAGTGGCGTGATGTTGACCGCAGAAGATGAGCGGCAGACGTACGAAGACCCATCCCCGGAAACGCTTGCTCGCATTTTGGATGATCTGGGATACAAACCGCCGCGTTCGTCTGCACCGGTACAAGAAACTCTGGAATGGGCTTTTGCTTTGGAAAATTCAGTGCCTTTCCTCGAGTGGCTGTGTGTCGCGTTTGGGAACGATGGAGGAGTTGCAGAGTCAAAGTCCAACACGGAGACTTGCCGGAACTATCGCGCAGGATGGGATGTGCTCAGCAGTGCAGAGTATAGCACATATGAAGAACTCAAAGCTATGGGCTTTGTGAACGAGGAAGCTCTGGAAGGGAGTTTGGAACTGATGGAGACAGGACCAGGCAAAGGCTCGCCTGCGGACATCGAGGCCGACATGGTCAGATTGGAAGGAGAACTGAAGCGAGTGCAGGAGGAAATAAAAACAATGGATTTGCAGCTTGGCTGTCTCAAACAGAGCCAGGTCAAAGCGACTATCCGTGCGGAGAAGCTTACTGCTCAATCGGAAGCTGCGGAGCGCACCTTGAATGAGGTAGATCTCGAGACGAGCAATCTATCGCTCCGAATGGACGCGGCGATGACTGAGGCTGCCGACTCGTGCAGACGGATAGTGAATCTGTCGACACTTGGCAATCCACCAATGCAACCGACATATTTGCACCAATGCGCACCGCAAATTTCGGAATTAATCAATGTGGATGAGATGCATGAGAGATTTTTGTCAAGCGGCTTTGCACACATATTTCCGCAGGACCCGCGGCAAAGCGAGCTACCAATATTTGACGAGCCGCTCTCGCCGCAGATACAGCCTTCCGCATCGCACCTGCATATACATCTGGAGCTAGCTGCCGAAATGGACCGAATGCGTGGGCTGTTAGTTAGCACAGAGCGCGAGCATTACACAGCCTCGCTACGAGCTCACTATTCGGAAAGTAAAATGGCGGCTCTCGTAGACAATCTGGGGAATCTTGGAAGCAATCCGTGTACCACTGCCTGTACGCCGACTACCAACAGTCCTGACGATGCTGATGACGTGCGGGCCATCGTCAATATGCTGCATCCCTTATGGCAGCAGATCGCTGCAATGCATGTTGTGGTGCCTTTCCTCCACGAGATCTTTCAGATGACTATGAAGAATCGAGAAAAGCGTTTGAAACAAGGCGCCGAGCTAATACGGCATCTCCGACAGCAAGCTGCCCGGCTCATGTTCCTGGGCCACGCAGTACGAAATGAGAAGCATTGCTTGCGCGAACAAGGTCACCTACTGCAGGCGGTTGCGGAGACCCTCACTTGTGCTCACAGCGGTGTTTCTACTCGATTGAATGAGATGAGCCAATCTCGAAATACGAAACCAGCAAGTAGCTCTCAGATTGACGTGTTGAGTACACTTCTGTCCCGAGTGGCAGGGCCTTGTGACGAGTCGCTCGCAAAGCGTATTGCACAGGACGGTACCGATGCCGCGCGCGCTGCACACGATGCCGAGCACCAAGCGGACATGAATTGCAGAACGTCAGTAATATCTTTGAAGGAGAAGACGGATGCTTTGCTAACACTTCTGTATGAGCACGCGGTTACTGCCGAACCACTACTTGTGCCAAAAGACCTGTTGGACGCAGAGCACCGTGTCAGGGAAAAGACTGGACATGTGGGCCGGATGCTGCATGATGCGGCAAGGGTCACTACAGATATCAAGAGTGCGTCTTTATAGAGACTCCAAATAGTAGAACGGTTTTGGTACTGGCAGTATAGGACGTGTATGTATTTCATCCCCTCAGCGGGCTTAAGCAATGCAGCCCGGATTCTGTCCTTTGTCAATGCTTCTCCAGAAATGATATGCAGTTCCTCTTTTCTTCTATTTACATCTCTGCCCAAGCCTCTCCCAGGCAGAACGAGGCCATGCCCAGCTCTAGTATCTCCGCTATAATAATACTATCTCATCCGACACCGATCGCCACGGCCCATCAGTGCATGTGCTGTTGCCCCTGGTTCGCTTGCGCCGTCAGCTTTTGGCCAACCTTCATGTTGACTTCAAAGTACTTCGCTACACATCGGTCGATGCAAACACTCTCGCCCTTGTTGAGCTCATTGTCGTGGTATTTTGGCGGTATGCATTTGCGGTGGCAGGAGTCTACGATGCTGTTGTTGACCAAGCTATCAGTGTTCGTTGATCTACTGACTTACACCTCCATCAACCCGTTTCACGTACTTGTTGAAGAGAGTTGTGACCATTTCCTGATGGCAAAAAAAATGGAACAAAGGATGTCAATTACCAAGTTCTGCTAAACAATGAGGCTCAGGAAGACTTGACATTTTCGGAGCCCGAAGAGAAACAGCAAAGCATTCCTTCTCCGATGAACAGCATTGCAAGGGATCGGCAAGTGTTCAAAACGATGTCTTAGCCCCGATGTGCGTTAGCTCTTCCGCGGCTTAGCAGCCAGCACTCAATTGCAAAGCTGGAGTACTGGTTAATTGACCACGGGTACTCCCTTCAATCTCTTCCCATTCCATACACTGCCCTCCTCTTTCCAAACGACGAGACTTTTGTCCAGGCAACATACCAGTTCCTGCTCAGCCATGGACATGTTGAGTCCGCTTTGCATCTGCGGTTGTTGTTGCGCGTAACCTCCGAAGTTCATTTTTGCGTCTTGTGTGGTGAGGGTGTTGATTCTGGTGGAGTGTAAAGCTGCGATACCGGTATATGGCTGCCGACCGCCGAGAACGATCTTCGTTACCAGGCTGCTGAATCTAGGTTGGACACTTGGTCAGCGTCGGAGCGCGCAGCTATGTGTTGCCCATCTAACTTATATCGCACTCGGGAAGCATTCAAAATGAAAAGATAGACTGGTTGAATTTGCCATGGCAATAGAAGGAGCCATATGGTCATGTGTACGAAAGACATTGATGTCAATAGTGAGTGGTATTTTCACACAACGGCATGTCTTACTGCAGAGACACCACTGATGCCTCAAGGGCTCTCATCGTGTAGCGGTCCGGCGGGGGGTAGTCGAGGGGTAGTCACCAAAGATGACTATTCCATGCCAATGAATAACTTTTTATGTCTCTAGCAAACCTCATCTGCACCGAAATCCCGCTATCCGCCCATTATCCGCCGTCACAACGTTGCGGAGAACAAGAGTGATCGTCCTATGGTACATATTCATCCTCACTATCCTGTATACGATACACAGACTTCGAGGTCATTCGAGATGATGACGCATCGCTATCGTCCGTGTCCATTGCAACGGCCCGTCGAGGCGCGCGTTTCGTTGACTGAGGTTTGCTTTGCCGCACAGGCGGCGGAGTGTTCTCAGCATCCTCCTCATCGTCGTCCAGACCTAAATCTGAGATGACTATTCGCGCAGCAGCTTCGTCGTCCATCCGTTGCTTTCGTGGTGATGGTCGAGGCGGTGGGGACTTGACACGTTCTTCATCGTCATCATCGTCGCCTGCGAGGTCAATGACGGATTTTCGATTTGCAGCCGAACGGCGTGGGCGGGCTGGCGGATGTGTCACTTCGGTGTCCTTCTCGGCGACAAATCCTTTGCTTCGCGCAGTCGTCTTTGTGAGAGGCACATCCTGTTCTTCCTCATCAAAGTCAGAGTCGGAAATTGCTGCTCGCTCCCGTCGTGTCGCCTTTCGTGCGACCTTTTTCTTGTCTTGACTCGTAGGTTGCACTAATGTGGATGGAGGTACTGCTGGCGAACCAGTAGGTTTCATGGCCGAATTGAACTTTGCCTTCTTAGTTTGAGATTTGGAGGTGTTGTCTACGTCGAGCACCCTGTCCGCTGCGGTCTTTCGTTTTTTGCTGCTTCCGCTATCTGAGGACGCCTCTTCATCGTTCTGCTCATCAACAAAAAGATTATTATAAGTTGCGGGAACTGGACAAGCGCAGACTTCATCGAGACAAACCTCCAGATCTACGGTCATGTCTAGAACTAGAAGAAGACGTGCGAAAACGTATTATTATCCGCCCCGGTGACTCATTGGTGATTTGCCATATACCTCGTTTTGTTGCCAACGCTCTCATTCCACTGAACAGGTCTGTGATTCGCCGTTGTTTCCCGGGTACTGACGGTGATCGCACGATGCTAGGGTCCCGACCTATGATTGTCGCAACCAAGATTGCATTAAGAATCTGCCTTGTCATTCGACCATCGACGGATTTTTCCATACCTTTCGGTTCATCGAATGTGAAAGGATCGACCGTTGCTTTCCGATCTGTCGGCACCGATGTTGCTGATCTCTTCACAGGCGTGCCGGCTGGGACGGTTTTAGACTTCGGTTGCTCACGCTTGACCGATTTCAGTGCAGCAGCGGGGTCAGTAACAACGCTCGCACAGCCGTCCACTAATTTAACAGAGTGCTCGCTGGTGGCACTGTGGTTGAGGTCGATTGCTTTGGTCGGTTTCGTCAGGGCGGCGAAAGTCAGAGGTGCCTGTTTGGCCGATGCGACTTTCTTTTCCGATGTCGCTGTGGATCGGACGGGACGTGTGTGAGGCGTCGCAACCTCATCCGTTTTCCTGCCTATCGTCATAGCACATTATTTGTGAGATTAAAATGGTTTGCAATTGGAAATCATGTGGACCATACCTTTATTTTCCACGTAATCATCGTCATTCTCGTTATCTTCCATTTCGTCCAATGCGGCTGCTTCCGATTTAGAGAACAGCAGTTTCCGCTTCTTCAGCCGAGCTGCGTCCACATTGACTGCCTTGCCCTTCTTGCCTTTGGTCGTGGCGTTTTTCTTTGTAGTCTCCTCGATTGCTATTTCAAAGCGCTATGTTCACAACAAGGAACTGTGTTAGAATCCCTGTTGGACACGCGTCGTTCTGCGACACCATCAAACATAATACGGAAGCGCAATTGGATACGAACATCCCATTCCTCCATGAACACATCAAGATCGCGTTGCCAGAGATCCTTAGAGGGTGTGGCCAGCAGTTCCTCGAGTTCCAGCTTCTTGTTCTCTCGATCAATGGTTATTTTCTCGACCTGAGAACCCAAAACTGCATCAGTGCAATTGACTGAAGATGTGCAGGGAGGTGTGAAATCATTACTTTCTCCATCGTCAAGTTCCAAATTGGCATAGATAACAAATAATCGTATCCGTTCTTTTCCACCTCTTCCCCTTCATCTCCGTCGGCTTCTGCGTCAGCCGCCGCATCCCGGATGTCTTCGTCTTTTTGTCTTGTGATTGGGGCGTAATTCCGAGTCTTTAGCTGCTGGATCACATCGGCTCGTTTCCGATTGTGCACTATGATGTCTCCGCTAATCACTTCCAGAACAAAGCGAGCTTGATTCTCAATCTTGCGAGCTTCGCGCCGGATCTTCTCAGCTAGATAGTTCTATATTGCGAAGGCATCTATCAGCGCAGGCAGCATGACAAAATACTATTCACGGAGTATACCTTGCGTCTCTCATAGAAATCGAGTCTGAGAGCATAAAATTCTTCCATGATTTCTTTGATTGATTCATACTTCTTGAGTCGCCCTTGGTGGTCAAACAAGACCATATTGGTTACGGACTTCGAGTTGGACATCTTGAACTTCTTCTCCAACCCTTCTTCTTCTGCTTTGGCCATCTGTTCCGGGGTTAGCTCTATCACGAAATGCACAGCAGTATCTGTGTGGTATTCCCTGTAGTCCTGCAAACAACGTGAGTGAGAGTTTCCTTACTGCTATCCTTAGGAACAAATGTCGCGTACTTTGATGGATGGTTGGATTTTGTCGGTTCCGGCCAGAAAGCCCTCCAAAAATTCTTTATATGTTTGGGTCCACGACCCTAGTGGCAATTCCGTGATCTCCAAGGTAGTTTCACCGATCTTTTTCAGCGTTCCTGATATCTTGTACTTGTCGCCGAGCTGCTCTATTGTTCCCTTGAACCCGCGGTACCATGGATGCATATCAACGAATTCCTCGCCATCTAATCGTCTTCTAAGGTTGTTCACAATGTCGCGCGGGTTGTAGTTGGGCAAGGACGTGCTCCATCCTGTCCCGATACCATCAGCGCCGTTGACGAGCACCATGGGGAGAATCGGAATGTACCTAAGCAGATAATCAATCAATCAACAACATACTGTTGAGGATATTTGGCATGACATGCGATCGGGAAGCATACCATTCAGGTTCGATACTCATGTTTTCTTCGTTCAGATATCGCAGCAGCTTGTCGTCGGCCGGGCTGTACAACATGCGGGTGATGGGGGGGAGCTTGGTGAAGATGTAACGCGCATGAGCATGATCTTTCCCGCCCTGGAATACCCGGGTTAGAGATCTCATTCATTCCCTGTCAATAAATACCACCAACCTGCAACCGAGTTCCGAATTGGCCAAGAGGTTCGAGCACGTTGATATTGTTGCTTCCAACGTAATTTTGCGCCAATCCTACAATCGTGGATTGCAGCGAAGCTTCTCCGTGGTGGTACGCAGAGTGTTCGGACACATAACCGGCTAATTGTGCCACCTGACCGAAAGAGCTGGCTATCAGGGTCCTAGCTAAATCACTTGATGAACGATACCCATCAAAGACACGCACCTTGATCTCGTTTTTGACTAAGTTACGCTTGATGCAAGAAAACAAGATCTTCCGCTGTCCAGGTTTGAAGCCGTCAACGATCGAGGGAATTGAACGAACGTTGTCGGCCATCGAGAACAAGATTAGCTCCCTGTTCACAAAATCCGTGATTTTAATCTCGCCCACAGTATGATCTATGAACGTTCCGTCGACCAGGTTGCTCAACCAGTCTTTCCGGTCATCTGCTTTTTTCTTGCTGAATGCCAAGTCAATGTGTTGCCGGTCTTCGTCTTGTACTCTTGCGAAGGGCTTGAGATGGTTGTCCATGCGGCTGAAGTATTTCTTCGCGTCGGCGGCCGTGCTGGTGCCCAGTCCCTACGAAATTGTTAACTTGTTTTATTACGAAGCAGAGGGGGTTCAGACCAACCTTGTAGTACTTTATGACCCAACCTTTGCCGTCATTGTGCGCCTCCTTCCATGATTCGTACTCGGGGATATTGTAGAAGTTAATCTCGCTGGTGCCTTTGGTTACCTGCTCCGAAAGTGAGAAAACGCCTGTGCCTTTCGGATTTACAATGATACCTTGACGATCGGTGTAATGAACTGCAGAAGAAATCCTGGATTCTTTAGCAGGCTAGGCCAGAAGTGGTCAAACAGGTTGATGACGAGCCCCTTAATATGAGATCCGTCGTGATCCTGAAATGAAACTTATGAGAAGACCACAGATGTGACATTATACCAAAACTTCACATACTTGATCCGTCATGATCATGACATGTCCGTATCGCAATTTTTCCGTGGATGTGTACGTTATATCAGATTTCAGCCCCAGGATCTGCTTGATTGCGTTGATCTCGGCATTCTCCATGATCTGTTTGTGAGTGGCTTCCCGCACATTGAGAAGTTTTCCACGAAGCGGGAAAACCCCAAAATTATCACGACCCACGACGCTGAGACCACTGATTGCAAGCGCTTTGGCAGAGTCACCCTCAGTGAGAATTAATGTACATTTCTGTGCGTGCTGCCTACTTCCGGCATTGTTGGCGTCATCCAACTTCGCGATGCCGGAAAGTCTTGTGGTCTTGGTGCCGTCCTTTTTTTTAAGCTCGTTTGCCTGTTTCATGAGTGCAAACGCCATGATGTTATCAACGATACCGGATTTGGACACTGTCGGTAGATTGCGGAGATTAAGGCTGAGAACCGTTGTACACCAGCTACTTGAAGTTATCTCGGTACCTTTTTTCATGAAGTCATCGCTCAGAACACACTTCGATCCAAACTTGGTGGCTTTCAAGGTCATGTTTTCCTTTGTTTGCGAGTCAAAGGTGGGATTTTCAATCTGACAATTGACAAAAAGCCATATGTGGTTTTTGATCTGATGTGGTTTCACAGCCTCTCCCTTGTTCTTCTTCTTGACAATCTCATTGGTCTTGACAACTATCTGGTCCGCGAGCATGTTGACGTGCGTCCCTCCTTTTGATGTACATATGCTGTTCACAAACGAGACCTGTCACAAAACGGACGTCGATGAGTCTCATGAAACGAGTAAGGGGGATTAGTTAGACAATCCCACCTGCTGAAACTGCCCATCGCTGACAGCAAAGCACACCTCCCATCGTGGATGGGGTGTGTCATACAGCAGCGTCGGTTTGTTCAGTCTGTCCCCAAACACGCTGTCCAGGTACAGTTTCACATATTCCTTGAAGTTCTTGATCTTGAGGCGTTGATCATTCAGATAAACTTTGACGTTCTGGACTACACCCGCCATGTCGTACACCCGCTTTGTCATCACCGCTACAATGTCATCGTCTAGCTCGGTCATTCCAAACTTGGCAAGATCCGGCTTGAAAGTAATCTTTGTGAAATCTTGCTTTGCAGCAACGGTGAGCTTTGGTTTTGTCTTTTTGCTCATGTTATCATTGAACACCTAAAAGGTGTCGTTCAATAAGCAATGTAATGATCATCACTGGATGGATAATCAACTGCCTTGCAGTTGCGGTGGGGGAAGTACCTGCTTAAACTTATGCCCAGACTCTTTGTCAGACGTTTCGACAACGAACTCTGTACTAAAGATGTTACAAAGCTTGGCTCCGTAACCGTTCCTGCCTCCCACGACCTTCTTCTCATCGTCGTCGTAGTTTGAGGATGTGAGCAAGTGTCCGAAAATCAGTTCTGGAACGTAGACACCCTCGTCGGCGTGCATTGAGACGGGAACTCCTTTGCCATTGTTCATGATAGAGATCGTGTTATCCGCTTTGCTGATGTTCACTTTGATCGTGTCCATATCCGGATCCCTGACCTGTATATCGACATCTTTAGATTAGTCCGGACTTCAACAACATGCTCGGTCCTCGAGTACAAACCTTGTTGTCAGCTGGTACATAGGGTCAGATGTGATACAATAAGTAACCGAGGTCGCCGCTACTTTGAGCGAAAACCCAAGTCCATACCTGCGTTAACCAGAATCTCATCAAATATCTTGTACAGCCCCGGGACAAATTGGACCGTCCTGTGCACCATCTTCTCTTCTTTCATGACCCACATGGGAGTTGCGGTTGCTTCCACAGATCCAATGTACGTGTCCGGCCGCAGCAAGATGTGCTCAATCTGTGTCTTTCGCTTGTATATGTCCTGATGCAATGTGAATAGGGAGTTTGTTCAATTCCACCTCGCTGTTCCGCCGCAATGTTACCTCCACAGCTTTCTTTTTTGTGCCTGCGGGAGGTTTGGGGGGCGGATCCTTTGGTGTCTCAAATGCTCCATTTGGGGCAAATGACAGGCCCGCTCGCTTTGTAGTTTTGGGAGTGGTTGTAGCTTTTGCTACATTGGGCGTCGTTTGCCGAGGAATTGGCTTCTGTTGAACAGTGAGTATCCTATGGTTAAGTCGTCATGCTCCCGGCTCGTAACTGACCTTTGCTGGCGCATTGTACTCATCTGCGGAAGAGGAGTCCTCTAACGCAAAGTCGTCCTCATTATCATCTGACATGTTTTTCCCTTGGCTGAAGGAGATATATGGTATCGTCTGTCTATTTGTCCAATTTTGCTCCAAACAAAAAGCCTGTGGAGAACCTGGAAATTTCGGCGATGACCATACCTTCCATTAACACGCATAAGGTTTAATTACAATGGCATGTCCGAAAGGCCCCTCCATGGGCGGTTCGAGTGGCTTTGACTGGAGTGTGCAGCCATAATCTTTTTTGAAGGCACAGTCAGCAAATGTGCGAAATTGACGGTTTTCACCTTTACTATACGTGGTACTTGCAATACTCTCCGACCATTCAAATTGCCATTTTCAACAAAAACCATGTCGGAGTATAGAAAAGTACCGATAAAGCAGTACCCAAAGACCGCGGGACGGCGGACAACAGAGGGTACCTATTGGAGAAAGTTCAAGGTATGGGGTTTTTGCCGGCCATAGGCGACAATGCCATTTGTTTTTCTTTTTTCTTTTTTTTTTCTTCTTACATGTTGTTCTTGCTTTGGGTGCCTTCTAGTCACCGATATTACTGAAAGAGTTCGCCGCTGTCACCTCCATTCACTTCAGCCCGGTCGCTCCCTATGACTTTGCCGTCACCAGCTCAACCCGCGTACAAATATACAGCACCAGCACACATTCCGTGAAGAAGACAATATCACGGTTCAAAGATACAGCATACAGTGGATATATTCGTGGAGATGGGAAACTTATGGTGGCGGGAGATGCGACGGGTCAGGTGCAGCTCTTTGATCTGGGGAGCAGAGCTATTCTGCGGACAATGAAAGGCCATGACGGGTAGGATCCACCAGCGTACAACTGTGGGTGTTCATGGAAGAAAGACTAAGCTTTCGAATCCACCATTCAGCCCGGTGCATGTTGCAAAGTTCTCTCCAGACCACATGCAAGTTCTCTCCGGATCCGACGATAAGACTGTTCGAGTATGGGATGTCGCTACCGAGAAGGAAGTCGCAATCTTCTCAGAACACGAGGTACAAACTCATCAACGAAACGAGCGAAATGAAAGATTGGGGGATGAAATAGATGCCTAACTGATCGCCATGATAGGACTACGTACGAGCCGGTCTTGTCAGTCAGGAGAACCCGCATCTCATTGTATCGAGTTCGTATGACCACACTGTAAAGCTGTGGGATCTGCGATCGACGAGCTGTGCGATGACAATGCGACATGGAGCTCCCGTAGAGTCTCTGCTGATGTTCCCAGGAAGCGGTCTCGTTGCCTCGGCGGGTAAGAACTGCCCGTGTATCGCAGCGGAGTTTCAGTTGCCGTCAGTCTCATTTCGCTCGTCCTTGTTATCAAAGGTGGAAACCAAGTGAAGCTTTGGGATATCTTGGGCGGTGGCCGGCATCTTCAGACACTGGCGAACCACCAGAAGACAATCACATGCATGACATTCGACGGAACAGGATCACGAATTCTCACCGGATCGTTGGACCATCATCTGAAGGTTTACAGTGTCCGCGACTACAAGGTTGTTCACAGTATCAAGTACCCTGCTCCCATATCAAGCATCGCCGTATCGGTATGGCTCTGTTTCCCTTTGTCATTCGCCTGCACGTCTATGCTAACTTATCGCCCACTTAGCCGAATGACACCCACCTCGTTGTTGGAATGAACAATGGCCTTCTATCGATTCGACAACGGATGGTGAAAACAGCGGACCTAGTGTCCGGTCCCAAACAGGAAAGCCGAAGAGGGACACACAAATACTGGACAAGAGGAGGGGACTATGTTCCAGAAGTGGTATGTCTGTCACGTCCCTGCGCGTTGGCAAAATCCTCCATTCTCACATATCCCCGCTTTTGAACCATCAGCACGATATCCGGATTGAGACCCGTAAGCGTAAGCAACTGAGAAGTTACGACAAGTTGATGCGCGCATTCCGCTACGGAGATGCCCTGGACGCATCTCTTATGGGCACTCACCGAAATGTGATCGTGATCAGTCTGATGGAAGAGCTACGCAACCTTGAGGGACTCCGGACCGCTCTCGGAGGCCGCGACGATAAGAGCCTGGAACCCGTCCTACGCTTTGTCATGAAAAACATCAACAACCCGCGATACTGCAACTTCCTGATAGACGTCGCAAACATCCTTCTTGGTAAGCGCCCGCTGTTTAATTTCATACAATGTAGTACCCTACATTTGCTTCATGTCGGCTTACGCCCGCGCCCTCTTTTCCCAGATATGTACGAGCCCGTATTTGGACAGGCGCCAGTCATCGATGAGCTCCTCGGCAAACTCCGCACTAAAGTAAATCAGGAAGTCCACCTGCAATCCCGCCTCAGCGAAGTCATGGGTTTTATGGCCACTCTCCTCTCAATATCCAAGTAGACACACCCCCTCCCCCCCCACCCTCTACTCCCCCCCGCACGCGTCCACCACATCTTTTTTGTATATTTACAATTGCACTTATTTTTATCACAATGGATTCTTTGCTCCCGAAACCAAAAGCAATGCATACGCGACCTTCCTGTCCTCTAACAGCCCGCAAACATCGCCGGTCAAGGAACACAAACAAGTCGAATCCGCAACATACATTCTTACTAGATCCGGTCGACTACAATCTTCTCTCATCGCCCCATCCCCCCTGTGGCAGATATTCCAGCAACAGTCGGTAGCCCCCCTGGGTCTGAAACCACCGCTGACGGCGTACCAGCTCAGTTTACCTACCTGATTGTCTACTACATTTTTCTATCAATGCGGGCATGGCATCTATTGACTGCAACCAAGTCTCCGTCGTCAACGCTCCGGAATTACGTAAGCGACCTTTCAGTCTCGGTGCGCTCCGTCTTCCATTTGGAGCAAACGAGGCTGCACAAGTGTATTCATGCTACTGTAAGCCCGCTTGCGCGGGAGGGGCGCTCTGGACGATGGTTATTCAGACCCAGCAAAGTTGCAGTGCTAACAACACAAGTGGCATTTCAAGTCAGCTTAGCCTGATCTGAATTGTCAAAGGCTGAAAAGAGAAAGAGGGAGAAACAGTCACTGTGCTGCCACAATCTCATCCAATTGTCAGTTTTGCATCTCATATGCGTTTGTACGGACGGTCTTCCATCAGATGCTGTGGGCCTTGGCAGTGAGCGCACGTTGAATTGTTTTGAAGGTAGAAATCAATTAATCTCTAACTTACATACAAAACGTGCAAAAAATCTGAGTGGTTTGATAACATTGTGTTCCTTTGTCCAAAGAACAAGTGGTATTTTCAACCAGCTCAGTATTGGAATGGTAAGGATTGTGTACTCAACGTTAGTCCTTACATTAGATCTTAACTTGGAATCCCTGCTCAGAATGCGTGACTGCCATACCAGTAACGCAACAAACTGAACTGGATCACGTGTGATCACATAATAGAAGAAAAAGTAGATAGTTTCACTTGACAAGCAAGACTTAGAACATAGTTTAGACATTCACATAGATATATCTTCAAGCATCTGACAATGTTTCATTGTCATCTGCATCACGTAAGAGCTCTGTAAACCTTCCTTACAAAAGCAATACAAGCAGAATATTCAAAATTGGTAAATTCTCTGCATTTCTGATAAAGTACTAGAAACACTATTATTTCCAATAATACTTAGATTGATCAGAATTGTTTGGGAGGAAAAAGTAGAAGAAGCAGTGACTGCACCACAACCTGCCATCTTCCTGGTCCTAAGGGGTCTGGCCATCTTTCTGATCCTGAAATGTCTGGGCCTGTTGTATCTCAAAAGAATCCATTGTGTTGTATTGCTTTGCAATTGTTGTTAGGGTGAAGTTTAAAAAAGATTGTAATAATACTAGGTCCGTTGCCAGAGTCTAGTCTTCTATTTGGGAATTCCCTATCTCTAATTCTACTGTAAGATCTCTAAGTCTTGAATACGCCCTCGTCGGAGTATTCCTACTTTTCTTCTGGACTGCGGGGCAGTACCGGTCACGTGATGGCCATCCGTGGCCATCCCTAAGGTCTAGTATCCTTCGGGATGCTGACGCTAGCATCCATCTTGCGCGGGGCCCTTCCCGACATGTATCTAGGCTTAGGCTGGCAAGCCACGCCTCATCACACCCCCCTTAGATTCGCGACTACCTCTTAGGCTCAAATCTCTTCAGCGAGGCGAAGCTTGCTTAAGCCGAACAGCTGCGGGCAACGAAGGTTGACGTGGTCGTGAGAATATAGGGCCGGTGAAGTGACCCTGGTGCAAATCGCGACACAGTAGCCTCTGGCGGGTAGTCTCCGCCCTTCGTAGGGAGCGAATTTGTCGAAAAGTCTATTTTCTCGTCGCAGGGGCCCTAAATGACTCGCGACCAGTTTCCGCCATGCAAAATCTGATAAGTGACATCTGCTGCGCTTCGTAGGGAATGACACACTGACACCTGAATTGCCGAGCGTTCCCAGCCAGGACGAGCCTTCAAAAGGCGCTGCCCGCTAAGTTCCCCCTCGCTTCTTTCTTTCTCCTGTAACTGACAACAGAAACCACAATGGACATCGACCGCAACAACTCTCCGTCCCCCAACACCACTACCACCACCACCACGGCTAAACGCCTTAGCAACCAACAGCTGCAGAAGGCAGCCGCAAAGAAGGCCCAGCTCGCTGGGGTGAGTGAAGCTCTGACTGTCCCCGTTGGTTGCGGTAATCCCCTTATGCCGTCTTGCAGGAGCTGACCGTCCACTACAATTCGACCCCGGAGGTCGCGGTCGCAACCAGCACCTGCTGGAAATGCGGCCTGCACAAAGGTGGCAAGATGTTCCTTGGTGAATGCCACCACATGATCTGTCGGCCATTTATTGTGGCCTTGGCCAATGCCACAGTACGTTCCCGCTGGTTATGAGGCTTCCCGGTATCGTTTGGTACTCATCTCCTCTCTCTCCTCTTCCCTTCTGTAGGACACTGGCCCTCTGGGCCAGTTTGTGTGTGGTGTCGATCGGTGCGGGAGGACGCTGCACTTCGGTGCAATCCCGGTCTGTTGCGTCCATGACGCCTGCCCTTCCATCGTGGCGGCCCTCCGTTGGCTCCCCTGCGCCCATGTCAACTGCATGGCGCACATTCGCGCGTAAGTCATCTCTTCCTGTTGACTGTACACTTACCTTACCGGCTGATCCATTTCTCCCGTAGCAAAATTGCGAATTTCATGCCGCTCCGATGCGGCATGGGGGAGCGCTGCCACGGGGCAAAATGCCTCTTCTTGTTCACCTGTATCAACTAGTTGGGTCCCCCCCCTTTTTCCCCTTTTCTTGTACACAATTTCGTCCTGTTGCTCCCTTGGGGCCTGGCCTCCGGGCCGTAATCAAATTCAGTACCAAAACCTCATCGCTGTACTTGCCTTCTCATTGCTGTGCTCCCTTGAGCCTTGTAGCATTTCGTATGCGTCCGCTGTGTCCAATGTCACTCGGCTTCCTCCCAGTTATGGTGCTCATGGTAGATGCTCTGCATCACACTTCCCCGTTGGGGAGACCGCCCAGCGGTTCCCTGGCCATCGTCCAACAATGCCGGTATCTCACCTAGTGAGGTCTACTGCCTCGCAGTTTTTGGCCCATCGCCCAGCAATCCCGGCATCTCGCCCAGCGAGATATGCTGCCCAGCAGCCTTCGGCCATCATCCAACGATGCTGACATCTCACCTCGTGAGGTCTACTGCCTCGCAGTCTTCGGCTCATCGCCCAGCAAGGTATGTCGCCCAGCAACCTTCGGCCCATCTTCAAACGATGCCGGTATTTTGACCGAAGCCCTTCTCTTCCTCTTCGTGTGGGTATGTACTACGGCCATGGTCCCCGCGGGTCTCGAGGTATGCTGCCATGCAAATCTGGTGCCGGTCACCTTGCATCGGCAGCCGGTCGATGTCCAGCATCACCCTTCTCACCCAGTGAGGTATGCCGCCCAGCGGCCTTTGGCCCATCGTCAAACGATGCCGGTATCTTGGCAGAAGCCCTTCTCTTCCCCTTCGTGTAGGTATGTACCACGGCCATGGTCCCCGCGGGTCTCGAGGTACGCTGCCATGCAAATCTGGTGCCGGTCACCTTGCATCAGCAAGCCGTCGGCTTATCGCCCAGCGATCCCGGCATCTCACCCAGTGAGGTATGCTGCCCAGCAGCCTTTGGCCATCGTCCAACAATGCCAGGATCTCGCACTTTAATGTCCTCTACCTCAAGTAGCATATCTCTTGTTAATTTACGGTACAGCTCGCTATCTAGGTTCTCTTACGTCGCCTGGCTGCTAGCCTTTGGTCGCGGTCCTCTCTGGGGTGCTCCCGGAGCCATTCTTCCAGTGCGGTCGTTCCCTTCACGTGTGCATATGGCTCCCACGTGTTCTGGGTGTTGTTGTAACCTGTCCACTTGACTAAGAACTGCTCAGTGTTCCTGTGCCATCTGGCATTTAGGATCTTGTCCACTTGGTAAGTCTCCTGACCGTTTTTGTCCTTCTCAGGCTCAGGCGGAGCGGTGACCTGTCTGTACGGGGTACCGCCCGGGTCATGGTACCGTCTCAGAATGCTGACATGAAAGACTGGGTGCAACCCGGTGAACTCCTTGGGTAGTTCGAGCTCATAGGTGTCAGGATGCGGGCCCTTGCCGCATACTGTGAATGGCCCAATCCATTGCTCAGCCAGCTTTTTGTTCCTTGTGGTGACGCTGGTAATCGCGATACCCTCACAATGAAGTAAGACCTTGTCACCCTCTTGGTATGCTTCCGTGTGCTTCTTGCGGTCATAGTACTTCGCCTGCTGGTCCTGTGTGTCTTGGAGCCGTTGCTGCACGATGCAACTCACGTCAGCGAATTCCTTAATCCGTCTCTCCACGGTGGTTCGTGCCGATTGCCTTATCATTTCTCTGGGGTTAGGTGCTACCCATTGGTTCGGTACCCGGGGAACGTGGCCTAGGTCAATCTCGAAAGGGGATAGTCCTGTCGATGTCTGCGGCGTTCGGTTGTAGTTGTACTTGTGGGTGGGGAGTAAACTCTTCCAGTTGGAGCCGGCATAGTCAAGAAAGGGGCCCATGATTCCCTTGATCGTCTTGATGGCGTTCTCTGCCTTGCCGTCGGTCTGTTGGTGTTGTGCCGACGAGAGTTTATGCTTGACGTCGAGTGCCCGCATAAGGTACCGCCAGAATTCTGATAGCCACTTGGGGTCCCGATCGCTCACGATGGTGTGGGATAACCCCATGTGGCAGAATGCCTGTTCCAGAAAGAGTTGAGCCGTCTCCTGAGCTGTAGCGAGTGTGTTAGTAGGTAGAAGTATCACGCGGCATGAAAGGTAGTCAACGATGAGGAGTACGGCGTCCGCCGTTGTTGGTCTGAGAGTATCTGAGTAGATAGTTGAGGAAGCTTTAGGGTAGTTGACTGAGCAGAACAACGAAGTAACTTAATCCCGCTCTGTTGGAGAAAAAGAGAAAAGTCCCCGCCGATATATTAAGTATGGAAGAAAACTACTTATATCGGAGTTGATCACGTGGGCTCACGTGATCGCGTGATACGCCCTGCGATGGCGCAGTTGTGACTCGATGACAGAGTCTGTACGTGCTAACACCCCCACTCAGACCTGTCAGTCTGTCTGTGAGAGAGTTACTCTATCTACTTTTACTACACAGCCCCGCGAACACCCCCAAACACCCCCATTTATTACACTTTGAGAATACGAGGAATGGCTAGGGTACGTCTATGAGATCCGCGCAAATGAGGCGTAAGCTCTAACTATGTGCCGGTGTAGTTGTCAGGGTCGGGCAAAGCGAAGCAGACGGCGAGAAAGACGGGACCGCCGGTAACCGCTCCTGCGACGACCACAGCTCCTGCTGTGCTGTCGTCAGTGGTGCCCTCTGCGCCACAGGGAGGCGCACCCGCTGCGGGGTTGTCCCGAGCGGAGATTCGAACGATGTCGGCAGCGCATGCCCGACAGTTCCACCGCAAGGACCGTCAAGGAGTCCTTGAACGTCACATCGAGCAGGCGAAAGACCGGGTGAAGGAACGGGCGAGGTCTGGTACGCCTCTTGGTCGCGCACGGGCGAGCGGGACGCTTGATGGACTGAGGTCCCTACTGGAGGACCGGCGGAGCCGGAAGCTGGCGGTTGGGAAGGGCAAGGATACAGCCCAGGCGAAGAAGAGGACTGCGGACAAGAAGTCTGCAGCGGAGGTGAAGAGGATGTGGGACATCCTGGAGCGGGAGGCTCCGTATAATGATGAGGAAGAGGAGGAGGAGGAGGGGGCAGCCGAGGAGTTGGAGGGCCCATCGGGTTCTTCAAGCCGACGCTCACCCTCAAGCGATGAGGATGATGGAGGAGGGGCAGGCCCATCCTCCTTGGGGGGCATTGCTTCGGGTTCCGCAATTGCGGTGTAGATGCCGAGGTAAGCCAGTGTTGTGAGTAATTCTCCTGATATTCAGCGAGTAACACTTGAGCTCGGTGTGCTTCCGTAGGCGCGCCCTCATTGCGTATGCGTTCATCAAATATATGAGTCCCATTCGTAATCCTCAGGACAGTGTCCTTATGTTTCACAGTGGGAAACGGCTTCGTAAAGATGTCCGCCAGTTGATCGTCCGTATTGGTGTCAATGATTTCGATAATTTGCTTCGCGAACGAATCGCGTATAGCGTGGTACCGAACGTCGATGTGTTTGGTGCGTTGGTTGATAGCCTTAGACTGAATCAAGGCCCCGGCGCTCTGAGTGGACGTGGGATCGGTGAGTTCTCCTGCATAGTCCGCATCCGTGTATACGCGTAGGCCACGCGGATCATTTCTTTCAGATGTAAACTTGAGGGCATAATCGCGGGTACCCTTCAAATAGCGGAAAATGCGCTTAACATTGTTCCAGTTGGAGTTGGTAGGTGCGGCGACGCGTCGCGCAACATAACCGACTGCAGTGGCGATATCCCATCGCCATGTGATGGAGGCCCAAGTGAGAACCCCCACTGCTTCCTGATACATTTTCAGATTCGTGAATGGGGTCGAATCCTCCGGTTGTTGGTTACGCGCTGACACGGCGTACGGAGTGGAGACAGGATGGCAGTCGCTCATGCCGAATTGTGCGAGAGCGTCGTCAATGTACTTGACATTTGAGATTTTGAGGGTACGAACAGGGGAGTCGAAGTCATATTTGTAGACAAGACCGAGGTGACTTGTTACACGACCTTGTTCCGTAAACTTGAACTTGGAGTGTAACTCCGTTTTGCTGTTCGCCAGAATCTCCGAATCCTTCGCTGCAATCAGCAGGTCGTCGACGAAAACGAGAATAAGGACCAAATTGTCGTTCGACGGAAGTGTACGGTCATCTGTCGCGTACTTGAAAAAGATACACGGGCATACAGAAACTGCTTTGTAGCCGAGCTTCAACAGTGCAGTCTTCAAGGTCTCATACCAAAGAAGAGGTGATTGCTTCAGGCCGTAGAGAGCTTTCAGTAGCTTCAGGACCCAATCGCCTTTGGGGTGATCCGGATCTTCGAATCCCTCAAACTGCTCAATATAGATATCCTTATCAATATCACTGTTAAGGAAGGCAGTGACAGCGTCCATACTGTGGATGTCCAGCCCGTGCTGAACACAATACGCCAAGAAGAGGCGTAGCGCTGTGAATGGTAGCGTCGGTGAGTATGTATCACCAAAGTCGCGACCGGGTTGTTGAGAGAAGCCTTGAGCCACTGCTCTGGCTTTGAACTTGTTAAAGGTGCCATCGGGATTGACCTTCGTTCGAAAGACCCATGTTGTGCCGATCACGCGCTTGTTACGTGGACGCTTGGTGAGTTCCCATGTACCGTTGTCGACCAGGGATTGGTACTCAATGCGTGCAGCCTTGAGAAATTCCTCCTTCTGAGGTGTTTTCATCGCTTGCTTCCATGTCATGGCGTCTTCGTTGATCGTTGCTTGAGTCCGCGCGCGGGCGGCGTATGCAGCGATGGGGTCATTTTTTTGTGTGCCGACATCGTACGTGGCAACTCGATTCTCCCAGTCATCCAATGCGGTAGTATTGAATAGTGAAAGTTGGGACTCCCAAGTAGGTTCTTGATATCCCTCTCACTTAACCAAGTACTCTTTTGTGTGCACCTTACTGCGGCGCTCGTCGATGATCGCCTCCACGGCGTATTCGACGTCATCCTCCTGACTCTCCTCATCTAGAAGGTCAAGATGTGCTGGATCCTGCTGATATTTGGGTTCGAGTCCCAAGTCTTCTTTGGAGATCACGTCTCGTGACACTTGTCAGTAACAGGATCCCATACCAGATACCCCTTGGTACCTGTGGGTTGAGCATAGCCTACCAAGTAAGCCTTCTTTGCTCGATTTCCCATTTCATCTTGTCCTTTTCTTGTTTGAACGGAATACGCCACGCAACCAATACGCCAAAGATGGGCGACATCAGGACGCCGACCAAACAGTATTTCATGCGGCGTCTTCTTGTTGATGCGGTTGTATGTAAGGGAATAGATGTAACCAGCCGCTACCAGTAGAGCAGGCCAGAATCTTCGGGGTAGTTTCGTATCCGCGAAGGTGGCGCGGACCCTGTCCAGCGCCGTGCGATGCCATCGTTCGGCAATCCCGTTTTGCTGACTCGAATAGGCCGCGGACTTTTGATGAGTGATACCATTTTTCAATAGGTACTCTAGAACCTCGCCAAAGTATTCGGTGCCTCGATCCGTCCGTAGGATCTTGATTTGTCGGTCAGTCTGTTTCTCAATCCAAGCCTTGTAGATGAGAAACTTGTCGAGTATGACTGCTGAGTCCTTTGAAGGAATAGGGAAAACAGTCACGTATCTAGATGCATGTTCAATGAACTCCAGCGAATAGCGTGATCCTTTGTAACCAGGGATGCGAAATGGTCCTTGTAGGTCTGAATGAATCAGCTCACAGATCTCCCTGGCTTCAACGTTACCAAGGGAGAATGGAAGACGAGCGGCTTTTCCTAACACGCAGGCTTCACAATCTTTGAAGTCGCTTAGATCCCCCACTACGGACCAACCGTCCGTAACCGATGCCATCTTCTCCAGGACGTGTTTGCCAACGTGTCCAAGACGAGCATGGGCAAGTGTAGGAGAGACTTCGACAGTGCATGCTTCTGAATCTGTCCACAGACTTTCAGACAGCAGCGTACCTTGCAGGTAATACGCGTTGTTGCGGCGTACGCCTTTGGCGATATCTTTGCCGTCTCGCGTGAAAATGACGTCTCCACTCGATTTGAAGAGCACGTCAACGCCTTGATCGTTGCATTTCGCTACCGATACGAGATCTCGTCGTAATCCTGGTACATGCAGGACTCCGCCCAATTTGAGCGGATTCGGATAGTCGTTAACTTCTACTCGTACCGTACCTCGAACTGTAGAGGGTAGTGATGTTTTGTCAGCAAGCATAACAGCTCTGACATCACTGTACACGGTTGAGTGATCCAAGGTCGCTTTGTGAGGTGTCATGTGGTCCGTAGCGCCAGAGTCGATGAGGGCTTCATACGGTTGTTCTTGGCGGACCCAGACGTGTAATGCTTCCACAGCATTTGTGCTAACAGCACCATCAGACGACTGCTTCGTCTTGTTCTTCTCCATCTCGGATTTGAACTTCTTTAACACTTCGCACTCCTGTGTTCGGTGTTTAGGGTCTCCACAGGCCCAACAACCCGACTTTTGTGATTGTTGACCTTTGTTTGATGGAGTGGATTCCTTGTCCTTCTTGCCGTTCGTTGACTTCTCCCCGTGGTTCTTGCCACCCTTTTGTTTCTTAGAGGCGTCAGTGTGTGCGGCACCTGGTCGCGTATCCGTTGTGGTCCCGCTAGGTTTCTTAGCCATGTTGGCGGCGATCCTGGATGCGGCGGCCTGTAAACTGCTCAAATCAGTTATGTTTTCTTCATTAGCCTGAACCAAGGCCGCAAGGTCTGGTGTTAGCGCGTTGATGAAGTAATCCTGAAGGACATAATCCGGTGTTTTCGGCAGAGAAAATGCCAGCATGTTGAACTGAGTGATGTACTCATCCATGCGGCCTTTGGGACGCAATTCCCGTAATTTCTGCAGCGAATCCCTAGTGTGATTTCGTGGCGCGAACCGCGCCAGAAGGGCGGACCTAAGACCGGTGTTGGTTCTGCCTGAATCAACGTCTTCAAAGTCATGCCACGTCGTAATTTCGTTCCTTTTATTTGGTGAGAGCGACTGCCACCAAGTGTATGCCCATCCTGTGAGTTTCGTAGCCACAAAATCTACGAGAAACTCGGGCGGAACCATTTCGTACTTCACAACCGTCTCAATCTTGTCGATGAACATTCGAAGTTTGACCATATTGGCTTCCCCGTTGTAAGATCCAATATCTTTCAGCGTTCCATCCACGAAAGCCTTCGCACCTCGACTGTCGACGATTTTGGTCGTCACGCTGTGTATGCTCGATGTCGGTAATGTAGGGCGGCGTTCGAATGGAGAACGTTGGTATTCCTGTTGAGCTCCAATCTCCTGATTGTACTCTGTCCATGGTGCAGCGAACCCGTCGTTGCGAGTGGGTGATGGTGTGCGTATGCACCGTTGCGCCGTACGTACCTGAGGGTTGATCGGGATGTTCACATCCTGATCCATGCGCCATTTCATTTGGAGCATTTCCGTTAGTTGGGCTAGAGAATTCTGAAGCCGATCTATCCTATCCATGTCCGCCCCACGCGGGCGGACATGCACGGTGTTTGCAGATTCCCCACCTGGGAATGCCGCTGGAGTACTGTAGTTGATCGTTCTGTGATCATCTGTACTGCTTGATAGGGGACGGGTATCGACCTTGCCATCGCGTCGGTCGACGTTTCGGGTACGCCCTTCTAATGCGTCGTCGCCCTCGTTGGCGTTGACACTCAAAGGCGTTGGCTCTGCCAGTGTATCGTCACCGGCAGATTTCCCTCCATTGTCTGGTGATGTCCATTCACCAGGCACTCGTGCGCTTTTCTTAGCTGCACGTTCTACGGCTCGTTGTAGCGTATTGGACCCTGGGGTCTGCCGACCCGTTAGGCATCTTAACATACTACGAGTGTACCGGGGGCTCGTTTCGTTGCCTACCATTTCAGGGCACATAACCTGTTGGTCTGAGAGTATCTGAGTAGATAGTTGAGGAAGCTTTAGGGTAGTTGACTGAGCAGAACAACGAAGTAACTTAATCCCGCTCTGTTGGAGAAAAAGAGAAAAGTCCCCGCCGATATATTAAGTATGGAAGGAAAACTACTTATATCGGAGTTGATCACGTGGGCTCACGTGATCGCGTGATACGCCCTGCGATGGCGCAGTTGTGACTCGATGACAGAGTCTGTACGTGCTAACAGCCGTCTTGGTCAGTCTCTTGCCGGTGTGGTGCGAAGGGTTCTTCATCACGTCGGGCTCTACCCGAGGTTCCCCCCCCTTAGAGCCTGACGTGGGGAAGAATATATCCATGCCGATTTGTTGCCAACGAGCGTCGGGGATTGGTAAACTGCGGAGGAAGCCGATCGGTGCGGCGCGCTTGTGGCGTTGGCATGTAGGGCAAGTGCTGACATATTGGTACACATCACGCTCCATGTGAGGCCAATAGTACGACTCCAGAAGTTTGGCGAGCGTTCGTTGGACACCGGAGTGACCACCGTTCGCAAAGGGAGTCGTGATGAATCTGAAGGAGTGGCCCCTGCAAGCTGTCGGGGACATACCAACAGTCATGGTACATCAAGAAGCAGTGCGGAGGGGAGTCCACTGTCCGGAATCGGCGTGCATGGCCAGATAGGTTCTCCGGTGGACTGTTGATGGTTAGTAAGATGTTTTGGCCAAAATCATCCGATGCGAGCGCTTGGGTCCAGTCTGCATCGGTTGGCATGTGCATCGTGATGGGCTTCTCCGTCTGCACAATGGCGGTGACCACGTCGATCTTGGCTTGGCAGGTCGCACACTTGGGAGCGTAAGTCGGGTCGCGACTGAGGAAGTCGGCGATCGAATTCCATGTGCCGGGGAGATATTCCACTGAGAGATCGAACTGTTGGAGGAACTCAACCCAGCCTGCTTGGCGACGTGACAGGTGGGGTTGTTCCTGGAGGTAGATCAGGGATTTGTGGTCAACAAACGTGCGGAATGGACGGCCGATGAGGTAATGGCGGTTGGCGCGTATGGATTTGACTAATCCCAGCAGTTCTTGTTCATGCACGGGGTATCGAGTCTCGGCGGGTTGCATCTTGCGGGAGTAGTATGTCATCGGGCGAAGTTGCGGAAGGTTGGCTAAGCCCGATTTGGTGGTTGGTAGTGGGTGAGGGTAAGGGAAATCCCCTTTGGCCGGCTGTGCCAGCCATCCGCCGTAGGCGTAGCCCGATGCGTCCGTGAACAAGTAGGTGTCGAGCGCTGGGTCGAAATACACTAGGGTGGGTGCCAAGGAGCATAATTCCTTTAAGCGATTGAACGCTCGGTCCTCCTTGTCACTCCACTGCCATGGGTGGTTGCCGGACTGCAGATTCGTTAGTGGTAGGGCAATCTGTGCATACTCGGGGATGTATTCCTTGACATAGTTGACGAGGCCCATGAAGCTAAGGAGCTCCAGGGAGTTGGTCGGGTGAGGTCATTCCCGAACCGCGGTCACCTTGGAAGGGGCGATACTCAGGCCATTCTTGCTGACTCGGTGGCCGCAGAACTCGACTTCGTCAACCGCCCATTGACATTTGCTGGGTTTGACGTGAAGGCAATGTTCCGCCAGGGTCTTGAGGATCTCGTTGACGTGCTGAATGTGCGAATTCATGTCGGTGCTGAATATGAGAATGTTGTCGAGGTATGAGATCACGTAAGCGTCGTACTTGTTGCCCAAGAGTTTGTTGGTTAGTTGCTGGAATGTAGCAGGTGCACTAGTTAAGCCGAAAGGTAGAACATTGTATTCAAAATGCCCAAAACGTGTTCGGAACGCTGTTTTCTCCCTATCTTCCAGTCGAATCATGATGCAGTGATACGCGTCGCGGATGTCAATCGCGGTAAATACCCGCATGTTGACAAGCCTGTCGCGCAGTTCTGAGAGGTTCGGAAGTGGCATGGCATCCTTGTGGGTCATCTTGTTCAGTGCCTGGTAGTCAATGCAGCAACGTAAGCCGCCGTCCTTCTTTGTGACAAATAGGACGGGCGCGCCCCACGGGCTGCGAGAGTGTGAGATCCAACCCTTGTCCATTAAGCGCAGCATCTGCTGGCCGAGCTCGTCCAATTCGTCAGGGCTCAAATGCCGGAGTGGCTGCATCACGGGCTTCGAGCCGGGTTTGAGCCGAATGGTGAAATTGTCTTTGCCTTGGTCCAGAGGCATGCCTGACTGTTCGGTGAATAGCGTCATGACGTATTTCTCTAAGGTCGATCGGAGTGGATGGTCGGCCGGCAGTGCCTCTAGCGGGTCCTCTTGATCTGCCGTCTTGGCTTCGGCGTTGGTGTGGCGGCGTTCCTCCAAGATTGCCCTTTTCTTGGCGTCGACCGTCCGTACGAATTGAGCCTCTATGACTGGAATTGCATCTACAATGTGTACCTCGAAGACTCCAGTGATCTCGCCCTTCTTCATCAATCGTTTCCATTGCTTGGCCGTGTAGATTCCTTCTGCATTGAGTGCTGGCTTCGCTGGCTGGAATCTGCGGGGCCGTATCTCTCGTGGGGAGAGCAGGCGGGCTACGCACGCGGACGGTGCTTCCCAATGGCGATTAGTCGATTTGGCTCGAAGGCTGAGGGTTTGGCCGTCATGGTAGAACGTCATCATTGGGAAGCTCTCTTGGTCGAAGAGCCCTCAGACGTCCAATCCCAATATGAATGGTAAGCCGAGTATGACATTGACCCTGAGCGGTGCGACCATGAACGGTACGGTGTCTTCCCGGTAGGTAGTCTTCTCCTCGGTGAACACTGCGAGGTCCCCACAGGTCATCTTCGTTGCACCGTAGTTTCCTGCTCTATCGCTGTTAGCGTGTACAGACTCTGTCATCAAGTCACAACTGCGCCATCGCAGGGCGTATGCTACGCCACTACGATGAGTCACGCGATCACGTGCAAACCACGTGATTAACTCCGATATAAGTAGTTTTCCTTACATACTTAATATATCGATGGGACTTTTCTCTTTTTCTCCAATTGAGCGGGATTAAGTTACTTCGTTGTTTTGCTCAGTCAACTACCCTGAAAGCTTCCTCAACTACCTACCCAGATACTCTCAGACCAACAGGTTATGAGCCCTGAAATGGTAGGCAATGAAACGAGCCTCCGGTACACTCGTAGTATGCTACGACGCCTAGCGGGTCAACAGACCCCAGGGTCCAATACGCTACAACGAGCTGTAGATCGTGCCGCTAAGAAAAGTGCACGAGTGCCTGGTGAATGGACATCACCAAGCAATGGAGGGAACTCTGCCAGTAATGATACACTGGCAGAACCAACGCCTTTGAGTGTCGACGCCAACGAGGGCGACAACATATTGGAAGGGTGTATCCGAAACATCGACCGACGCGATGGCAAGGTCGAAACCCGTCCCCTATCAAGCAGTACGGATGATCACAGAATGATCAACTACAGTACTCCAGCGGCATTCCCAGGTGGGGAATCTGCAAACACCGTGCATGTCCGCCCGCGTGGGGCGGACATGGATAGGATAGATCGGCTTCAGAATTCTCTAGCCCAACTAACGGAAATGCTCCAAATGAAATGGCGCATGGATCAGGATGTGAACATCCCGATCAACCCTCAGGTACGTACGGCGCAACGGCGCATACGCACACCATCACCCACTCGCAACGACGGGTTCGCTGCACCATGGACAGAGTACAATCAGGAGATTGGAGCTCAACAGGAATACCAACTTTCTCCAATCAAACGCCGCCCTACGTCACCGACATCGAGCATACACAGCGTGACGACCAAAATCGTCAACAGTCGAGGTGCGAAGGCTTTCGTGGATGGAACGCTGAAAGATATTGGGTCCTACAATGGAGAATCCAATATGGTCAAACTTCGAACGTTCATTGACAAGATCGAGACAGTTGTGAAGTACAAAATGGTTCCGCCCGAGTTTCTCGTAGATTTTGTGGCTGCGAAACTCACAGGATGGGCATACACTTGGTGGCAGTCGCTCTCCCCAAGTAAAAGGAACAAAATTATGACGTGGCATGACTTTGAAGACGTTGATTCAGGCAGAACCAACACCGGTCTTAGGTCCGCCCTTCTGGCGCGCTTCGCGCCACAAAACCACACAAGAGATTTGCTGCGGAAATTACGGGAATTGCGTCCCAAAGGCCGCATGGATGAGTACGTCACTCAGTTTAACATGCTGGCATTCTCTCTGCCGAAGACACCGGATTACGTCCTTCAGGATTACTTCATTAACGCGCTAACACCAGACCTTGCGGCCTTGGTTCAGGCTAATGAAGAAAACATAACTGATTTGAGCAGTTTACAGGCCGCCACATCCAGGATCGCTGCCAACATGGCTAAGAAACCTAGCGGGACCGCAACGGATACGCGACCAGGTGCCGCATACACTGACGCCTCTAAGAAACAAAAGGGTGGCAAGACCCACGGGGAGAAGTCAACGACCGGCAAGAAGGACAAGGAATCCACTCCATCAAACAAAGGCCAACCACACAAGTCGGGTTGTTGGACCTGTGGAGACCCTAAACACCGGACACAGGAGTGTCAAGTGTTAAAGAAGTTCAAATCCGAGTTGGAGAAGAACAAGATGAAGGAGTCGTCTGATGGTGCTGTTAGCACAAATGCTGTGGAAGCATTACATGTCTGGGTCCGCCAAGAACAACTGTATGAAGCCCTCATCGACTCTGGCGCTACGGACCACATGACACCTCACAAAGAGACCTTGGATCACTCAACCGTGTATAGTGATGTCAGAGCTGTTACGCTTGCTGACAAAACATCACTACCCTCTACAGTTCGAGGTACGGTACGAGTAGAAGTTAACGACTATCCGAATCCGCTCGAGTTGGGCGGAATCCTGCATGTGCCAGGATTACGACGAGATCTCGTATCGGTAGCGAAATGTAACGATCAAGGCGTTGACGTGCTCTTCAAATCGAATGGAGACGTCATTTTCATGTGAGATGGCAAAGATATCGCCAAAGGCGTACGCCGCAACAATGCATATTACCTGCAAGGTACGCTACTGTCTGAAAGTCTGTCGTCAGATTCAGAAGTATGCACGGTTGAAGTCTCTCCTACACTCGCTCATGCTCGTCTTGGACACGTTGGCAAACACGTCCTGGAGAAGATCGCTTCGGTTACGGACGGTTGGTCCGTAGTGGGGGATCTAAGTGACTTCAAACATTGTGAAGCCTGCGTGCTAGGAAAAGCCGCTTGTCTTCCATTCTCCCTTGGTAATGTGGAAGCCAGGGAGATCTGTGAGCTGATTCATTCAGACCTACAGGGACCATTTCGTATCCCTGGTTATGAAGGATCACGCTATTTGCTGGAGTTCATTGAACACGCATCCAGATACGTGACTGTTTTCCCTATTCCTTCAAAGGATTCAGCAGTCATACTCGAAAAGTTGCTCATCTACAAGGCTTGGATTGAGAAACAGACTGACCGACAAATCAAGATTCTACGTACGGATCGAGGCACCGAATACTTTGGCGAGGTTCTAGAGTACCTATTGAAAAATGGTATCACTCATCAAAAGTCTGCAGCCTATTCGAGTCAGCGAAACGGGATTGCCGAACGATGGCATCGCATGGCGCTGGACAGGGTCCGCGCCACCTTCGCGGATACGAAACTACCTCGAAGATTCTGGCCTGCTCTACTGGTAGCGGCTGGTTACATCTATTCCCTTACATACAACCGCATCAACAAGAAGACGCCGCATGAAATACTGTTTGGTCGGCGTCCTGATGTCGCCCATCTTCGGCGTATTGGTTGCGTGGCGTATTCCGTTCAAACAAGAAAAGGACAAGATGAAATGGGAAATCGAGCAAAGAAGGCTTACTTGGTAGGCTATGCTCAACCCACAGGTACCAAGGGGTATCTGGTATGGGATCCTGTTACTGACAAGTGTCACGAGACGTGATCTCCAAAGAAGACTTGGGACTCGAACCCAAATATCAGCAGGATCCAGCACATCTTGACCTTCTAGATGAGGAGAGTCAGGAGGATGACGTCGAATACGCCGTGGAGGCGATCATCGACGAGCGCCGCAGTAAGGTGCACACAAAAGAGTACTTGGTTAAGTGAGAGGGATATCAAGAACCTACTTGGGAGTCCCAACTTTCACTATTCGATACTACCGCATTGGATGACTGGGAGAATCAAGTAGCCGCGTATGATGTCGGCACACGAAGAAATGACCCCATCGCTGCATACGCCGCCCACGCGCGGACTCAAGCAACGATCAACGAAGACGCCATGATATGGAAGCAAGCGATGAAAACCACTCAAAAGGAGGAATTTCTCAAGGCTGCACGCATTGAGTACCAATCCCTGGTCGACAACGGCACATGGGAGCTCACCAAGCGCCCACGTAACAAGCGCGTGATCGGAACAACATGGGTCTTTCGAACAAAGGTCAATCCCGATGGCACCTTTAACAAGTTCAAAGCCAGAGCAGTGGCTCAAGGCTTCTCTCAACAACCTGGTCGCGATTTTGGTGATACATATTCACCTACGCTACCATTCACAGCGCTACGCCTCTTCCTGGCGTATTGTGTCCAGCACGGACTGGACATCCATAGCATGGACGCTGTCACCGCCTTCCTTAACAGCGATATTGACAAGGATATCTATATCGAGCAGTTTGAGGGATTCGAAGATCCGGATCACCCCAAAGGCGATTGGGTCCTGAAGCTACCGAAAGCTCTCTACGGCCTGAAGCAATCACCCCTTCTTTGGTATGAGACCTTGAAGACTGCACTGTTAAAGCTCGGCTACAAAACGGTTTCTGTATGCCCGTGTATCTTTTTCAAGTATGCGACAGACAACCGTACACCTCCGTCGAACAACAACTTGGTCCTTATTCTTGTCTTCGTCAACGATCTGCTTATTGCAGCAAAGGATCCGGAGATTCTGGCAAACAGCAAAATGGAGCTACATTCAAAGTTCAAGTTTACGGAACAAGGTCGCGTAACCAGTCACCTTGGTCTCGTCTACAAATATGACTTCGACTCTCCTGTTCGCACCCTCAAAATCTCAAATGTCAAATACATCGACGACGCTCTTGAACAATTCGGCATGAGCGACTGCCACCCCGTACGCCGTGTCAGCGCGTAACCAACAACCGGAGGATTCGACACCATTCACAAATCTCAAAATGTATCAGGAAGCAGTGGGGGTCCTCACTTGGGCCTCCATCACATGGCGATGGGATATCGCCACAGCAGTCGGTTACATTGCGCGCCACGTGGCCGCACCTACCAACTCCGCCTGGAACAATGTTAAGCGAATTATTTGAAGGGTACCCGCAACTACGCCCTCAAGTTTACATCCGAAAGAAATGATCCGCGTGGCCTACGCGTATTCACGGATGCAGATTATGCAGGAGAATCACCGACCGTATGTCCACTACGGGTATCTTGGCCCTTTACAATGGGTTTCCTGTTCTGTGGAAAAGCAGCAAGCAGAAGTGTACTGCCCAAAGTACGACCTAAGCGGAGTACATAGCTGCCAGCACCGGCCACAACAAAGCCAAATGGCTACGCCAACTCTTGGCGGAGGTTTTGGGACCTCAACCGGATTTCAAATCTCGACCGGTCCCTCTCCATGTCGATAATCAGAGCGCCGGGGCCTTGATTCAGTCTAATGCTATCAACCAACGCACCAAACACATCGACGTTCGGTACCATGCTATACGCGATTCGTTCGCAAAGCAAATTATCGAAATCATCGACACCAATACGGAAGATCAATTGGCAGACATCTTTATGAAGCCTTTCCCAGCTGTCAAACATCGAGACACTGTTCTGAAGATTACGAATGGGACTCATATATTTGATGAAAGAATACGCAATGAGGGCGCGTCTACGGAAGCACACCGAGCTCAAGTGTTACTCGCTGAATGTCAGGAGAATTACTCACAACGCTGGCTTACCCTGGCATCTACACCGCAATTGCGGAACCCGAAGCTATGCCCCCCCAGGAGGATGGACCTGCCCCTCCTCCATCATCCTCATCGCTTGAGGGTGAGCGTCGGCTTGGAGAGATCGGTGATCCCTCCAACTCCTCAGCTTCCCCCTCCTCCTCCTCCTCTTCCTCATCATTATAGGGAGCTTCCCGCTCCAGGATGTCCCACATCCTCTTCACCTCCACTGCAGACTTCTTGTCCGCAGTCTTCTTCTTCGCCTGGGCTTTACCCTTGCCCTTCCCAACTGCCATCTTCCGGCTCCGCCGGTCCTCTAGCACGGATCTCAATCCATCCAGCATCCCAGTCGCCTGTGCGTGACCAAGAGGCGTACCAGACCTCGCCCGGTCCTTCACCCGGTCTTTCGCCTGCTCGATGTGACGTTCAAGGACCCCTTGACGGTCCTTGCGGTGGAACTGTCGGGCATACGCCGCCGACATCGTTTGAATCTCCGCTCGGGACAACCCCGCAGCGGGTGCGCCTCCCACTGGCGCAGAGGGCACCACTGACGACGGCACAGCCGGAGCTGTGGTCGTCGCAGGAGCAGCTGCCTGCGGTCCCGTTTTTCTCGCCGTCTGCTTCGCCTTGCCCGAACCTGACAACTACACCGGCACATAGTTAGAGCATACGCCTCATTTGCGCGGATCTCATAGACGTGCCCTCGCCATTCCTCGTACTCTTCAAAATTATAATAAATGGGGGTGTTTGGGGGTGTGCGCGGGGGTGTGTAGTAAAAGTCGCTAGAGCAACTCTCTCACTGACAGACTGACAGGTCTGAGTGGGGGTGTTAGCACGTACAGACTCTGTCATCGAGTCACAACTGCGCCATCGCAGGGCGTATGCTATGCCACTACGCTGAGTCACGCAATCACGTGCAAACCACGTGATCAACTCCGATATAAGTAGTTTTCCCTACATACTTAATATATCGATGGGACTTTTCTCTTTTTCTCTAATAGAGCGGGATTAAGTTACTTCGTTGTTTTGCTCAGTCAACTACCCTGAAAGCTTCCTCAACTATCTACCCAGATACTCTCAGACCAACAATCGCCCCATCGGACCTCCAGCGGAGTTGGAGAGGTGTAGGTCCGGAGGCCGTGCTTGGCTGCCCAAGTGTCGCTGAGGATCAGGGTGTTACACCCGGTATCAATTAATATGCGGGCAAAGTGCCCTTGTATCTATTGGAATGTTGAGACTTGCGTACTCAACGTTTGGTCCTTACATTAGATCCTTACTTGGATTCTCCGACTAGAACGCGTGACCACCATACCGGTAATGCTAAGAGCTGAATTGGATCACGTGTGATCACGTGATTGGAGAAAAAGTAGATTAGAACGCTCGAAGCGAGACATTACCGATAAGACTTTAAGACAAGAAATACATTCACATACATTACATCTCCGTGCATCTGTCAACGCTACATCGTCGACTGCATCGCAGAAGTCCTCTGTAACCCCCTCTTACAAAGTATACTGGAGGCCACATCTAATTCGGCCAATCCTCTGCAATTCCGATAAAGTACTGGAAGTGCCGATATCTCCAATAGGTTATGAGCCCTGAGACCGGTCAAACTCGAATCATTCTCCCTTCGTAAAACCTGTAAACTACAAGTCTTCCGTCGAAATTTAAGTGCCAAGAAAGTACCGAGCACACCGTCAAGATGCCTACTGCAAGATCTCCCATTCAAGGAGTGCAGACCCGCCAACAAGCCCGTCAAGCCACACGAGAAGCCCAACGGGGTCCTGACGCTGAAGAAGACGTTAATATCAATGTCTCGATCTACCATGATTCCCACGACGCAGATGCCGATGTGGATGAGATGAATCATAGAGAAATTCATGCAGAATCGGCAATAGTACCGTCCAAAGTACCGACTGACATTGTCATGGAAATTCTGCAGAGGTTCAAGATGGAAATCAACAAAAAGCTCGACCATCGGATGGACAGGTTGGAGCGGACTTTATTGACTAGTTCAAACCCTCTCGCTACATCAACTTCCCATCAACAACCCGAAAAGTACAAAAAGCCTCATATCGGTGGTCATCCTATGGCCGTTTCACCGATGAGAAGCCCAAAAGCGGGCCTTGAGTACCCTTTTCTACATCAACACATTACTCACGGCGAAGTTGAAGCCCCAGTTGCCCCTCACTTTCGTCCGTCTTCCCCAACGGCGAGCACAACAACTACGAGCAGCAGAAAGAGCGATGATTGCGATGCACAACGTACATCATTCGCATACTTCAAATCTGCAATCGATGCAGTATCTACATTTGATGGGACGGGAAATCTCTCAAAACTCGCCGACTTTGTCGATCAACTTACTCTAGTCTCTCGCCTAAAACCTGTATCTGAAGAAGAACAACTCTCATTCATCTTCACGAAGCTTTCTGGCAAAGCAAAACAATGGTATCGTAATCACCTGAAAGATGCCAAACAAGGGATGGTGGAGCCCATCACGGATTGGGAATCCTTCAAGCCTCCCTTCCTCTCGCATTACCAACCAACCGATTACGAAGAAACTTTGCTCACCCAACTTGAAAGACTCTGACAAGGAAGTCATTCCATCTCACAGTACAATACCTCATTCACGCAGATCACAAGTCAAATCCCCTTGAAGGTGCCGTTCGAAATCTACAAGTGGTTTTACCTTTGCGGAATGAATGAACATCATGCAGAGCTCGTCAGAACTCAAAGTTTCAAGGATCTCCATGGCCTCATGGCAGCTGCCAAGCGTCTGGATAACGGAAGTAACAAGAGTAACCAAAACAACAATCGTTTTGCCAAAAAGAGCGAAAACATCGCGCTCGAAGCCCAACCTTCAAAGAAAGACAGCTCAAGTCACAAGAAGACCGACGCAAAGAAGACCACAGACTCGAAGAAGAGACAGAACTTCCCATGTTGGTTATGCAATTCGAATGAACATACCCTATTCAATTGTCCCCTCAAAGCCAAGGCAGTCGAAGCCTTAAAACCCGCTGCTAATGCCAACATTGCAAAAGCACATAACGCCACTACATTGGCTTACCTGGATTTGGGCTGCTCACAGCACATGACGAATGACATTTCCATTCTCGAATCCTACAAAGAGCACTCAACGCGTGTCAGATTTGGAAATAACGCCTTTCTCGATGCCGAAGCGAAAGGGAAGGCTATCTTGAAGCTTCCGGATGGAGATGTACCTCTCACTGATGTTCTCTACGTTCCGAAACTTGCCAAGACTCTCATCTCGGTCTCCGCACTCGCCAAAGATGGAAAGAGAGTCACCTTTGAAGATGAGAGCGCTATCATTCAAGACTGCAATGGCACTACAAATGACATCACCATACCTCTCGTTCGAGGAATGTATCACATCTCGCCAACTCCGATGGCTTTCGCTACTCAAACTCGCTCGAGGATGAACGCGTCCAATGTACCGACACACGCGTCGAAAAATACATCTACGGAATTGACAAAATGGACAAACGCGTCCAATGTACCGACACACGCGTCCGATACATCGATTCAAGCGTTCAACCTGTCAACAGACGCTATCGGTATCTCTCTCACACGTTCTACCCCGCTCCAAGCCACAAACCCGACCATTTCAGTGTCGGGGCTGACCGCCCCTAATTGGGGCTGGTCAGCCCCATCGGGGAACGTCAGCCCCATCCTCACTGAGGATGCCCCCCCCCCCAGAGCACCGCCCCCTCGGTGCTCTCGGAAAGGAGGGGGGGGCACGCACCCCTGCAGAAGGGGCCGACAGCTTTAGCACTGCCTCCGCTGCTGCTTCAGCGGCTTCTTCTGGGGCTTGTTCTGGTCCCTCTTCTCCTGTCAACGAAGGAACCCTCTGGCATCACCGATTGGGGCATCCTGGCACTCACATCATGAAGCAACTCAAGCTCCCAATGACCAACGAAGTCTGCAAAGGTTGCGAGTTTGGTAAGCACAAGCGCTCACCATTCAACGGTACGATGACACGGTCCAAGACGCCACTCGATCGCCTACATTTCTACCTAAACGGTCCGCACATACCCACAGTTGGCGATGAGAAATATGCCCTCGTTGTGATCGATGACTATTCACGCTTCACATGGATCTTCTTCTTGAAGACAAAGAGCGAATCTACTGCAAAATTGATTGAATTCATCAATTTCATCGAAAAACAGACCAACGAAAGGGTCAGACGACTTCATTCCAATCGAGGGGGGGAGTTTGTCAATCACGATCTGAAAGAATTCATTTTGAAAAAGGGCATTCTGCACGAACTCACCGCTGCAGATTCCCCACAGTCCAACAGTGTAGCTGAAAGGTTCAACCTCACCCTGTTCAACACCATTCGTTCATTGGAAGACTCATATGGCATCCCGAAACAACTCTGGACCGAGTTAGCGGCTACATCAGTCTACTTACGGAATCGCCTACCCCACAAGTCCAATAACAACATTTCGCCGTACGAACGGCTCAAAGGCGAAGAGCCCTCACTCTCTCACCTTCGTGTGATTTGGGCCGATGCCTTCGTGCATCTCGTCAAGAGAAAACAAGTCTCAAAGTTGGCACCGCGCGCCACACGTCTCAAACTCATCGGTTACGAATTTGACGGCGCTTACCGCTGTTGGGATGACAACCGTCAAGAAATAGTCATTTCTCGCAATGTAACGTTTGACGAAACCTCAGCACTCGAACTAGCGAAAGACTACATCCTGCCCGAAGAACTTACGAAGTCAAAGAGATTCTCGACTCACACGATGGCCCGGAAGGCTCCGAATTCCTCTGCAAATGGCTAGGATTCGAAGACGGAGATAATACATGGGAACCGCTCGAAAATGTCAATCATTTGACAGCCTTCGCTGACTACATCAACGAGAAGACGGCGATTGCTCTTTCGGCTGCAAGTACCGAAGAACCCCAAACCTACAAACAAGCGCTCTCATCAGACTACGCGCTGAAGTGGACCGAGGCCATAAATGCCGAATTGAAGTCCCTTCATACCAATGAAACATGGGAAGTCATTAACCCCAAATCCTTACCGCACAATCAACGGCCCATCCGCACTAAATGGGTATTCAAGATTAAGCAAGACCTGAATGGTCAACCCCAACGATACAAGGCCCGGCTTGTAGTGAAAGGCTTCGAACAACGCTACGGCATCGACTACAACGAAACCTACGCTCCGGTTGCCAAGATTGCTACTCAACGTGTCCTTCTCGCTCTCGCCGCCAGTCTAGGCTTGAAATGCCATGAAATGGATGTAGTAACCGCATTCCTGAATGGGATTGTTACCAAGACCATCTTAATCTATGCCCTGAAGGCTCTGGCTTTCCGCCCGGGACCATCCTTCGACTCCGAAAGGCCCTTTACGGTCTGAAACAAGCCCCGTGCGAATGGTACTCCCTACTTCACAAAGAACTGACTTCTTTGGGATTCAAGCGCCTGGCAAATGACAATGCCGTCTACATCAGAACTCTACCTGAAAGTGACTCACCGCAGTACATCTCCGTCTACGTCGATGATCTTCTCATTTTTGCAAAGACCAAATTGGAAATCTCGTCAATCAAGACATCCCTGCACAACGAGTTCAACATGACAGACCTAGGCAAAGTCAGCCACTACCTAAGAATGAGAGTTCGACACAACTACTCAAGGCACGTCATCTACCTTGATCAGGAGTCATATGTAAATGACATCCTCGAGCGCTTTGGTATGCAAGATTGCAAGCCCGTCAACACTCCGATGGACCAGACCAAGCTCGAACCCTATGAAGTCGAAAATACAAAGACTTCACCTAACCCGCAAGAAGGAGAATATCGCGAAATCGTTGGTTCTCTCATGTACCTGATGATATGCACGCGTCCTGACATCGCTGTTGCAGTTAGTATACTTTCTTGCTTTGCAAGCAACCCTTCGCCTCAACATCTGCAAGCTGCAAAGCGCGTTCTTCGCTACCTACAGGGAACATCAGATTACAGCCTCTGCATCAGCGGAAATAACGTCACCCTTCACGGCTACAGCAATGCCGATTGGGGAAACAACATCATTGATCGACGGTCAATCACTGGCTACCTTTTCTACATTGGAAATGCAGGCCCCGTTACTTAGGCTTCGAAGCGCCAACCCACCGTTGTTCTCTCATCTACCAAAGCTGAATACATGGCACTTTCCTTCGCCACTCAAGAGACAATTTGGCTTCGCTCACTTCTGCAAGAACTCCAAATCCCCGAATATCTCGATGAAAATGCTCGATCTACAACGATCTACGAAGACAATCAGTCATGCATCTCGTTGGCAATGAATCCCATGCATCACGCCCGTACCAAGCACATCGACATTCGACATCACTTCATTTGTGATCACATCGACAAGGAGATTCATCTGGGGTACTTACTCACTGCTGAAATGGTAGCCGACTCACTTACGAAGCCTTTACTGGCCCCGGCATTCAAATACCATCGCGAAAGCATGTGCATCAAGCACTACGACAACACCATCACGCCAATGACGAAAGCGTCCATGACGGAGCTCCTGAATGAGTGAAATTCCATCATCGCGGATCGATTGCTTGGACAGGGGGTGTATTGGAATGTTGAGACTTGCGTACTCAACGTTTGGTCCTTACATTAGATCCTTACTTGGATTCTCCGACTAGAACGCGTGACCACCATACCGGTAATGCTAAGAGCTGAATTGGATCACGTGTGATCACGTGATTGGAGAAAAAGTAGATTAGAACGCTCGAAGCGAGACATTACTGATAAGACTTTAAGACAAGAAATACATTCACATACATTATATCTCCATGCATCTGACAACGCTACATCGTCAACTACATCACAGAAGAGCTCTGTAACCCCCTCTTACGAAGTATACTGGAGGCCACATCTAATTCGGCCAATCCTCTGCAATTCCAATAAAGTACTGAAAGTGCCGATATCTCCAATAGGTGTGTTGACTTCGGGTTCTCCTACTGCGGGGCTTTCTCCTGCCATTGGGCTGTTTCTGGTGCTACGTGCCATTGTTGTCGTGTACGGGGTGGTGCTACCATGTAATAATACTAGGTCTGTTGCAAGAGTCTAGTCTTCTATTCGGGAATTCCCTATCTCTAATTCTACTGTAAGATCTCTAAGTCTTGAATATGCCCTCGTCGGAGTATTCCTACTTTTCTTCTGGACCGCGGGGCAGTCCCGGTCACGTGATGGCCATCTGTGGTCATCCCTAAGGTCTAGTATCCTTCGGGATGCTGACGCTAGCATCCATCTCGCGCAGGGCCCTTCCCGACGTGTATCTAGGCTTAGGCTGGCAAGCCACGCCTTATTACAAAGATGTTTGGCAATTGCAGGTGCCAGGTCCTCAGGTCTGGTTGTTTCTTATTTGCAATGGCTTTTGAAAGAGAAATGAATTCGTAAAAGGCACGTCTCTGTTATGTGCTTTTTGAGAGGGTAATAGACTAATAGCCTATTACACACAACTCTGGAGCGCGTCACAAAACACATTCTCAAAAAAGATTTCAAAAAAGCTGTTTCGCAGTTATCATCCTTTTGAAATTTATTGATGGACAGAGAAAGACGCCATCTCATTTTGAAACTCAAAGTACATTGCAAGGTACTTTGAGATTGCCCACTTTTTTTCTGAGCTTTACATGACTATCAGCTGAAAAGTTTCATGTCATGGGATGTTGCGGGTTTTGGATCTAGTTGGTTCCATCCAGTTACTTTTTATCACCTGCAAACTCAAAGTACCTCTAACCTCAAAACGTGCTTTCAAAAATCACCAACTCAAGTCATACAGCTTATGTAAAGCATGTCTCGATGCAGTCTCAAAAGTCAAGTTGGAAAAAGTGGTGAGCTCGCTTTTGAAAGGGCCTGCTCGCATCCTTGGCTTGTTTGTGCAAGCCTTGGCTTGTTTGGCTCGATTGCCAACCTTGTTTGTGCAAGTCTCGGCTTGTTTCGATCGATTGCCAGCTTACAAAGCAATTGCAAATCAATTAATGTTTTGCTTGTGTAAAAATCCCCCGGAAATCTTGGCGGTAAGACTCTGTCCTTTCGTCCAGAGAATATATGAATGAATTGTATTACGGAACGGGTATCGATATTTATACTGATTACGAGGCACCAGCCAGGTGTGGAGTGAGATTAATGAGGGGACGCATGTCCAATGCCAAAAAAGATTGAAAGGGAGCGGAAGCGTGGAGGCGAACGTTGAAAACAACATATTGTCCATCGGATCGGAACAAGTTGATGCGAAGTCTGAAGGTATAACAGTAGGGAAATTGCTTGTTTTGTCTTCATTCGCCGTATCCAAAGACACGGTCGACAAAACTCTCGGTGACATTCCCCACCGGTTCCTCGCAACTCCACATTCGGCCTACCATCATCACATCATCCGAATTGTACGGATAAGATGAATCAGTATAGTAACCAGCAGGCGCCGGGTTAGCGTGCTGTGGCGGCTGGTGCCGCTGCCGTTGCTGGATCGCAGCAGGCATGCGTTGCGGGTGATGATTTTCGTATGCGGTCTGATGTCGTTGCTGTCGAGGTTGGGCAAAGTTTTGTGTTGCAGGATGACCGTGATGACGGATGGTGTGGTGTGAGGTCGTGTCCTGTGAGGAATCGGCATTTCGAGAGATCGGAGACAGTGACGAACGAGCAGAAGGCGAAGAGGTGTGCGCATATGAGGCGCGCTGCTGCTGCTGCTGCTGCTGGGCCTGTGGATGGTACGGTTCGCTTGTGACGCGGTCATAGTGAGACTCATGGTATATGTTCCTTTGCGGTTGTTGACCATGATGCTGGGACGGTGCGTCATAGGAAGATCCATGAACCTGCGGTTGACAGTGATCCGGCGTTTGTAACTGTTGGTGGTTCACAGATGCGTTCTTGTAGAGGGTCATGTGCGGTTGCGTCTGCGCCGCTTGCTGTTGTTCCTGTTGCAAGGGAGACACCGGCCCCATATCAGCAGTAGATGACATTGAGTAGCCAGCATAATGTTGTTGCTGCAAGGAGGGAGAGGATGTGATCGGGGCAGAGGCTCTTCCACCAACATTCAAAGCCTCCAATCCTTGCAATAGCGCAGCAAGATCCACGCCAGGTGGAATACTCCCATTACGCGTTTGTGTGTCCAAAAACTCTTGCAAGAGACCTCGAAGCATGTTGGGTGCCAGCGGGTTCGTCGTTGTCGTCGTCGGATCTTGTTCCAAACTTGGCGGGGTTGGCGATGCCAACTTGCTTGGCACATACGACATGGCGGCTGGGTCATGCGTGGACATGGTGACGTTGCCTTCGTAGGCAAAGGAGGGAAAGTTTGATGTAGGGTGCATACGGCCGATCATGTACGAACCGGACGTAGGGTGAAGCGCATTCGACGACGAAGGGTACATAGGAGTGTCCGAGTCACCTCTTCGCCGTTTGCCCTTTTGCAGGTATATGAGTTGAGGTGGGGAAGGTGGAGGTGCTGACGGTAAACATGGCGGAGATGGCACCCCGTCGGTGGGACGTTGATGGGATTTGTATAGGGTTGTCAAAGAAGACTCACTCCGCGAGTGCACAGAACGCAACGTGTCGTTAATTAACGTTGGCGTCCACGGTGATATCGCAAGAACACTGTCAACAGACACTTGGCCGGACTCAGGCGGCGTAGCCGGTACCACTGGTAAGGCCGAATCGTTGTCAGGCTGCTGCTGCTCTTGCTCCTGTCCGCCGTCAGCTCCACTAGTGGACCTTTTGTGTGGCGGCGGGACGTCTCGAAGGGTGTGCCGCTTGGTTTTCCTTACAACTGATACCGGTGTCGGTGTCTCACCGTCTTTACCCTTATCCTTTTTTCGAATCCGTGTTCGAATGACGTCCTTTTTCATACTGACAGGTCGCTCAACTCCGTGTAGTTTGAAAAACAATCCGCAAGCGTTGCACAGGGGCTCACCCTTGGCGTCTCTACGCCACAGCGGTGTTTTGTCGGTTCCGCAGTTTGAGCATGTCGAAGGAGGAACATACGCGGGAGTCGATGAGGTACGTCGGGAAGGCTGTTTTATGGGTGGACCCGATGCTTTGGAAATCGATGATTTCGAGGCGGAAGTCGATGCCGATTTTGTAGAGTCTTCATCAGACGTCTGAGCTGCTGGTAGCGATGTTGCTTGTGTCGCGAACTCATGCGAGTCGGAGACCGCTGACACTTCTGTCGAAGCGTGCAACGACCTCTCATCCACAAGATGAGCGACCGTGGGTACAATCTCGCTTAGCGATACAATGGAATTCACTGAAACGTCCATCTCTCCGGACTGGGACTCGTGAAAATAGTCGGGATTGTAAGAAAAGTCAAAGTCCGGATGAAACCCATCTAAACTCATTGGAGACTCCACAACATCATGTTGACTGTGGGGCACGGTAATTGCGGGAAACGAGTAGTCGAGGAGCGGCACGGACATCGAAATGTCATTGTATGTTGGCTGCAGAGGGAAAATCTGATCCGCACCTGGGCCTCCGACAAGCCTGTTGTCTCTACTGACGCTTGATCGTGTGTCCTCAATTGATTCCGGTTGTGGTAGCATGCGCTTGTCCGAGCCAAATCCGTGAGGCGAAGCAGTTGTAGGGTGATTACTATGAGCATTTGAGTTGCGATGCGAGGAATTCGATTCCGGTGTTGTAACGTTTGGCCAAGCGGTATGGAAGTTGGTGGAGGTTGGTGATGAATATGGATTATGAGAACTGCTTCCCGACCAACTTTGGGCGGTCGTTGAAGAGTTCGACAGTGATCTCAGTTCTCCGGCCTCGGGATGATGAGGACCGTCATCACGAGACTCCTGTGGTGGCGGTTGGCTGTCTTTCTGCAAGTCATCCCGTGGATACGGATGAGCGAGTATGAAGGGAGGACAGCACCATGCAGTCGAAAGAAAAGAACGCAATTCTCTCATCTATCAATGCTTTACCTTTTTGAGTGATGTATGAGGTTCTCTCTCCTGTTCCTGTTGCGGTTGTAGTTGCGGTGACTTGTGCTGTTGCTGTCGCTGTTGCTGTTGGGCTGTCTTTGTCAATTGCTTGTGCATAAGTCTCCATGACATGTTTTCGAGGCGCTGGCCGTCAGGCAGGGCATGTTTGGCCTTCGCATAGAGTGTCCATAGTTTGTGACTACTATCGTCGATGCTGTTTGACGTCCTTGCTGCGTGTGGCGAAACGAAATCTGATGTGTGTGATGGCAACATAGTGCGCCCGGGAGAGGAGGGACAGAACGAGCAGGAAGGATTTGGTGGAAAACTATCAGCGCTGTGTATGTAATATATGTCAACAAGAGCCTTCAAGTTTGGTGCTGCGTTATTCAACGTTATACTGATGTGCGATGCGAGTAGGACAATAATGAGCGTGGGAACACGGGGCGAGCACGCTGGGTTTGGGGGGCGTCAACGTGTCTGCGGCGGCTGGATGCACCACGCAATTGAATGAATGACAGGATAGATACACACACCGCTATCAGACAAACGGCGGGAAAGGGAGGAAGGCAAGCCCAAAGCGGATAGGCGGTGGGAATTCTACCTAATTCAACTGAATTACTTTTAACTATTGAAAGTCGTGCCGATCGACGGGAGGCGAGTGGGCTGGGCGGGCGGGCAATAATGGGAAGACAGAACGGATCATGGAAAAGAAAAGAAAGTCTCGCAAAGACGAAGACAAAGAGCGCACGCGAGAGATAACGCAGTTTGGGAGACGGAGATGCCGTGCTAGATTTAGGTGCGATCGCACCCGTCAATTCAAGCGACTGACTGCGCCATCGATCTGCTCCAGTCATTTTCGTAGCGCGTTGCAGCAAGGGGGCTGTGTGTACCTGTGCGACAATCCTTTATTCACGTGCAAATGTCGGCAAGTGGGTGAATGACGCTTTCACGTGCGACGCGCTAAATTCTTTTGCCTCCGAGTTCGTCCCGGCACATGTTAAATCTTCTCCTGCCCAGGGACCGACTGTAGGATAGATTTAGCAGGTCCCTGAACAGACCGTTGTGCGGTGAAGCCACCCAAACAAACACGCACTGGAAACGGCCACTGGAACCAGCGCCGCATAAATCGCACGAACTTGACAAGAATAATGCGTTGGAGCACCCCTGGCTTTTCATTCCCAGAACATTGGTTGAAAATGCGTGCGTTTGCTGCTGTGAATAACGCTTTTCAACTGGTGCAAGTCCTCCCAGAGAACAAAAAAAAAAAGGTAAAACAAATCATAATACAGAAATAGAGGGAAACTCTACACACAAGGGATGCATCCCGGTTTGTTTCTATGTAGCTACAGCGATGATTACAAAACTCATCATTCCCAAAAAGATAAATGATGTTAAATGTCGACATCGGAGTATCCGCGTGAATAGCATCCCAAGCCAAACCAGAGGCATAGCTTTTGTACGCGGATGTGCTCCGCTGAGTTCGTTGGGCTACAGCCACCTTGATCACGTCGCAAAGATGCGGCAAGCAACCTGTTCTTGCGAATATTTCCCGTAATTCCGATTGCGATATACAATCCACAGGCCGCGCTCGTCCGAGTTCTCTTCATGGGTGGCGCGGTAATATAGGACTGCTCTTGACCAACGGATATCGATCCAGAGAAGGCGTCCTCGTTCTGTGCCGAATATAATGGCGTTCTCGTCCAACGTCATCTGAACCCAGTCGATGGAACCGAGGTCGCCAGCGAGATCAAACAAATTGAACGAGTGAATGCGTTGCATTGTTGCAAGTTCGTAGACGTATACTTGGTGGCCCGTTCCGCACAGAACGATCAAATGCAGCCGGCTAAGCATGAGGTGAAGAATAAGGTTCTCATCCATGTCGTCTAGGAGGAGCGTGGCGTATTCGCTCTGATCTTTAAGTCTAATTACAACAATTGGGTGGATGCGGTCGCTGCTCCACGTTCGGTACGCAAGATAGTGGTCGTTTATAATGACCGCGTTCAGCGAATCGTCAATGTTATCAATGACGGCAAACGGCTCAACCAGCGGAACGTTTTCATCGGCTTCGTCTGCAGTACCGCACTGGCGATGCTGTGATGTTGAGGCGCGGGGCGGCATCAATATTGGAACATGTTCTCGGCTCGCAGTCGGAGGGCAATCGGGGCCATTGCCGCGCCCAACATCATCTTCTGCGCACTCGGGGACATGGAAAAGCGCAAGTGACGATCGCATGAGGTCGGAATCATACTGCTGAAAAGCATATATGTTGCCGCATAGCACGCCTTCCTCGTTGGATCCTTGCTCAAGTAGAGCACATACGTAATCTGAGTTGACACCACAGCGACGGAAGATGGTACAGTCAGAGGTCACGACCGCATACATCTGCGATCGGGCATCAGCGTCAATGCGTGGCTCTTCACCGATGTCTGTAGATTCAGTGTGTTCGGGCGACAGTTCCTGTCCGTCGAGCTGAATCGAAAACATTTGAGATTGTCGGATGTAGACAATACGGTTGTTGCAGACAAACGCGCGTCGTGGAGCTAGAACGGCTTCTCCCTGCTCGTCGCGCGAAGATACGAACGCTGTGATGAACTCGAAATTCGGCGATGCGGTGATGTTGCTGTTACTACTGCTCCCGGCCGTCGCGGGAGTGGAAGAAGTATCGGAGGTACCAGCGGTGGTAGTGATGATCGGGGTCGGGTCTTCGCGATCTGGTAGGGTATCAGAAGGACTAGCCAGAACCGGCACCTCCTGGGAATACATGTTGCGGATGCGCAGTGGCCGTGCCCACGCGTGGTAGGTTTCGAAGATGTCCTTCCATAGCTCCCCTTCCCGCCGACGTGGGAGGAGGTTCTGCGCGCATAATCGTTGAACCTGTGTAACACGCACATGAAATACGTCAGCACCGATGCGACATGCAGTAATTAATGAGCTCACAAGCACCGAGTTAACGTGCAAGACCAAAAAATGACCGAGTTCATTAGCCTCTTCCCTATTATGACTCATGTGGGACACCGCGCACTTTCTCGTTTTGTCATTACCTTTGGTTTCCAAAGATGCTCATCATGGCATGCCAACAACCCAAACCAGGTGCGACAAGTCTGCTGGCAGCGGGCGAGGGTGAGCATATCCAGGTAGTGGAAGACCAGAGGCAAAACATCGTTTGGCAGGAACGGTAAACTGTCGTCCAGCGGTCGCGGGAGTGGAATGTAACGTGGTCTCTGATAGGACATTGGTGTACTGTTTTTACGTGCTTTCCGACTGGGAAGGCGACAAATGGAATGTCGGGGAATGCCGAGTCGAGGAAGAGAAAACGGAGGGCAGGCGAGAGGGTTGCCTGTGTCTTCAACCTCTTTATAGCATCCACCAAACCCGCGTGGCATGTTGGGCCGCCCGGCAACCTGGAATGGGAGAACTAATTGGTGGTGGAGCCGGACACCTGTCCTCGGGTCACAGAACACACACCGGGGACACCTAATCACCAGGCGGAGACTGCGCGTCCATCGTCTTGGTGAACTTAGCTACCGGCGCACCGACCAGGTCATCCACCGGGTGGCCGTGTCAATACCATTGAGAAAATAGTGCAAGCACAAGTGCAACATAGCCGTAATATGGCATCGAAGCAGTATCGATACATTATATATTCACTCATCCGAGTTATCCATATGCAAGTAGGATTGATGAGTATCCCCCGTCCGAAATATGGGTGCATGTACTTGCAGAACTTGCTAGACCAATTAACTTGCGACCAAAATAGGACCTCACTGGAGTGCGGATGGATGCATCTATTTGACAGAACCTGCTGGATCAATCAAAATTCAATCCAAAATGAAAAGATAGAGGATTTTTGGAGGCGAGAATAAATATTGGTCGACCTGCCTCTTGATGCCAGCTGTAGCACAGGGTAACAGAGCTAGAAAAGAAAAAAAATGAGCACATTCGTCCATTGTAGAGTTTAGGCTTCAACGGGTGAGGTGTCGGCCAAGCGAAGGCACCATGTGAGCGTCCAGCAAAATCATGTTGCTCCGCCCAGGAGCCGAACCTGCGACCTTGGCGCTGGCATGTCGATCGGTGTTGCAATCAACGCAGCTGCGCCGGCCGACCTAATTCATCTATCTTACCATTGGCTTGCTCTGTTAAGTCGTGTTATCCGTGTCCAAGAGATCCCGCTCAGCTCAGCTCCCGTGCTTATTTTGACAGCCCTTCCCTGCCTTCCCATACCATCTTGGTCTTCCTACGTTGCATGTGCATTTCAGTGTCGATATCTAGCTCTCTTCATATCTTTCCGGGTCAGGCCTATTATACTTGGTAGCACTAGTCAGGTAAATACACAACTCAGCTGGAAAAACGCGGGAATCAAGACCAACATCAATTTCTTACGCAGATACTTCCTTTCATAGGTCTCAACCCGCCGTTGGACTCTTGCCGACAGTAACAAACCTTTTCGACACGATGTGGGATGCCGCCGCCTCATACGATGCCTCGGCAATGGAGCCGGCCGCGTACGACCCCGCAGCCGCATCTGCGGCATGTTATGGCACAGCAGACTGGAGCACATATCAGTATGGTGGGGAAGCAGCAGCTGGCTTTCTCGAAGCGCCGCCTGGGGTAGATCCTGCACCTCCCGGAGTTGACGAGCAGCAAGTTGCGTTGGAGCAGGGTACGTACGGCCTTCCGGCAATCGGCGTTTTACCAGATGCTCAATTTGAACTTATGGTCTTTCAGAGTGGGCGATACAAGCTCAGGAGTACGCCGATGCGGCAAAAGCAGACAATGCAGCAGGTTCTGCAGATCACCAAAGAGTTTCTAGCGAAGGGGGAGTACATGCGCCTGTGACAGCTACCTCTTCTCCGGATGCGGCGGTGGCGGCAGGGGGTTCGGCAAAGGGCCAAGAAGACCATTCGCAGTATCAGGGGTATGACTATACGGCATATGCCGGTAGCTATGGATATTATGGTCCTAATGCCGCTTATTATGGGAACAATGGATATCAGTACGGAGCGGGGCAGCAGGCAGGTTATGGTCAGGCGGACTACTATAGCTCGGCTTATGCTGCAGCTGCTGGTAAGTGGCGCCGCAATTTCAATCAGTTTGCCACTCGGTGAAAGTCTGATTTCGTCTCCCATAGCTGTGCCGAAGGAGATACATAACCCATTCGAAGATCTTGGCAAGCCGAAAGCCGACAAGGCTGACGAAGCGAAAGCGCCCCTCAACCGACGTGGCCCTGTTAGGCGGAAAATCATTATGCCAATTTCCAAAAAGATCTCAGAGGAACAAAAGCTGAAGTCAGCATCGAGCATAGCAAAGCAGAACAATGATTCGTCAACCCCAGTATCCGGGCAGGACTCAACAGCCAACACAACAGTGAAACCGGATAAAACGATGGTAAAGGAGGTAGATGCAAATGCTGAGAACATCATGAAAACTGCCCGAGCTGAGTCCGAGGGAGCAAAGGTTAGCATTGTTCGAGTGATCAGCTGTCATGTTTTCACATGATCTGTGCTCATAGAGTTTGTATTGTAGAACTTGAACAGCAGCACCGCTCCCAGTCGATCTTCTTCGGAGAAGAGCACGCAGGAGAAAGAGAACCTCCTTCAGGCTCACAATGCAGCTGCCCTCAAAGCGAGAGACGCTGTGGAGCGCAAACCAATCAACAACCAGTATGCACTCGAAATGGATAGAGAGCAGAAGGCAGCAACTATCCAAGAAGGTCAGTTACATTCCACAACTTCATCTCTCGTTCCTTGATAGTCATTTCTTTCCCCGCCTATACAAGAAGCACACATACTGACGCCTTTACGTATGTGCTGGTCTGTGTCACGATCAATGTTCCTTTTGGAATGAATCTTATTCAATCTAGGCGACAAAGATGATGATACCCCGCTATCGGACTCGGATACCCCGAAATTTCAACGGGAGAAGACCAATGTCTCGCAGTATCGAGCTGCATTGGTAAAAACGCCAGGCATCAAAGATCTGCGGTCCACTATGACCAGCAATGAGATGACCAGCCGCAGCGCAGCAGCGGAGGCGCTCGCTGCTGCAAAGGCTGCTGCTGCCAATATCATGCAGAGAGAAGGCTACGACAAGCGAGTAGATCACCGACGTGGTGACGATTGGCGAGCACCGCATCATCACAATCCTCGACGAGGTCGTGGACGTATGGGTCGGTTTAACCCAACGCGGTACACGAGGCATAGGTCAAGATCCATGTCACAGTCTCCTTCTAGATCCCGATCTCGCTCTAGGTCGCGGTCACACTCTAGATCTAGATCCCGAGGCCGCAATGACGCCCGCTCCATTTCACCTCGGCGCAGCTCCCGCTCTCCTCCTCCCCAATACGGTCGCCCTATGTCACCCCCTCGCCGAAAGACAGAGTGGTCGCACAATCGTAGGTCCAGCTCTCGCTCGCCACCTCCCCCTCCCCCTCTGAATCGTCGAGGACAGGACCCCGATACGGCAAAGTACTCCAGGGAATCTATGTCACCTATCTCACGGCAACGTGACCACGATCAGTATCGGACATATCATACTGGTGAGAAAAGTAGACGCAATCGCGATAGCCGTTATGGGGGGCTACCAGACACTGTAGTAGACCCGTATGCCATCGATCGAGAACAAGATTTCATTCCAGAGCTTTCTCCGGTATTTCCGGTGGACGAGTCAAAATCCTCCTCATCTCGCCACCGTTCATCGTCCCGTAAACGGAAACACGGGGACAAAAGGTCATCAGACAGCAGCAGCAGACGAAAGAGAAGCTATCGAAGTAGCCGTCACTCGAGCGGCGAAGCTGACGGAATTGAAAAGGAGGGAAAGGGAGATGATGGAACGAGGAGCAACCGTTGTAAAGATGAAAGCAAGAGCAAGCATCGCAGTAGCAGAAGTTCAAAGCGGAGACATCAGGATGACGATGACCATGTGGAGGGAGATGTCAGGGAAGGTGAAGATCGGCGTCACAGGCATCACCATCGGAGCAGCAAACATTCTTCTTCTCGAAAGCACAACGAAGAAAATACGCTGGTTTCGCCAAATTACAATGAAGATCGTGATGCCTACGAACGCCATGATCACCAACACATTACCTCCTCGTATCATGAGCATCAGTTCGGTGGCTATGAAAGACACTACGATGACGAGCGGTTGTCTCCACCACCCCCACCGCCGCGTGGCGAACGAAGACATTGGTGAAACATCGTAATGTCAGATGAGCTAGCCCTCTCTGCTCTGCCACCACTTTTGATTTGCCTTCGAAAACCATGATGCATCGCGGATCACAGCTCTCCATCGCTTTAGTGATGAATATCGCGTGGGAATGGATCTTGGGTTTCGAAAAGCTGCCAATTCCACTCGTCAATGGTTTGTTTCTTCATACTTGTTAGTTGTCTGATGAAGTAGTTCACAATCACCAGTGCGTTTTCGCTTGGCTCGGTTGCGTTTAATATTTTGCGTTTGAATGGAGGAAAGCTGATGCTGATACACATACACACAATTGTCTTTTTTGTGAATGAACGAAATCAAATATCGTTGCGCGAAAGATTCACAGCAGTAGGAATTCTTATTCTTCCTTTTGCCCCAGATTGATACCAAAACTAGGGACTCTCGTCGGTATGAATCGTCCAAAATCTCTAGACTGTTCAGAAACCATGCTGGCACAAAGATTTCCCGGTGTAACAAACGGATCTGGCCTCTCCAGATGATCACGCAACCTGTCCAGAAGCTCCGTCTCAAACTCTTCTAACTCAGCTGCGTTCGCCGCCACGGACGCTGGCTTGTACTCTTGCGGAGAAGCGGGTGACGCTCCTCTGACCAGCTCCATCAGAATGCTGAGAATGTCTTCGGTCGCCGAAGGTGCGTCTCTGGCACCCGCAGCTGCAATCCGACGCCGCATGTACCGGTGTTGCAGGTCTACCAGCATGGTGGATTTGTCAAGCTCCGACCTGAATTCCGATTCCAACTGTGCTATTGTGCTCCGCAAACTCATCGGAGCTGTCCGGGGCGGCGTTGGTTGATGTTCGGGACTGTCGTCTCCAAGCGGAATCAGCTCAGACGATAAGTTGCGGAACGAAACAAGCTGTTCCTCAGGCGCACTCGGGCAGTCCTGCAAGCCAGAAAATGAGGCCCCCTTTCTGGCAAATGCAGCAATTCTTACTCCTGGCTCGCCACATACCGTGGACTCCCAACCGAACCCATCCTCAGATTCGGCTTCATCCAGCTCATCATCGCTGTCGACAAGCGTTGCTCGCGCACCAGGAATCATAGGAGCCGCGTTCCGGGGTGGCGGCTCCGGCTGCTTCTTTGTCTGAACAAGTGCATCGCGCACCCTCTCCGTTACGGTTTCCAGCAGCAATTCGTATGGCTCATAGTGTGCCGAGACTTGCATTGTTCCGCAACTTACTGTGAAGGTGGGATTCGCTTCAGTTGTGCTGGCAAGAAACACGAAACTGGCACGTCTTACCTAAAACCCGCACGTGACTCACTACGCGATGACAATTGACGGGTTTTCTGCCCCCTTTAACGAGCTTTTGCAAAACAGAAGCTGTCAATTCTGCAAAACCGAATTCCCATCGGTTTCCGAGCGGACTGTACAAAGGACCATGGAGCAAGATCTCACGAATAGTCTGGCGAGCAAGACCCAGAACTTGGACCGATCCATTGCGCGACTCAATGGGCTTCTTCAGCCGATTCTCGAGCGACCGCTAGACCAACAGCTGGGAAAGCTTGAAGTCTTTGACAGGGCTAAGTTGGACGTGCTACTGGCATTTGCGCTCAACTCCTTAGTTTTTGGTATGAACGAATGGCCTTCCCCGTCGCCCTTTGGCGTCGCCCGCTTCTGCTTATCTCCTATGGGGTCGACAGTTGCAGAGTGTGTAAACTGACTGGAATTGTTTTTTCTTACACTTAGTGTACCTCAAGACACAGGGCGCTAGCACAAAGGAACACCCTGTAAAGCGAGAATTGGACCGCGTGAAGGAGTACTTCAAGAAGTTGAAAGAGGCGGGCGGCATGAATAAGAGTAAGTGATCTCATTTCAGCGGTTGGGTTGACAGGCCGCTCATATGGCTCCCATTTCTTCTGGTAGACACGATGCGACTTGACCGCGATGCCGCCAAGCGATTTGTCACTAACTCACTGATAACCAATGAAGAAGTCAGCAGTACGTAGTAGCCACTAACACATAGCGCGCGCTTTCTGTCCTCATACGGTTTTTTTGTCGATGAGCAGGAGAAGTGAAGAAAAGGAAGGCCGAAGCGGAAGCTGATCAGTTTCTGCAGAACGTGATCTCTACATCAGTGCCGCCAACGCCAGTGCACTCAAGTTCAGGGCCAGGCCCTCGGACGAGCACGCCAGCCGGCCGGAGTGAGGGCGAGCTGAATTCTAGCGACAAGAAACGAAAGAGGAGCAAGAAATAAACGGAAATCTGGTTGCTTGCAATTTGGAAATGTACATAACTATTATATTGGGAAGATGGGAGGCTCCGCAAAGTGCACATGTGTGTAGCGAAAGCGTGCGCTCTAAGATAGGATCAACGTAGAACCGTCCGGACGGGATGGAAATAATAGCCGACCTAGATCTCAACTCTCAGGGCACCTAAGCAGTTCATCAGTGTGTTGCTTCTTGTCGCGATAGCGTTAAAGTCACTTCGATGGTCTTTGCATAATATGTGCGACCCACCACTTGCGTATGGGTCTTGCCTCTCTCCTCAGGTCCCACGGCACCTTTGCATTACGGTCAAAATAGGCCGATTGTGTCTTCCATGGGCGAATCACTCCCTAGAGCGTTTACAAACACATACAAAATTGTTGCTCGTAGTGGTTAGACTTCATGGCGAGAGCCGGGAAGCTCTGACCAACTCATTTCCACAAATAAATGAACAACATGTCCCAACGCATACGGCCTCTCCTAATGGTACCGAGCTTTTCCCTTCAAAGATCCTCCCCAGTGCTGTCCTCTTCGTCTGCCGTGAGCTCGCCCCCGACTTCCGTTCCAGATTCCGCCGCGCTTTCCGACTCACCACCGTAGCTTGACTCCGTATCCTGTAGTAAAGTTACGAGTTTTAGTATGGACAAACTGAGTTTAACGGAACACGGCGGGGGGTACACGATCGCCATGTCTATCATTAAAACCCCTCCCTTTTGATCTCGTCGGACAAATGCGGACACCCAGCCGTGCTCGAGTCATGACAAAATCTCAGGCGATCCACATTGCCCCTTCTTACCATGGGATCTTCTTGTTCGTTGTGGGATCCGTGATGTGGGTTCAGACTGTGTGGCAAAGGATGCGGGAACCTCAACCGAGTACGCTGAACGTCAAACAAGAGAGAGTCAGAGAAATTATACGAGTACATGATAAAGTCTCAAAAACCCAGTTTCTGAGCTCCCCCATAATGACTCAGATGTACCTTATCTTTCAAGTCCTTCTCGCGCTCGTCAAGGATCTCCAGCAGTGATTCAGTACTTTGAGGTCGATACCAAGAGTGGGTTGTCTTGCGCGGAAGCAGCCGCGGAGCAGTAGACGATCCTAGCGGGTAGTATGACATGCGTAAGGTCAGGGAGGTTGGTCTCTGGGAAGATTGACTGCGTGTTTAGTCGCTGACGGGCATTGAAACGAGATGTGGCTTGATGACACCACGAGCGCGCCGCGTGCGGTCCTGATCTGTCCCCCACTCAAAGAGGTACCGTATAAAAACCGAGCAATTGCCAGAGTCTAATACAAACTCACCGTTGAGGACGCAGACAGCAAGTTACTGTACTTTAGAAAGCCGTCCGCATTCATCACTGCGGGTTTCGGATCAGATTTTCCTTGCGCCTGTTCAAACCCCGCTATCCGGGCCTGTCTGCGGAATGAACGTTCCCAGAGAAGGTGCAGCCAGTCTACCGGCCACTATTGCTAAACCCTGTAATAACATTCATGTCTCAACAAACTTACAGAAAAAGGGAGTGAGGCGCGGTTACTGCAGAACCTCATAAAGCACCTAGCGGTACAAATTCTTTTGCTGTACTTGATGGCTTGTTTGACAGAAACCTGACAGCTAGTCTTGTTGTAACCGTTCAGATCCTTCCGGTGGAGAAGATTCCGCGGAAGACGGGCGGTCCGCGTCGATCGGCAGTGGCGATTATCATTCGCGTGCGGCCAAACTCGGTAGTTGGCCCGCTGGGGAGGGCGCCTGGTGAGTCAAGGCAAAACGAGGGTAACAGCTCTGTCTGCTACGGTGTGGGGCGATGGATGAGGTGTCACAAACTGCTCTGTTAGCTGTTGAGCCTTACGTTCTTCATCCCTCCATCGTGCAACTCTCAATGTTATCTCTCAGCAACTCGGGATCCACTGGAATTTCTCAAACGTGAGTCGCTGTCGAGCCATATTTGAATTTCGCTCCAGCTTGTCGGATGTACCGTGTACTGATACTGGTGGGCCGACTTTTGTCTTCTCGTCTATATAGTCGGATGGGTCAAGACCGGGGAACCCGAGGTGTTATTTGTGCGGCGAGCAGCCAATGTCACCGATAGATGGAGCGGACATGTAAGAATACGAAGCAAATCCTGAGGAAAATTCGGTTCTACCTGTTACAGTCGACGTGACCAATTCCCAACGTTGCCCCTTGTTATAGATGGCATTTCCAGGAGGAAAGGCGGAACCCAACGAAACAGATCAACAAGCTGCGGAACGGGAGTATGTAAACGCGTCTGTCACATTCCCCATGCGAGAACCCTGACATTTACGATGTAATATCACTTTTGCAGATCCATAGAGGAGATTGGTCTGGATCTGACTTCCCCAGAGTATGCCGCCGCCCAACCATCCTTTTGGCAAGGATCGAGTAGCTTGTTTACATTTACACTCCAACTTTTAGATATCTATGCCTGGGTGCTCTCGATGACCGCAAAGTCACACCCGCGGCAAGCACGAAAGCCGTGCTCATCCTCTCCCCCTTTGGTATGTTTCGTTTGCATTCATTAGGATCAGTCGATGTGTCCGCGGGCTGCCTTCCTAATAGTCTTCTTCACCTTCATATTCAATGGACACTCATCGTCATAGTATATCTCCAGCTTGTTCCCGCCACTCCACCGCTGATTCTCCTGCCAGAAGAGATCGCTTCGATCCATTGGATTCCCATGTCATTTTTCCTTGCAGCGGCCCGTAAACCGACCCGCTGGCGGGCCATCACATTTCCAATTGCGCGCCATCTCCTGTCGGCCCGTGTCTACTCTCGTTCACAATTGCCGACAGCAGCAGCCCCTGTTAGCTGGGGAAGATCTTTCCACATAGGGCTTGAGAAATCGGTCACATGGATATTGGGTCGGTACAGCTACTTCGGCGTCCTGTTGCCAACAACGGCCGGGGAGATTGTCACACCGCTAGCGACCCCGACCGCAACAATCCCGAGCCCGGCTAGACCTTACCTCCCGACGCATCATAACCACAACCACCAAGAGCCAGTCGCAACTCACGAACTCCACGTCAGCGTCGCAAACACCGGCCAGTCCACGGCTGACAGGCTTCTTCTGTGGGGTCTTACCTTGTGGATGACCAGTGATCTGATGGATTTGTGCTCGGATCCAGCCGATCTCCCAGCGGTTCCGCTTGTTGACTTAGGCGCACCCAAGTACTCCCACCCCGATGTCGACTGGTGCTTTGGCGTGCTAGCGAGACACGGCTTTTCAGGGCTTTTTGCGTCACGTGCTGGGGGCGGCCCCGAAGGCCAGCTTCGTGCGCTCCCACAACGAAAACCGGCTGTCAGCGTATCCGTGCGGTAAGATTTGTGAAAAGGCGCCCATCGCAATTGATCCGCGTTGCTTTCTGACAGCCCCCTGCGATCTCTTCCAGATCACGAATGGAGATATACCATGCGATCCGCATTTCGGTGATCACGGCAATGACGTTCCGCGTCGCTGTGGCGTGGCTACTTCTCAGGAATGTGCGAAAGGTTTTTGCTTGGTTCAAAGCGGTCCTATAAATTGCCAGTGTATATACGGCTACAGACTCTGTACATTTGTTTCTGATTTGCTATCCACTACTTTACATTACGGCAAACTTACTATGGGTTGAAAGGGGCACTGGAAAATGACAAGTTTTTGAACTCTTAATGACACGTTATTCAGCACTGTTCACATACTCACTTGAACCATGGTGTATCGTCCTGCGCGTATGAGGCCGCAGGATACTGAAAAGGCACGACGAGGTCAAAGCCTCCGTTGATTGCGGACTTCCGATTGCGGGTCATTGGAAAGACTACGCCAAGTTCCCAATTCCTGATGCGCAGCGTGCATCCGGCAAGCTCGTCATCGTTAGCAACAGAGGCATTTTGTTTTACTTTTCGTTTACTTCGCCACAGTGCACCCCAAGCAGACTGTGTTGAGTTGTGGGAGCCGCAGTAATACCATCCTACGATCTCGTCATTGCCCGCACCAGGCGTGGAATTCGGTGAAGAAGGAGCCACAAGAATGATTTTCGAATGAGAGAGAGTCCCGGGCCTTTTCGAGACGCTGTTGCGCAGCACTTGTTGTGGGAAATCCGGTCTTTCCCACGCTTTTCTCGCAAAGCAGATAGTTCCTGCACCCTGATATATTTTCGCTCGTTAGCCAGAAAGACGAGCAAACATAACACGCGCGTTTTGCTTACGTTGGGACCCAGCTTGGATTTTGCCACAGTTGCGCTGCTAGGGAAGAGGATTTCGGTGGGTGGGATTGCATCCGCTTCCGTAGAGGCCGGCCGTTTGCCACACGCCGACCGATGGAACTCTTTGATCCAAGATGGGCTGAGAGCGCCCAAGGAACTCGTCTGATATGTCACCATTGTTTCTTGGTGCCGCTCTAGAGACGGGATGGCCAGCTCCTTGACAATTTCACTTAATCTCAGGTGGCCATACGTGAGAAGAGAACTGCCGGAGAACGATCCTGGTCTCGAGAAGCACAGTTTCGCCTTGCAATTCAATGAAGAGACGTCAGAGGAAGCTGAGGTTTGAAGTGAGAGACTGACGTTGCTCCACGACCGTATTTTACCTTTGCAGAACTAAAATCAGCCTTCATGACTGCTAGGCGAACATTAGCCGGGACTTCCATGGCCGAAAGGATCTCCTCCAAATCTTTGCTGAAATCGCTTGGTGGTGGGTGAGAGTCTTCCTCTGGAATCGGAAAATCCTGTACCCAGATCACATTTTCTTGTTGCTCCCAATCGTAATCTACCAGGTTGGCCGAGGTCACAACGAACCTCAGAAAACCTGGGTAGAATAGGAGAAGGAATTTTACATGCATGCAGCCATATCCTGAAGCAGGCATCTTTGGAAAGGCGCAGTATACATATTCGCTGATCACGCAGTTTGTTGCTCCTTCTGGCAAATCCGTGAAACGGGGCCGGACAATACAGATCTTGGTACTTGTGGGCAGTTTCGACATCAGCCAATTGTGATCCACTTGGAATCCACTCAACACAGCGCGCTGGAGATGCTTCTGCTCACAGTAAAGATCAATGTGAGTGTCACTTGTTCCACTTTTCTTCCATCCCGCGTGCTTGCCTACCCTCACTACGAGATCCTCGAATCGCAAGCATGAACCTGGTAAGGACCCGTCTACGTACGTCATGCTTCAAAGGACTTACGGTGAGTCTGGAATGCTAGTCCAAGCTTCAACTGCGATGTAAAAACACACCTCGTGAATCCTCCAGGGTATTTCCACTCTAGAAACCAATTAGGTCAGGCATGCAATCCAAGTTCAGAGAACAATGTAACGAACCAGGATGTTGCTGCTTCTTTAAGCGCTTTACTCCATTCTTCGCCTGTTCGGCATCGTCAGTCATACTGATTGATCGCTTCCCCGCAATCCTCTCTAGTCGTTGACGCTCAAGCTCCGCGCGGTCCGGAATCGATTGTCTTGGTCGCGTTTCTCCTTCTGCCTTCATGTCCGTTTTTGCAGGAGGGATACTGGCCAAACCATATTTTCCGTCCGCCGGGGGAGCTGATTTATCTGAGATCGGTGCAGACTGTGAGGGTGAATCCCTGATGTCATAAATCACACGACTTGGTTTGCTGAGCTGCACGTCTCCTTCTGGGGAAGATGTCCCTCCAAGATCGGCCGATAGGTCCACCTCGACTACATCATCAACACTTGAATCAACTGCCGCAGACGCTGCTCTGCGTCGCTTTGTGTCTTTTTTCTTATTCTCAGACAGCGGGTTGTTGCTCTCCTTGACCGAAAGTGCGAGGGCGAGACGTAGATCCTCGTCGTCACTGTCGTCTGCTTCCCCAACATTCCCACTTGGCAGTAGGTTCTCGCCGTTCGTAGAATCTGGTAACGCGGGACCGCCGGCGGGCTTCAAAGCTCCACAAATCTCGCACACTAGAGCCAAAGGCTTCTCATTTGCGAAAGTACAGATCTCGCAATTCCAAGAGGTCATGACGACTTCTACTTGTAGGGCATGCACAAAGCGCGGTCGCGACGGAATAAGTAAGGTGACGAGAGTTTGGGGAGTGAACCTAGATGCTTTCTTTGCTTTGAAGTCATATATGAGGTCGGGGCTGGAAAGTGACCGATAGTGTGCAACGCACGAGTTTCCTTGCACCACCGCCAGGGAAACAAGGGATTTAGATCATGCGAAACGGGGTCTCAGGGCACCCAAACAAATATGTCTGTTTTTATAACGACCAGGCGGTGCGCAATATGGACATGGCAGGATCTTCTGGGGAGCCGGAATGGAACATGATTGTGGAGATACTGCAGATAGCTCTTTAGGCGCTGTTGCTTACAGTAAATCAGTAAAGGACGCTTCCATCTGACGAGGTGTTGACGCGTAACTAACGCGTCGATCGCGGTTCCCAATCCGGAGGATTATGGATGAGGCGGGAATTGCATGTCATGTCCGACTTCCGAGAGGACAAGCCATATGGCGGCCTGCGGCCAACTTAAGAACTCGGAAGACCGCAAGCGGATTCGAGCGGCGGCGAAAACTCTGGACCAGTTCAAGGATAATCCTGTCGAAGCGGAAGCTTCGTTCTGCATATATCGGCGTCGCTTCCACTCATCAGCCGTCACCCGTTATCTTCGAAATATGTCTTCCCTGCATTTGCAGGTTTGCCTCGGTTTTGATTCGCCGAAAAGGTCAACGAGAAGAAAGCAGGTGTCTCTGGAACATTTGCAATCAGATATTCCTTCCAGGGTCTCTGCTGACATTCATGCTGATCAGCAATCGAAGGATCACGCAACGACGCCGAAGATTGGAGATCGATGCGCAGGCGGTGTCTCTCAATGATGATGCCAATTAGGAATACTAGAGAAAGTTCTATTTGAAGCGCTCCAAGTCAATTGGGGTGCCTCGAGATAATTGTGCAAAGATCACCTGGTAAAGGGAGCTCCGTTAGCGCGAAAGTCGTGCTACTTATGATCGAATGGTGGCAGCGATGCCAGCATACGCACCTGTGAGATCTCATCAGGGGATACAGAGGCACCACGTAGATCCAAAACTTGTTTGACGATATCCGCAATGAGCGGAAGTGAGAGCTGCTGTTGTGATGGTCGGGAATCGTCACCTATTCCACACATGATATTATTCCGTGGATCGAATTACGTATTTGTTCAGTCTCCTCTCTACCTTCGAAGTGGCCAGCGCCCGGATTCAAGAACCGTCCACTGAGCAACTGCGGTATCGTGAGTCTCTCTCTCGGGTCTCTCCCCAAACACCGCTTGAGGGATTCCAAAAGGCTAGCGTCCTCGCATTCCTCGAACTGGATGCGATAAGATGGATCGACGATGCATTGCAACTTCTTCATCACTGGAAGATGCGCAAAAGGCGGACGGTCATAAACGAGTTGATAGAGAATACAGCCGAGGGACCACACGTCGCTAGATCGACCAAGCTGATCACACAAGGGTTTAGTATCGGCCCTTTCACAGAAGCTGTTGAGTCAGGGTCTTCAACTCCGGATATCACCTTTAGATACTGTCGATTGGACCCAGAAGCGCTTTGATCAACAAAGGCGATTGCTTCTGGAGCCATGTAATTTATTGTACCCGTCTGGAAAAAGACACAGCGGAAAATCTTTTGTGAGTCCGGCGCATTGAAAGGACCGCGAAATCTTTGTAAGAAACTTTACTTGATGGTCTCTCTGAATGTTGGTTGTATCGTTGGGTATAGATTTGGCAATCCCGAAATCGATCAATTTGAGAGCACCTTCCACAAGCAGGAAATTCTATTCAAAAGAATTTCGTTAAGCCCGACACTAGCATCTGTCACGACCTGTGCGTACTAACTGCGGGCTTCAGATCACTGTGTATGATGTTCTCCTCGTGGATGGCATGTACGGCTCTCAGCATCTGCGATCAGGATTACATTAGCTTGAGAGATTACTTTGCAGACGGCTCTGGCGAGCAGCTACCTGTTCCCAATACATCCGAATGAAATTCAAACTCAGCCGAGACTGCTGTTCCTTTTGCAAGATGTGTGCAAGGTCTATTTCTCCATACTCTAGAACCTGAGTGATTGTTAATAAGCCGCTTGAGAAAGCTATGGCCTGCTGACCACTTACCATAAGCAGATATCCTTCCGATTCATTTAATTCAGAGTCAATCAACTGGATGATTCGTTCGTTCTTCTTCAACCGTTTCAGTAGGGCGATTTCATTGAGATATCCCTCGACGGCGTTGTCTTCCTGTCCTTTCAATTTCACTTTTTTCAAGGCAAACAGCTTCTGTTGTGGCGACATGATTTTGTACACTTTGCTGCTGCCGCCCCGTCCAATGAGACCAAGCTTTTTGTATACGACACCATTAACCTAAACTCCCCGAAGTTTAGATAGTTCCCTACACGAAGATCGCTGGATGCAGGCGCTGCTTACCGAAATATTAGTCTTATCCTTTACTGGATTATGAAAGTGCGTGGGCATGGGCCAATGCCCGGCATTACCAGGAACAATCTATACAAATGAAGATGTTTATAGATGAAATAATTGAAATAAAGCATTTTCCTCGAGATTCCCGCGGTCAGTGGGAACTTACTGTCGGTGTCGCATTGTGAACATTTTGCTGGCTATAAGCAGAGCCTGGGAGGGGCGTTGTCAAGTGCATCGGCACGGAGTTCAAGGTTGTCGGTCCGGTGGGATTCCAATTCAACGCTCCAATAGCGCTTACTGGTTGGTCTTGAGTAGATGCTGCACGGCGAAGTGAGGGTCGTATAGTAAGGGACGGAGTAGCACCATTCCACGAGCGCTGAGAGGAATCCTCGGATATCCGCTTGTAAGATAGATGATGGCTCGGCGTTTGAGTAACGTGAGAGATCGATAGTGGCCGCGCATTGAATGTGGTGACAGGTGGTTCAGCAGAGACTGTGGAGGTCTGAAAGACGACACGACTTAGTAAACGTGGAAACTAACCGAAGTCACTGCTGTATTTGTCGACTAAACTAACCTTGCGCGAGATATTGGAGGTAGATATTACGACAGTGGATTCCAATGGCATCTGATTTTATGACAAGTTGTTGATAAAACGGGGCGGGAGCGAGAGAGCACAAATACTTACAGATTTGTCGGCATCGTGAGAGGGTCCTATTGAGCATAGAAGAGGCTCGTCCAATTCTGACGCCGGAGGGGTTGTCGTGAGGTCATCTTCCTGGGAGTCGATGGACATATCCGAGTGATCGCTTTCCTCCTGCTCTTCAGCAGTCTTCGGTAAAGCCATCACTCGCGCAGGCGGTCCTATGATAACAAGTAGGGCTGAGAATGCCTCTCTGATCCAGTGATTTGCATAGCCCACCTACCTAAACGTCCTGTGAGACGACCTTTTGCCTGTGGCTGACGAATGCTTCTGTGGTTTGTTATTGTGAGTTTGACAGTTTGCTGCTAGAGTGGTAGTAACCAGGGGCTTCTCAACCTTTCATTCGTCGGAGATCCATTCACGGATCCGGCGGTGGATGTAGATATACTAGACGGGCTTGATTCTCCAGAACAACTGGGATCTGCACTTTCGGCACTTGATGAAGATAAGCGATCCTTCCGTGTTCGTTTCATGAGCTGCTAGTCAACATTCCACAGTCAGCACCCGAGTACAGAGAGGTGGATCATGTGCAGCGGATAGTCACAGCCGGGAAACGAAGGTTTTTTTTGCACAAGAGAACGTACTTGAGCTGAATGCTCTGCAGCCTTCGGCAGCTTTGTTGATGTAGCACCTATCAGGCCCCCGCTTGTGCTGGCGGAAATCTTTTCCACCGTAGGGGGCGCACTGACAATATTCGCCATGAGTTTTCGCATCTTATCCACAGGATGCGCGTTCTGGCTAATTCCGGTGAGAAGAACATGCTTTGCGCGATCCGTGTATCCTGCATTGACTTTGATGAGATTTGGTTCAACCAGCCGCTGTGATAACTCTACGGCAAGTTCACCTGCGCAACTTTCAAACTCTGCCCATGCTACGAAAAACTGTGCAGCACCGACTCCGATCCGAGCCGACTTCAATAGTTTGTATTGGTCCCTGATAGCGCTGTGATCTTCTCCAGACGTGCTGCGGACGGTGTCAGCTATGCAAAGCTTGCGATTCAGTTGCTTGTGTGTCAGTGGTACCTCTGAAGCCGCAGATAGTCAAGCCAGAGTTCCAAGAGATAAGGGTCGTTGCGGAATTTGTCCGTTGGTAAGCTGAGGAGGTTTTGCATGTTAGCCAAGAGGGTCTTGCTTCACCTCTTCACTGCTTGTGATGAATGCGGTCCCACGAAGCTGACCTATTGGTAGCTTCCTTGTATCTCTGCAGAAGGAACCTCTGTGTTGCTCCGCGGGTTTTCTCTATCTCCAAACGCTCCCACCAGTCTGACGGGGTCTGTGGAGGTGACGCGCGGATGCTGGCCGACGTTTGTTGATTGCGCGTGCCATTGGTCAACATCTGCGTGCGGCCGATGCGGCGGGCGCGCCAAAGGGGGCTGAACTTTGAGTTACGTCGTCCGAAGGCAGGCAATACCAGTGGCTGATGTCATCAGCCGATGGTGCGATGACAACCCTGGAGTGTTTGAGGGGTCTGTTCAGTTGATTGATCGTCACGCGCAGATGCTGTCAGTTCAAATCGCATTGACAGTATCTGCATTTGTGGCTGGCTGGCCGGGGAGTCGGATCCAGTGTGGCGGACGCTTAAGTCCAACAAGACTCGGATCCCTCGAGGCTGGTGGCTGAAAGGAAATGTGATGGATTGCGCATGTTCGTGGCTTAGATACAAACTGCGCAAGTATGTGGTAATCATCTTCGGGCTGTGACGAAAAGGGGGGTAGTACAAAATGGTGGGATGGGTTCAATCAATCGATGATGTATCGATATCTGTTATGTCCAACAGTCCAGACGCGTTGAGGAAAGGGGGCCAACCCGAATCAAAATTTAAACCCTGAAGCTTCCTTTTGCTGTTCAACCGAAAAACGCCCCCCTCACAGCGGCCAGCAGGGCGGGGAAGGGAGGGATGCCACGCGTGCGTCACTACTAAAAGAGTCACTCATCAGAGCATGGCGTCAGGTAACAATTTTAGTATCAGGCACGCCGTCACTACTACGAATAGTAACATCCGTGAGGGTTACCGCCTCTCTGGGTTGCGTTGGTTGTTCTTTTCTTGGCCTTTGTTTTGCTTCTTTTCTGAGTAGTTGATGAACCGAGCCAAGCCAAGTCGGACGCCGCGTGCCCGCCGTGCCCGTCTGTTTACTTCGCCCTGACGAGAAGGCCCCGGTCCTCGTATAAAATATAAAGTCTCCGACTCAGACCCTCCACCCTCCATCCTACATCCTCCCCAGTACCCTCGAAAGACCCTCCACCCTCCATACTACATCCTCCCCAGTACCCTCGAACACTTTCAAACTCACACAACACCAACACAACACAAGCACAATGTTCACCAAATCCATCCTCTACTGCTCCGCTGCCGCTCTGTTGGCCGCCTCCGCCGTCTCCGCACAATGTGTCGAGGAAAAGCCAAAGGGCGACGCGGCCTTTGTCGTTTCTGGCTGGGAAAACCTCGTTTCTACCCCCACCGGTGCAGACCAATGGGACATAACGCCGTCCGCTGAGGGTTACGTCGCTATCCACTTCAACGAAATCAAGTGCATGGACCTGTCCCGATGGCAAGGAGTTTCTTTCGACCTCACCGTTCCACCAAGCGGTGCCTTCCAGGTCTCATGGGCCGTGCGTTCTGCCGACTGCCAGACCAAGAGCACTGTGCAACAAGACTTCGTTGACGGTGCCAAATACGTCAAGGACGGAAAGTTCTTTGTACCCTTTGCCGACTTTGTCCCCAAGCTCGACCTGAAAGCCGTCGAAGACCTGACCCTTATCAAACTTACGCCCGCCGCTCCTGGATGGAAGATCGCCAACGTCCGCCTTTCCTGCGGCGCCACTGGCGGTAACAGCACTGTCCCATCAGCGACCAAGGGAACTGCCTCCGCCACCGCCACCAACGGCGCCCAGGCTACTGCCGCTTCTACTGGTGATGCGCCAAACGCCGCCGTCTCTGCTTCTGCTGTTTCCTTGGGGTCCCTGGCCGCCGTCGCTGCCGTTGCTGGATCCGTTATTCTGTTGTGAGAACCTTGTCAGCTATGAAGTGCGGGACAATATAGACAACATCCTAGAAGAGCTGCCGCTCTTTCCCTGTGCTTATTTTCATAGTTGTCTTTGTGCATAGCATATTTGTTCTAGTAAACGCTCAAAGAGCAATTAATAATATCCGTTCATCATCAGCAATATTGCAGCCGACTTGGTCAACGTTAGTGAGTTTGAAGCGCGTTCAATTCCTTGAGCAAGTCTACGAGGGGGACTGATAGATCGGTCTCAAAAAGATGACTGAGGAAAGATAAGATGATGCATCTTTACTGTGTGATTGAAATGAGCATTTGATTTTCCCACAAAGGAGTTCTCCGCATTCCACTACTTGCGCTTACAAGCATGTAAAGCATCTCATGTACAACCTTTCATGATGTCCTAACTTTTTCTGTGTATGACCATCCTACACTCTGGACATGACGCTCTCGTAAGTGGGAACCATGTACTTGATGTTGATGAAGGCATCTTCGCCTCCTGTCAGCTCAAACTTCTCGAGAGTCTCCTGGATCAGGTCTCCGATGTTTTCCCGCTTTTGCTGCGAGTAGTAGATTCCATCACCGAGGTTGACTAGCGGAATAAACGAATTAGAATTCTTTGAAGTGAGCAGACAACTGTTGGAAATGCAAGACTTGACATTTACCATTTTTGTTTTTGAACAGGTTGAAGATTGGTAAGATCTGTCGGTAGTATGGCACGAGGGCTTCACCGACCATCTCTGCAGATTCGACAAGATGCTGCAGGACCTTGAGGGTTGTTGTGATGACGTGGATGTTGCGGGTGTTCAAAGCCTCTGACAAAAGTGAGAGAATCGGCTTACAAGATTAGCACGTGGGGCTTTCACCGACGAAACCAAACGCTCAGTTGTTTGCGTCCTTTCTGTCCGCATGCTAGGGTTATCTTACTTTTGATGGGAATGATCAATTGCGGCACAACGGGCAAGATCTTGTTTCCCCCCTTGTCCAGCAAGTCATGAATGCCTTGCCGCGCCAGAAACGCGTACGGTTCCTCGGTCTCGCACAGACCCGAGAAGAAGAGCGGCAGATAGTGGTGGTAGTCGAGTTTTTCGATGTCGACTTTCCAGTTTATCTTGTTGCCCTTTGCATCATGGTTCACAGCAATGGGAAAGTCGCCGCGGTCGTATAATTTGCGGAAGCCTGGCGCGGGGAGTGTAAAATGGGTAAGTAACATGTCTGTGCTCGTAAGATGCCTGGTTCCAGTAGCGATCGATGTTCTCCAACTTCAGGATCGAGTTCATGGTCTCGAATTTGTCCCTCACTTCCACTGGCAGGCATCTCACATGAATGCAAATTATACAAGATACATACTTGTAACCTCCCTCCTATCACTCCCAGAGCCGCTGGAGAAGGGGTCCCCCTTCTTGCTTCTTTCGCCACCTAGCTTTCCGGTGGATGAGATTTCGACATGATGACCGGAATGCGACAAGGCGGCTGCCGCCGCTGTTTTCCGAGCATGAAAGGCACCGGCCTTTGGCGGAGACGAGCCGCGTGGTGCAAAGAACCCGCCGGCGGATCCAACGACCGGAATGGCGCTTGCGTGAACGACGCCAGAGTGGTGCGGAGGTTGGCGCATTGTGTAATTGTTGCTATGTCTGTGCTTTCGCAAAAGCTGTTTGGCTTCGTTCACGGAGTAATTGTTCCGATTTGATGCGCTTGATCGCGTTCGGCGCTCGTCTCGAGGATAGGTAGCGTTGTTCTGCAGCGGCACGAAAAGCAGAAGATATCTTGACCGCCGATGGGGTATCTGAGACCAGCACGGAGTCGTGTTTATATGTTCGGCGGCTGCAACGAGCAGAAAACAAGAAGACAAGGGGATCAGATGGCAGGGCCGGGGTGAGAGTCAGCCGGCGGGAAGGGGGGTGTCTCGCACAATACTTACAAAGACGGGAGGCCGCAGAAGAGCGTCAATACCAGAAATCTAGGGATCGGTCGGAGTTTGCAGAACCGCGTGAACTGGCTGATACCACGTGACCACTCAAGGCGCTAGGGTGAGATCACCGATGAGTGAAGAAGTGACGCACCTCCGCTTGCTTGCTGTATATTTCTTCCAGCATTTGGCATTGATACCCTGCACACTTAAAAAGCCTTAACGAACGATATTAACTAACCCTGTGCATCCTCATACCGCAAGAACAGTAACTGCTTGCCAGAACACATTCTCGAAATGCGTCTTTTTCTAATCCCAGTCACTCGAACGGCGCTTCGGACGCCCACTCCGCTTCCGTCACACCTTGCACACCACATGCAGTTGTCTCCAAGTTCAGTGTTCAACCCAAGACCGGCACCGACCGACACTAATCCCGCATCCGAGAAAGAAAAAGCTCCTACCGACCCTCAACTGATAATTCCATACTGGACCAACAAAGGCGTTGCTTGGTCCACGACGAAATGGGACGAAATGGGCAAAAAGGAGGAAGGCAGCTTTACCCGCCGCCTACATGTGTGGGGAGAGAAGCTGAAAGATCTGGTGGATTCCGACGAGTGGTTCCTGAAGAGTATACCCGGGGTCACGGAGATTGATTGGAAGAAAGTGTCTCTCATTCCACCCACGCCGTCCACAATACCATCCTCCGAATCAGAGTCGGAGCCGTCATCCTCACAGTCCAGCTCTACACCACCACCGTCCTCGCAGCAGCAGCAGCAGCTCTTCAAACTTCCAATCCATCATGCAAGCAGCACGTCGTCAGCGCACGTGTCGGAATACCTACACAACATGCTGTCAAAGCGGAAACACTACCACCAACGCCACTTGACGCTTTCGCTCTGCTTCGTTCCGTTTTCCTGTCTCTTCATGGTACTCCCCGGTCCCAACGTGCCTCTCGCGTGGAACCTCTTCCGCCTATACTCGCACTGGCGAGCGCTGCAAGGCGTGCATACCCTCAAGCGCCTCGAGTCAGCGGACTCCTTCCTCTTCGTCCCTGACACTGTGGTAGATCACCACCTGAGACATTGGGAGATTGGTCATGAGAAGGAGGAATACATACCTGCCGATGTTGTCGAAGGACTGGTGAAGGGCAGTACCGTTGGCGAAGATTTTGCCAAAGAGGTTGGAAGAAAGGTGATTCAAATTAAGAAGAGGAGGGACAAGCAAGGCGTCATTCTCGGCACTTTGAACAAGGAAATCTAAACTGCATCTTGCCGCGCCACCGACACTGCGTCTTAATTGCATCATATCTGCTACATATTGATACTCCGTCCACGATGTCTATAGAGCTATCTCGTGGGATTGGACTAATAGATTTCCATTTTCGCCCGTGCACTTCTGTTGACCGTGTGGTGCTTCGACTAGCAATTGATTCAGTTAATATTTGCGATCACTTGGTTCCACATTCGATGAATGAAACGTTGTTCGGGCCCCCACGCACAAAGAGCTCTCAAGCCGACTCGAATGCCACGATCGGAACCACGTCTCTATGGAATGGGCCCTGGCGGACATGGTGGACAAACCTGTTCCGCACCACCTCATTGAGCCGCGATGACGCAGCAGGGTGGGCAAGGAACTGTTGCACAACGCTGAACTTCCATTCCTGCATGCCACAAGCGTGAGGCGTAAAGTCCTCAATGCACAAAGACAATGTCGCATCTGTTGTAATACCTTGATAGTTGCTTCGGTCTCATTCCGGTCCGTCAGGAAGTTTACGAGATCGTGATTGGTGTTCATTTCGTCGTGGCCCCAATCGTGCAAGGCCATGGCCTTGAAGATTGCCAGTGCTGCAATACGCGGTTCCAAGAATGCGCTTCTAGCATACCGCAGGAGGGCTTGAACAGCATGGTGTTGACCTGAGGTAAGAACGGTTGGGAAACCCAAGAAAATGTTAGTCTCTTGCACCGAAACGTGGTTTTCGCGAAGGCGTACCTGCAACAGCACGAAATATCCCATGAGCAACGTCGGAAAGTTGTTCTCCGATGTCCCCTGGCTGCGGTGCACCAGCACCAATGAGGCACGAGGCCGACTCCATTATGTAGACCTTCGCATCCCCAGCTGCTCTCCGGCACATGTCGAGAAATGCATCGAGAAGAGTTTTCTGAGTTACGAGAATGCGCAAGCCAGCTGAAGTTGCGCCGATGTTGCCAATAGCTATTACTATTGGCATCTGAACGCAGGAGAAACCGAAGGAGTACGCATAAGCGACAAGAGTTGCGAGCTGTCGTAAACCACGGCTATCGTACCCGGACATCTTCGCGCCCCCCTTCTAGTTGTTTGGCCATGGCCTCTAGAATGCTGTGCTTCACGCTTGCCGCGATGAATGTTTCCGGCTGCAATGAAGGGAGCTCATGAATATCGAATCCGTCACATTAAGCGTTATTGCTGTCCTTATGTTTCCCCGAACGTACTGTTTTGGCCGCAACATGTCCCAAAAACTTGATGATCGCACTGACAAGCAAAATGCCCTCAATATCATCATGAGCGTCCTCGCTTACAATACCAACGAGCTGAGCAATGATGCCCGAGTTGTCGAGCAATTGGAAGCCTTCATCCGTCTCGGCAAGCTGAGCGTCGCGGATATGATGAGCATCAAGTTTCAAGATACCACTGCATCCGGCGCCCATACCGTGGTGAAAACTTGCACAACATTTAACCTTCGCAGGATATCGGCTTTATCGTCCAGGTCTGCAATCAGGCTCTTCAGAAGCTCTGACTCCTGGCAAAGTCGAAGGTGGCTCGGGGAGATGGCTGAGACACGGATGATGAGGTCGTAGACGCGGAACTTGACCGTGCCCGACTCTTCCAACAGCTCGGTAAGGATAGACATCGCTTCGGCGCTGAACAACGCTTCGACACCAGGAAGCGGATGTGCAATCTAGAATGCCGAGTTGAGGCAATGAAGGTATTTTTTTCTCTCGCTGTTCATAGTAAGCTGTACCTGGAACAAGACATCTTCGACACGTTGTCCTACCGATGTCGACTCGGACGAAAGGCACCCAATCAGAGGAAGAAAGAATTCCGACTGAATCTAAAGGTGAAGATCAGCCTGCTGCCGGAGCGAATAGTTTCGCATCCCCTTTGATATGTAGATACGTACCAAATCTTCCACCGGTGCCTTCTCCAAGACAAACAGAGCCAAATCCCTGAGATGAGAACTGGGATGTGCCAAGCCCTGCATGATCATCTCCTAAACGATCACAAAAGTATGACATTAAATTTGGGCCATACGTAGGTTTGCGTATGGGAGATGGGAGCTGACAGTACCGCATACACCGCTCGGATTTCATCAAATAAATACCGCGCGAGCAGCTTCTTTACAATTCTTGTAATCGTTCCAACATGGACGTCTTCGTCCTCAGAGGCGGCAGAAGTGTCGATGGAAGGTAAAAGTGCGAGGAATGTGCCGGGTGAGATTTGATATTGGGTTTCAAAGGCTGTGATATCAGTTGGTGTCTTGCCTAGATACAGCGCGAGGAAAGAAGCATTTTTGTTATTCCCTGTTAATCAGGTCTTCGCTTCATTTATCAGAGACTACAATAACTTGCTGACCTTCGAGGGCAAGATTGACAGTTTGTAGTGCCAAACCAAATTTTTGACTGTCGACATTGTTGGCATTGACGATCAGGTCAAGTGCATTGTGGAGATCATTCGGCGCCTGCTCAGTCTGAGAAGAGCCGCTGGCGTTCGCGCCTGTCACTGAAGGCATGTTTATTGTGAGGAAAGTGCGATGGAAGGGACAAGCGTTCTTGCAGTAAACCGACAGGAAACTGACAGTTTCCGACGGGTGACGCGTCCTCTGACGCGTATTTTGTAACAGAATTACAAGTAAACGCGTGATGGCTTTTCGGAATTTCAGCATAAGATTATTGGGTAAACAGCTTCGGATGAGTATTGGAAGGGGGAAGGAATAGGGGGGAGGGAGAGGAGGGGTAGGGATAATTCTGGATTGCAGGGGGTGGGGAGGGCAAGGGAAGGGGACAGCGGGAGCCCTAGCCAAACAGTGTCCAACAAAATACTGGTGGGCGTTGGAAACTACATAGCCGCTTCAGGAACAGCAAATGAGGCAGTACCGGTGGCATCTTGCGAAATGCAGACTGCAGCGACTTCGTCGAAATGCAGATCGAAAGTATCTAGGCTTTGGGCTCTTCCTTGGACTCAGCCTTGGGTTCCTCCTTGGGTTCCTCCTTGTGCTCCACCTTCTTGTCAGCTGTCTCATCCTCAGAATCTTCCTCCGCCTCAGATTCCACCTCCTTCTGGGCCTTAGGTGCTTCACCAGCGAGCTTCGCGTTGTGCTTCTGAGCATCCTCGAAAGCTTCCTTGAATTTGTTGGCATCTGGAAGGTGCTAGATTAGCGACAAGAATCCAGACTCGACTGGAAATACATCATACGCACTCTCTGCGTTAGCAAATCGGATAGCCAGAAGCTCCTGGGCCGGCTCTCCCTCGGACACATCGGCCATCGTGCTCCAAACCCATGAACGGTCAGAGCCGACATTAGGCTTCAGCTCCATATCCTGGGTGACTGGCGATCGGTCAGCTAAATGTCGGCAAATACGCATCGACGATCTCGCGAACTTACTGTAGTGGTTGGCGCAGATCTTATGGGTCTTTTCACGACGCATGAGAATTCGCACTTTGGTGGTCTGTTTGTGAGACAAAAGCTTGATGTCTCCAGTGCCACGTTCTTTCCACTCGTTGCCAGCCTTCTCAAAACGGAAAAGCTTGGAGCGCCTAAAAGAGGGACGACGTTGGGTCAGACCCTGCCAGCTTCCAAGGACCCGTGCTCACCCCAAAACTATCCGAGCCGTTTTTGGATATAGACTCATCCTCCAGGATGTACGCAGCTGATGTTGTAGAGCTTTCCAACTCACATTTTGAAAAGAGTGTCCTCGTCCTCCTCCATTGTTTTGATTTCCTCCAGTTGCTCCAGCTTCATCACGGGCTCGAAATGCACGTCGACGGAAGGGGCGACTTCATCTTCTCCCTGAGCGGCATCAGCATTTTCCTGTAATCAGTTGAAACCGCATGTGCATTCCGTCAGTGTGCGTGCTGATGACGTTTGTCTTCGCACGGACTCCCGCGTCCACATGGGTGTCAAAAATCCCCCGTCCACCATTACGATTCTCTTTGAATTCGAATCCCAGCTAAACGAGAATTTGTATTCCGTTGCGAAATGCCCTCCCGAAATGAATCAATCTCATCTCCCATTCATCTCCGGTGGCGCGTCCCGATGGCTCATTCCGTGGCCACAAATTTTTGACATAGATTTGCCCTGTTCATACCTGCTTCTCCACGGTGGGTTGATGTTCTTCTGCCATTTTTTTGTACGTTGTGAATGGATGGATGGATGAGTTTATACTAGTGCTCTGGCTGCTGATGGATGGATGGATGGATGGATGGACGTCTCTAGCCTGCAGCCGCTCGCTTACGCGTGACTCACGACCCGTCGCGCCTCCGCTTTGAAGCCGCGCTATGATTTGCATACGATTTCGAGGTATCTACGTTGTTTGTCCTGTCATATGTCTTACTGGATGTGCTTGAATGTCTTATCTGACAAAATTTATATGTCCCAATTTTGCCCGGAATATTGTGGTTGGATTTAAGTTCAACACATATTGCTAAACGGAGTGCAAAGCGATAGGTAATGCAATCAAATGGATGCATGAACACAATACGGAACATAGTACGCTCCAAGCGGTCTTTCATCCTTTATGCAACGTTCTTTGTCTTCTGCCGAAAAGTTGGGCGCCTCAATGTTATCAATGAAAGGACACGAAGTAACAGCATTGGCCAAGCGCGATGTGGCGCACGCGTCAAAGAACGCGTGTGCTCTTTCAGACAAGCGCCAGTACCATGAGAAACTCAACCACAAGTCTTTCCATGGCTGCCTAGAAACCTCCCATTGGCTGATAGTAACTGACTTCCAGTTCCTCTTGTTTCTCAGAAGTGTCATTTGGCAACAAACTCACCATGCCGGACCACGAACTCAACCCATCGTCAATTGCCTCAAGTAGGAATGTACAAGCAGCGAAGCAGCGAAGAACTTGGAAACAGAACCGAAGAGAATCCCTCTGAAAACTCGAACGGCTTGATGGGCGAGGTCGGAGGAGAATCACGCTTTTTAACCCAAAACCAATTTCAGATTAACTTCAGTGTCAACGAATGGAATGTCGCGGAAGGTATGAAGAATGGTGATAGGTAATCCGATTTCCAGCACTGTAACGTATATTATTGTTCTAGGCCTGCCACAACCACCTCCAACTGATCTGCTCAACACTAATCCGGGAGTGTTGGACAAAGCGTACAGTGGGTTATGGGCAAAACTCAGTCGAGCTTTCGTTACCAACATCATATTTTCCTTGGTAATTGTCCTGGTAACGCTGATCACCTTGAGTGATGGCGTTGAGGAGAAGGGGGAAGAAGCCAAGCGAAGCATGCAGCGAGCTTGCAATGGGCTGGAAGTCGGTGCCACAGCATTGGCGTCACTGCCTCATTACGCCGCCGATGGGTTAAATCGCATAACAATCGATGGGGTGAACGGGATCGTCACACACACCGCCAGTATGCTGACTGGCGCCGTCAACCTTCTTAACCAATTGATCCTGATGGTTGTCGAACGTTACACGGGATTGCTGTTCTGTCTTCTCGATGTGATCGTCCAATTAGCAGTGGGTACCGTGTCGATGTACGCTGAGGAGATCGTCACCTTCATCAACACACAGCTGGCGAGCATCGCCTCTGCCCTGGACGCGAGCTTGGGTCTACTCAACGGACAGCTTTCAAATGTGCAACAGGAACTAGGAGAGGCTGTGAACACAATTGCTGGGGTATTCGGAGGGACTGTGAACTCAGTTATCTTCGAGCCTGTGACATTTCCAGGAGTTTCAAGACGACTCAATTTTCAAATACCAACTAGTTTTATCGACACACTGAAAAATCTCGCAAACAACGTTCCGACTCTGTCCTCACTGGAAAAGAAACTAGCAGATCTCATATCTGAGCCGTTCGAGATGCTGGAAGCTCTGATCGACAACGAATTGGGAGGCTTGACCGGGCTTGCATCGTCGGATGTTGTGGTACCTGTTCCTGACGCAAGTGCACGCATCCTCTTCTGCGAGGAATCCATGAGCTACGAATGGGTGGACGTGATGGTGGCTGCTGTTCAAAAGGCCCTGCTCCTGGGCATTTACCTTGTGATAGCTGCCGGGGCCATGACCATTATCTTCAATGTGATTGTCATCATTTACGATCATCGGTCGTTCGAGCGGGAAGTCCGGTCATTTTCCAAGATCCTTCAAGGACATCAGAATCTCTTGGATCATCTCGATGACAAGGAAGCCCCGCCCAATAAGAAGCAGTCGAGGGCGATTGCCCGGGACCTAATACACGCGGCCTCACATCCAACATTGTATCGATTCACAGTTTGGTTTACGCGATTTGTCAGTCGATCCGAGAAGGGCAGCCTCCGGTTCCGTTGGTTTCTGGACTACGTTTCTCACCCTCCCAGTTTGATATGCTTCTTTGCCGGTCTAATGGGCCTCACCATGGTGCTGCTTCAAATCTGGATGATTGGTGCCATCAAGGCTGAGACCGCGGAGGCGGTTTCTGAGGGGATCACTGCCTCGATGGACAGACTCATCCTTACTGTAGAGACCGCAATGGTAGATTTCGCGCAGCCATACGTGGACAGTACAAATGATCGCCTGAACACAATCGAAACCACAGCCAATGATGCATTGTTCGGATGGGTAGACACCACGATGGATGCGATCAACAACACACTTTTTGTATTTGCACGGGGTCTGGACGAGGCGTTGGATGACGTTTTTGCCAGCGTGCCACCGCTGCAAACTGCCATGACCTCCTTCGTGGCGTGTGTGCTGGGATCCAATATGATGACTCTTGAAGCCGTTTCCCAAGGATTGAGATCGCATGCTCAAATAAACTTTCCCCGCCTCAACACCAGTGCACTCTTGGGCATGGACAGTACCACCATCCGAAAACACCTGAGGAACGCTGAGGCTATGATGACTCCATCAACGTCAATCAACATGAATGTCACCGCGAGCACGGATAGCTCGAGCCCGGTGAATCTACTACGACGCCGAGACACATCGTCATCGTCGACAGGATCCGTCCACGGCACCGACTCCGCCAATGGGAATGCAACGGACAGTTCGGCAGATACGGGGACAACGGCCGGTACTAGCTACTTTGCGAGGGAAGCCGAAGCATTTCTCGAAGTATATCGAAGCAGCCTGCAAAAACAAATGCTCCCCTTTGGCGCTCTGATGGCATTTGGATCCATTGTCATTGTAATGGGCATGATACGAGTTCTCGCATGGGTTGGGGCAGACGCCATACGCAGCTGGCGCGCGCATTCAGCGCATTCCGCAGCGGCATCCCGCACAACGAATAAGGCTGTGTACGGCGCTAGCTATCAACCCCAGCGATGGTACGATCGTTTCAAACTGAGCACTCCTAATCGGATGATGAAGCAACGTCCATCCGGCGAGAATCTCTCGGGGAACCGTGCTCGCCCAGTACAATCAGATTCGGAATCTGCGATTGGTGGCTCCGCAGTGGTTTACCGTCAAAACCCGAAAACCAGAGGACCACAACAGTCCATGCCACAACAGCCCATGATCAGCAACGTAATGCGTTCCAGTCTGCTATTCTCCGATACGTCGAAACATCCCAAGATACCCGAGATGATTAACACTCCGGCAGTCGATGACTCCTACCTGGGAAGCAGCTCGGACTTTGCCATATCATCTCCCAAACTTCAAAGGTCTCGAACAGCACCGTCGGGCCCACGGAAAATGGCAGACTTCCAGCCACTGGTTCCTCGTCCACGGGTTGTTCCAACTGGCCCTCGGGCCATGCTAGCTGATGCTTCCGCTACACAGTCAGCAGCAGCCCCATTTCCATCACCACTCTACCCTGATGTCTCAATCTCAACAACCGTCACAAAACCAGGGTTGCCAGCTCCGATGATACCGATGCAGGCCCCGCTACCAACAAGGATGCTAAAGCAACCATCGACTCCGCCAGCCGAAAATTCCTTCCATCGGCAAAGCTCTCACCATCCGTACAATACCACGTCAAATGAAAGCTCCGATGCAGACGAGCCTGCCGATGATTGGGACGAAATTTCACGAGAGGCAGCTGCTGCTGTAGCATTCCTCGCTGCAAAAGCCAAACGCGGATGATGACATCTAAACTTGGGGAAAGCCGACCTGCAGTGGTGAAGAAGGGCTTTCCTGTTCTAAATGGTCTATCTAGAGTGCATTACCCGCTGAATATCACATCCTACAAGAAGTATTGAGCACAGGTCATATAGAGATTGGGAAGAACAGTTTGGGAAGAACATTCTTACCATGCTTGCCTAGAATGATATCTCATGAGCAATCAAAGACGATGGCAAATGAATGAAATTTTGCGTTATGGCTTACCATCCAGGAAACATCCGGCTGAAATTCCTCGGGTCAACTGCAGTTTGAATCAACTCGTTGATCTGACATTCGACACTGACAGCTAAGGAGAGCTTCTTGCGCACCACAAAGAGGGCTCGTTCAGCTTCTTTGTTTTGACCACGATCCCGGGTTATGGGATCAACAGCTCCTTCGGATAGCTCGATAGCATCATCTTCATCAAACAATCCCTGTCGCCGTCGCTGCTCCAAAGGTGTGACTTTCCTGAAAACGGTAAGGAATTTAATTCAGAGAAGGTTTTGTCGATTACAACCAGGCCGAAATACCAATTGTACAGCGGGTCGTAGCGGAACACATCAAGAATGGTTAACAGCACCTCCGATCCGTTCCGCAGGACTCTCATCGTTTCCTCGCAACCTCTTCTGAACGCCCCTTCAACGCCAGTTATTCCCATTCCATCAACTACAATCCACAAATTTTAGCATAGACTCTAGATCAACATCTTCACTTGACAGGATGCCATACCAATATCCCGCGTAAGGCGGAAAGGTACGAGTTCGGGCACTGCCAACAATTTCCCTTGGTCGAAAGCGATGCCCAGGTCAATGTGAACGACTTCCGCAGTGACTTTATCAATCAAGATATTCTGTGCATGACGATCGCCAAGACCAACAACATATCCGGCCATGGAGCTCACAGCCACGCTTCGTGTGTAAGCCAAACGTCTTTCGAACCTTTTCCAACAACAAATGAGAAGCGGCAACGCATCGGAAAACATCAAGTGAATTCTTACCATTCAACGGGATCATGGAAACTTTCAAAGAAAAAGTGGCGGAATACGGGCCGGAAGTTCGTTTCTATCTGCAGGTACAGTGCCAGCTTCGATGCAGGTGTGCCCTTATTGAGCTGCTCTGTCATTCGCTTCCGACATTCTGAGTATTGCCAATCGCTCGGATTGTACCTGTCGGAAGATTGGATTCAAAGTGAGACAACCGGCCCGCGCAAGTGAATAAGAATTGTACGAACGCGTCACATACCGCCCGTGAGCTTGAGTGAGATATTCGCCGATAGGTGCTGTGTCGTTGACCCATTCTACCAGACCGGCGCGAGGAGCGAGAGGGATGACCTTGTATGTCCGGATGGCAAGGTCCCGCTTTCTGGTTTCGAGATTTTTTCGCAATAGGACATTCATAATTGTGAAAATCTTGGACAAAACCGCTGAAAGACCGCAACAAGTGAGTCATCATGTCCGACGCGACCCAAGACATCGAGTTGGATTTCTCACCATCTTGGCGGAGATCATCTGAGAATGGCGGGGCACATGAGTGAAAGGTCAACCAGAATCTCACATTGCATAAAAACTTACCATTGCCTTTCACCAACTGAGTGTACATTTTGCCGTTGGTCCCAACACAGGTGACAACCCTTGGCATGTTAACGCCTCCTGGTACCCAAAAACTGCGCTTGAAGCCACAGACGCAAGGGAGGTCATCATAGCGGCAATCGTCCCGTACGGGGTGTTCAATTGTAACAATGGGGACGTTGATCCCGGACTGCGCAATCTGCGCAAACTTGGATCGCGCATCCAGGGGTAACGTTTTGTTTTCTTTCAACATGGCTACAGTGATCTTCTTGAACGCCAGTTCGATGTAAGCGTTTGATAGTTGCTCCACACGGACAACGAGATCCCCAAGAAGATCTGATCGACTGAGGCGGTCCAGCAAGCCCAATGCAGCCTCCACTGTTGGTGTCGTCTGGACTTGCCGTGAGGATCGCGAGGATGGCACAACCACCTGCGTCCCGTTTTTCAGCGCAATGATGTGGTAAAGAGTATGGTGTGGATGGTCACGGACAACCTTTGTCAACAGACGTTGCAAGACCGCCTGGAAACCTTTCTCGTGAGCTGGCGGCGCGGTTGTCAATCTCGCCGACAGCTGGTACATGAGGACCAAGAAGACGCTTGAGGAGATGCGTTTAATGTATGAATCAATAAGAGTATTGACGCGTGGGTTCTCGAGATTCCGAAACCAGAGAGCGCAGAGGCGGAAGACGCTCATATCGTTATGGTCCTTACTGTACTCTAGAGCTTGCAAGTAATTCTCGACACTTTTCTCCAGGAAAGTGTCTTTGTCGGCATGGTATCGGGCTTCTTCAGCTATATCCATTTTCATTTGAAGCACAATCTTTTCTCTCATGTTCCCGTAGCGTCGTGATGCATTCGGGTCCCGGCCAGCAGCTTGTTTTGCCAGCGCCTCACATGCGTCAGCCTCGCGCTGCTTGTAGTTGATGTGCTCCCGTATTTGATCGGTTGGGTCGTTCGAAGTGAGCTCTTCGTACTGCGCGTCCGCAAACTTGGCAAGGTGGTAATGAGCTTTTGCGCGCAGCGTCGAGTCATTCGCTATTGCTGCAGCCCGGACCGCCGGATCAAAGTATTTTTGGAGTACAGTCGCTGCATGATCGAACCGCGTGTCAGCAACCCATCGCCCAAGCTGGCAGAGTAATTGTGACTCCACGCCTTTGCTGAGTGCAGAGGCGCGTGCATCCGGGACCATCAGATCGGAATTCAGGTCGAGATATCTTTTCAGGGATCTTGCCGCTACCGCTCGATTTTCCTGTGCCCAAAGAATCTTCAACGACTCCAGCTTAGCCAGTCCTTTGAGATCGACAAGATCCGACAAGACCGCGGGGTCAGCTACATCCAGTGTGGCATTCAGACGCGCGATAGCTGTCTGAGCAATCTGTAGATTTCCAGCCTTCCGTCCAATCTGACTGTAGCGGAGCAAGTGTCTGCAATTTGCTTGAGCGGCGATTTGAACAACGTGGGGGGCATTGCGTGGCACCTGCATTGAACGGTCTTGGCGGCTAATCAACGACTGCAGAGTAGTCGTGCGAGCTGCCAGGACAGGCTCCATGTCGCCAAAGCTCTGGCATTCAACCAGATTGTTCAGCCGTAGTTCCCAGATGTTGAACAACTTCTGCAGTGACTGTGCATTACTTCCAGCTGCTGCTAGCTCTTCGATTTCCGTGGACATCGTAAGATTCCGCATCGACGGAAATGGATTGAGAGCGTTGTCCAGACGCATTTCACACAATGATCGGACGCCATCGAGTAGGCTGGAGGAAAGAAAGGAATTCCTCAGAGTTGCATCCTTCTCGTGATGTGCTTTCAAGCATCGGTACAGTTGCTGATTTTGTCCCGAATGACCTTCAAGAGAGCAAAAAAATGCAGGATATCAATGGATGATGACGACGATTCTGGATATGCAATAGCCCATCTCACTACCATCATTATTCCGGTCAGGTATATCTTCCCAGCGCGCATTGCGCCACATGCACTCGTATTGATACTCATTGATTTCGTTTTGTAATGTTGGTGTTTGCATTTGTTGACCAATCGCATCGTGGCTTCCTCTGATGTAGGTTTCCAGGATATGATGAATTCCCATGTTGCTCATGGCTTTCATAAGACCGATGCGCGTCCCAATGTCACTACTTGCTGGTAACGACCCCGAAGACAAAAATGCTTCCCCAACTTTTAGCTGTGTTTCGCGGACGTTGAGAATCTTATCCCAGCAGTTATCGTGTTCGTATTTTTGAACCAGCGAGGTCGACCCGTCTAGCATCGTTTCTGATCCCATGCAAACCATCACACCCTCAAAGCCATCGGAATCACCGATCCATTGGTTGATTTGAAGCAGTGGTTTAAAGATGGAACCTTTCTGATGATTGAGATCGGATTTCCGAGAGGGCCCTAATTTAGCGCCCCATTCACGTTTGGTTTCTTCCTGAGCGATTTCCAAGAAAAGAAGCGCCGACGCGTACGACGAGTTGTCAGTCGCTGCTTGGACAAGATCATCGAAGTCAAGATCGAGCCAAGCGTTATCATCGAACGGCGTTGTTCGCAATGGATGTGGTTGCGTCCGTAAAACCTGATGAGGAAACGTAATTGGTCATATGTTGCTTGTCACCCAATCGATGGACCAGCATTACCTCAATGACTTTGAGGATTGTGGACAAGATACCCGGACGGAGGTTCGATGCATTGGCCAAGATGTGTCGAAATCGCATCGACAACTGCGTTCTCAAAGTCGTTATAGATCGCTTTCGAATGGTTTTCGGTGAGTTCTTCACCTCGTATTCCAGTGCCGCATGAACAATATGTGGCAACATGACTTCTGCAAACGCCGGTATGTACTCGAACACCAGGCCAAGGTTAGAGAAGATCTCATCAGTAGGATGGGACTGCAAAAGACTGTTTGTCAACTGTAAAAGCAGATCTTGCGATTCATGCTGCTTGGTAGCGGCGTCATCCTCTGTCTGACTCATTTGCATTAGATCTTCCCAGATTTTATCGTCTTCAAGCGATGGATACTGGGTTCTGGTAGGAATCGTTCGCGGGACTTGTTTCGCGGTTGTGGTGAACATTCGGAGAACATCTGCTTCATCCGGCGCCAGCGTTTTGAAGGCCAGATTGCCGGCAGGCAGTGGCAACACCACGCCAAGGGTGCGAATAACCACTCCAACGGTTTGAACATCGTCGTGAAATAAGTATTTTTGCAAACAACGGAGCGCCTGACTGTGTCCAATCTTCGTGATATTCGCAACCGCCTTTGTGGTGCTCGTCCGCAATTGAAGAGAGCCATTCGGGATTTCTTTCAGGATTCGACTTCTGAGCAACGCGGCCAATCTTCCTAGGCAATTTCCAACCTCCAATAGCAGATTTTCAGCCGGCGTAGGTCCTTCTAGCATGGCCAACAAGTGTCCCACGATTGCATTGGCTATATCGCGGCTGTGCGCCAATTGAACAGCCAGATCCGTTGTGTCAAGAGCTTTGCGCAGATATTTGACACGCGCCAATTGCGCGATGGCCGCTGGATCTCCGGATGCCATAAGCTCCAAGATGGTGTTTGGATCACCATGCGCGGTAGTGCCATCCTTCTCAGCTATTTCGATGATACTTTGGGTTCGATCTCCCAAAACGTCTGTGTCCAGCTGCAAGATTGCTAACCGCGCAGAAGAGGGATTTGCTGTGAAGGCCATCTCTAGAGCCATTTCCAAGGCCGTCGCGACAGCACGCGCACATTTTGACTTCCCCGCCGTTGTGTGGGTGACAACCAGTTGAGAAAGCGCGGGTGCAATTGACGAGATGCTTGACGCAACAAGAGTTTTGTTGCACTCCATAGCTACGTTGAACAAATGCCTGAAAATTCCGGATGCATACTCGCATAACTCTGGTTGGCTCATGGTTCGCAGTAGCTGTTGTAACACAGTTCTGAAAAGAAAAGGTTCTTTGCTGATGTTGACACCAGTTATGGCAATCAGCAAGCGATAACCGTTGACAACAAGTCTCCTTTTGTCCTCCGTAAAAATGAGTTTATCGATATGCTCGTGGAGCTCTTGCAGCAGTTTCCGAAGCGTTGTAGTGTTGAAAAAATGATTCAAGTGCCGCATGACGTCCGATGGAGGAAGGTCACCACTCTGCCCGTGTAAGTAAAGAATGATGCGAAGCAGTACTTCGCTGTCGAGGAACGGTTTGTGAGGCGGTTGGGGGTTCGGAGATCGCTCTAAGTCTGCAGCGCTCAGAGAGTCGATTTGTGCTAGTGTCCCGCGGATCTGGTTCCATCTATCGTGCGCCAGATTGGAGACGCCGGCGTCGTAATTCATTTTCAGCAATTGTGCGACTATCGCCGGTATGCATCTCGACATCATAAGATTGAGCGCATCTTCACCGAATATCCTCTTCAGGAAGCCAAATGATTTCATCGCCTTTTGAGCGTGCAACGTTGAGTTCTTTTCTGCATCATTCGGCGCTTGCGCCACATTGTCCATGATACTTGGAAGAAGATGTGCCTAAATGATATCCGTATTAGGGCAATCACAAAATAACCATATGGACGGTAGGAAAAGAATTGCTCACCATCATTGATGGCAACGCTCGTCTGAACAAATTGTTACCTTCGGCGCCGATTGCCAAGTACAATTTTTCTGCTGCGACGATGTCTCCCGCGGAGAGCAGCTTTGGCAAATTTAGATCCAGATGACCAGAAACGAAAGCGTCTATGGACTCATATGCAAACAATCGGTACGGGAAGTTCGCTAGATCTTCTTCCCAGGCCCAAATAAGGGTGGGCAACAATTCATCCAGCAACTCTAGCCCATCGCGAAGTGCAAGGCGGCGCGCGTACACATCAAAGGCGGTTTCAACCAAATGAAAGGCTTCGTCGTCTCGCGTGGCCACCATCAAGAGTTGGAGGGCTGCGTTCGCTCGCTCGTGAGCGGCATTCAACATCACCTCGCCAAAAGCCAATGTCTCTGTGCAAAGGGACAAGAAACTTTTCGCGTCCTTTTTGATTGTGTCGCGGATGTCTTCGAAGATGCTGGTGTGATCGGCAACGTCAAATATAGAAAAGAGTTGAGGTATCGCCCCAATCATACTGAGCCGAACCAAAAACTCATCATGGTTCAGGAGAGCCAGACAGAGTCTCATTGCAGCATCTGCACCATCATCCCCGACACTTTCGCCGAAAAGACTCTGGACATGAATCCAGGCATCAGAAACAACATTGCCGGATTCAGCATTTTACGGAGAGCTCACCTGGTTCGGGTCAATGATAAGGTATTGAATCAAAAGCTGACCGAAAGCAATGCACACTCTCCACGGCGCACTTGGGCTTTGAACCCGCCTCATGAAGTATGCGAATACATGTCCCGCTTCCTGCATAAAATCTCCGTCATCCTTTTCACGCAGCAGTACAGGGAGTATCGCAGTGAGTGATTCCATGATGAAGATGGAACACCACGTGTTGAGTTCACCCTCATAACTCTGGAGTAGTGTTGTACTATTCTTCATCACCAGTTTGCAAAAAGCTAGCCATCAGGTCAGCTGTTTGTGGTTACAACAAGCCAACAGAATGAAACATACCAGTCGTCAAACGCTTGATGGAAGCATGACGCAGGAATTCAGTCACTTCCTTTCCAATTTGTGTGAAGGTCTCGAAAGAGCTCGGAAGGGCGTCCATCATGACCTCTTGTATCCGGACCCGAGCCTGTGAGAAGATTGTCGATTCGTCTCCTTCCGGAATCAATTGATATAGGATGCCCAACGCACGGATCGTAAGCGCACGATCAGGTATCTCACTGGGTGACGCGACTTCATAGAAAAAATCCAGCTGACCCAACGGGTTATTCTGACCGGTGTTCCGTGTCGAGAGGTTGAGAGTGTCAAATTCATCCACCGATGCTGCTAAGGAAGCTGTGAGCGGTGTTTGCGTCACGTTTATTTGTTCGACGGTTGTGGAGAAATGCTGTATCAGAGTGTCCACCAATGGCAAACACAAAGTGCTCAGCTTGGCATCTAATTCTGACATTGCTGAATCGGTTGCATTGGCAGTTCGCACTGTGATGTTTTCGCGCCGATTTGCGCAATACACAGCAAATCCCCGTGCGATTGAATGAATGAAGCTCATTTGATCGATGACAGGTAAAGCAGGGAAGCTTTGACAGATTCGCTCGATAATGCGGGATATCAAGACAAAGAGCGCTTCAATCTCATTTTGTAGAGCGGATGAAGCCGGGAGGTGACTGCATGTGACACTACCAAAGGTGATCCCAAGCAGACATAGGAACAGTGATTTGTCCATCAGCTTCGGAAGACCGCTTGAATCCGCCTTGAGTAGGGTTTTCTTAGCGAATTCCAGGGTATTCCAGCTGGATAGGACTTCATTTGCGCACGTCATGAGGAGCTTGCTCAAGAGGGGTTCCTGCCGGAATTTTGAGGAGGGCTTGCCAGATGTTACACATGAGTTTCGGATAGCGAATTGATCCAGAGTAGTGATATCCTCGTGCGCAACCAATTTGCACAGGTCTCTCGAACGGATCAACCTCCACTCACAAATCAACTCTTCCTTTTCGAGCATATCGACAGGGAGGGCTAGGGATTGTTCTACCGAGTATATTGGCTCAGGCGAAAATACTCCGATCATAACCAAAACTGCTCTTAAGACGAGATCGACAGGGACGGTTGACTGCGCATCTGAAAATCGATCCTGAAGCAACCAGTCCAAAACTTGATGTTGTAAAATGCTCTGATTTGCAATTTGGCGTCCATGAACGGTGCTCCATTGGAGGAACGTCAAGATGAAGTGCAAGGCACATGCCGTAGGGCGAGACGAGCCGGTTCGCATGACTTTGCCACATTGGGTAGCAACTTCCAGTATCTCCTCCGATGACGCAGTCTCTTGTGATATCATTCTTTCTAACACATAGAATCCCGCTGGACTAGCAACGCTGTTTGCTGACATGAGCTTCCAAGCATGATCCAGAACCAAGACCCGCAAGGTGGAAGCATCGCCATGTGTGATGAATTTTGGTGGGAGCGCTGTCCAGCACAGCAGCGCCCAGCCTGCCAGATCTGTGTCACCCGCAGCTAGGACGCGGGAGACAATCTGCTCAATGCCTCTAATGTGATCGTGAGGAAGTCGTTCTCCATGCTTGATCAGAAGGATGGTCAAGATTTGGAGAACGCAAAATTTCTCACCGCGGGCCCCAGCCTTCGTGGATAGAATTTGAGACAAATCAGTCATAACATCGATCCGTTTGGCCTTTTTGCCAGCTCGCGGTGAGTCTGAGAAGAAGTCACCGTTCCTGTTGGCAATCTCGTCACTGGCTGTCCGACCCCTCGAAGGCTTCTGCTCGAGAATCAGTAGACTGTAGTACACGTTGGAACACCAATCCAGGAAAGCGAAGGGCAGATACTGCTTGGAGATCGCTGATTCTCCCAAATCGCTGTGCTCGTCCTTGAAGACTGCGAGCATTGTCTGCTTTCGCCAATCGCCCCGAATGGATTTGACGAAGTCCTCTAAGCTTTGTACGCAACCTATTCCAAACTTGCTTCCCAACTCTCGTTGTAATAGGTCGTAAAGCCGCATGCAATTGCGTTCCAGATCCCAGTATGAGGACAGTAAGCCATCGGAAGGATCGTAAATATGAAGGTAGAAACGAAAGATGTACATCAATTGAACCCGCACCGCGGATCCCGATCGAGTTTCCCATAATGGAATGAGATATGGGATGGTGGACGAAAAGAACTCCACAATTTCGGGGAGAGCTTCATGCGATATCTCGAACAAGATGTGATTCGTGGCAGAAATCAATGGCATGTGACAAGAAGTCTCATGCGGATGCGCCTGGAAGAACCTTGCGAGAAAAACCAGTAACTCCTTCGCATACTTGGCTAGATTCTTCGGACAACCCAAGACGAGCAATGCAAAAATTCGAGCGAGCTCAGGCATTTCCGCGGGTAGCGCCTTGCGTGATGAGCCTCGTGGGGTATTCGTGGAAGGATGACGAGCAGGATTGCCCAATTCTGCCATAGACTCCTCCTCCTCGTCGTCATTCAAGCCATCGATGCAGACTTTCATCAAGGCTTCCCAGCCGTCTCGAGGTACGTGCTCGCGGTATGCGCGACGAGAGAGAAGTAAACGGAGTGCTTTGGTATACTGAAGCGCAATGGGCTTGAACAAGCCCTGCCTGTGAGGCAGAATAGACAGCACATGTTGCAATACTGGCTTCACAAGAGCCTTCTTCAAGCCAGCGTCAGCACGTTCGCAAATCCATCTGAAGTCTTGAGACATTTGGCTCAAGGTCTTCAGCGCCTTTGTTGCGGGGCCAGACCCTTTCCCTGTCCCGCTTGACTTGGACAATAGGAGAGCCTTTTGCTTCTCGACACATCTATTACCTTTCTCATTCAGTTAAACATGAATGTATTCAATTCAGCGCTCCACAACGCTCTATTATACCTGCCAAAATACTCGAATATATTCGTCCATGCGTCCTGATCCAGTTGGGATATATTGCGGTCGTCGGACAGAAAGTTCTTCAAATCAGCCAAGCCGGTGTCTCGGTCCTTTGCTTTATCCCAATCGAGTTTGCTCAAGATTGGTCGCAATGAATGATCGATAGTCATGTCGATGCTTTCGGAACTGCTGAGCACTGGGCAACATTGCAAGTTGAGCAAGCAACTCTACCCGAGCCTCATCCGCACGTGACTTGAACTGTGGTAGTCATCAGTTTGTTTTGTTGTGCGGCCGATGACGATGAACGTAATACAAGGTTGGGGCAATCGCCTTTCGAGCACAGCCACATTATACTGAAGAGCGCGCAGCACAGGAGACCCGGTATGCCGGTATACTTGACCTCTGAAACTCTCAACCCTTGCAGGCCGCATGCCAAGACAAATTAAAGAGGAGTCTGTGATTGATCCAATAATCCAATTCCTACAATAAGCGTGAGCTTGAAATTTGAGTTTGGGCGCGTCAGATCTTACTGTGTGGATAATTTGTAGGCAGACAGGGCCGCTTGCTTCCTGGTCTTTATTACTGTACATATCTCCTTCCGTCCGAATTCCCCAAGTTCGCTCGTGGTCTGTTCGCAGCTGTGTTGCGTTCCCGTTTGCTTGCCGCCCGTTCCTCTATTCCTTGTGCAATACCCCAGGGCTCTGGTCTTCCTCGCCATGAAGCTTCTTTCGTGTCTCGTGGGATGCGCATCCCTTGTGCTTGCCGCCACCACAGGAGTAGAGGCCTGTGATTTCTCGCAGGGGCCTTGTCAGTAAGTAACTGGAATCGTCAGCTTAAAAGTACACATGTTTGGTGGGAGGAATGACTTATTGCTCATTGACTTTCACCAGCATTCCGCTCGTGAACCCGAAGTATTTGGCCCACAAAATTGAAATCCAAAACCAACTGGCCAAGGTCCCTACGACCGGAATTGTCAGGCACAGGAAGAGACAAATCACCATCAATCCCCTCTCTGGGACGGGTGATACTGGTGGCACGCTGTTTGCTGTGAGTTTGCCGTGGCTCTTATATCGCTCAAGTACCATGCTTAAACTAACAACTCTCTTCTCCAGTACCATGGTCAACTACATGTTGGAACCCCGCCGCAAAAGTTTGACATTCTGTTCGACACGGGCTCACAGCAACTGTGGTTACAGTCAACCACGACAAAAGGCGGCATCAACGCAGCTGGAACCCTGTTTGATCCTTCGAAGAGCTCCACTTTCAAAGACACAAACAGACCTGCGTCCTCGATCGAGTATGTTGACGGAACTACAGTTGAGGGAGTACTCGTCCAAGATGTTGTTTCCATCAACAACCTGACCGTCCCCGACCTCATATTTGAGCTCGCTACCTCCATCACCTCCACCACTTCGGACATGGACGGAATCATGGGCATGTCCTTCTCTTTACCCGCCACGGCAGCGGCACCCAATCAACCCACCTATTTCGAACGCCTTGTTTCCGATAAAAAGGTTACATCCCCCGTGTTTAGTTATTACATCGACAATTCCAACATGGGCGGAGGTCTGACTCTGGGAGGGGTAGATTCTGCAAGAATGCAGGGAACGCCTGTAACAATCCCAGTCGCTGCTTCCGGGAACGATGCGAGTGGGAAACCGGTGTACCTCTTTTGGCAATCCGTTCTGAACTCCGTATCCTTTGCTGGCTCCCCTCAAAAGCTAACAATGGCACCAAATTTTGCTGTCGTCTTTGACACCGGCACGTCCCTGGCCGTCTTGCCGGTAGCTGTGGCACGAACGCTGAACACCGCGTTGAACTTTGTCAAGGCCAGGCAGAGTGAACGTGAGTATGGTTCTTATGGTAGTGTTGATGCATGGTGCGCCTTCTTTCCACTGACTTCGCATTACATCCCAGCTTCTGCGGATCTTTACGTCATGGATTGTTCTAATGGCAAAATACCATCGGGCCTTCCTGACATATCGTTCGATTTTGGGGGCATTGCTCTTACAGTCACACCTCAAGAGTACATCTTCTTCCAATCGGGCAATCAGCCAGGTCAAGTTGCTTGCGTATCTGGCTTTGCCGGCCAAGACCTCTCGTCCGGTACGACAGGAAAACCCGGCGACACGCAGGCGCTCCTGCCATCTGCCATTTTTGGCAATGTCTTCCTGAGGAGATTCTACACTGTCTTTAACCTTGGCGAACACAAAATGGAGTTCGCGATTGCGGAGCGCTCGACAAACGTCAACACGTCTTTATCTGGCGGTGGGTCATCTGGGTCACCCGGCGCGTCTCCAAGCGGCTCGGCGAACGCGGGTTACAGACCAGATCTTTGTTGGATGGGGCCAATCGCTACCTCACTCCTGGCTGCACTGCTGGCCTTTTAGACTGTACATGATTGAACTGTCGCGTAATTAAGCTATTCAAGCCTATCAACATCATAATTGAAACACATATCGTTGGCATGACAGTAACTGGGACTTCGGGTTGAGCGGGGCGAGGAGCAGAAGCACTTCCAGGACTTGAGCTTTCTAGGCTCCACCCTCACGCTTTGCGTACTCTAGCTCCAGCGCATCTTTATACTTTTTGTCAACATCGCTGTCGGCTTCCTCAACTTTGTCCGAAGCTTTGCCCTCCCGAGCAGTTTCAGTTTGAGTTTCAGTGATTTGAATTGGTTGCCGCTTCTGTGCGTCCACCGATGAGGCAACAGTGTTAGAGCGGGAAGTCTGGTATAGCAAGCGGAAGGCAAGCGGGGTTCACGCACTATGTCAGAAGCGTCGAGTTCGCTTCGGCTTGGAGGAGATGGCGAGGCCATTTTCGCTTTGGGGTCACAAACTAGTGCTTGTTTCAAGGGTACCGATATCTGTCAACAAATTCGCCTCTCGCCTCCCAAGCCACTGAATGTGGAGGCTTATCGCTCCTCACAATACGAAGGCGACCGACAGTACCATGAGGTACATCCCGTCAAAACGCAATTTGAACAAGAATAGATGCCAACGCCAAGTCCGTCTCTCTCGCTATCCCCTCAACTTCAGACCGACGATGAGTCGGATGACATTCCTCCCCTACCGTCGCCGATTGCGTTCTCACCGACACAGCGTCCGACAGAAAAGCAACACTCTCCGTTCGCAACGCGCAACATACGGTACTTCGACTATAGAAACTCCTCCTGTGTTGAATGCTGACTGTAAAACTTATAGGTACATCCGCGTAGGGGACACCACGGCACTCCACTTAACCTTCTACTTGCGAAAACAGCACCTGCCTTGGTTTACCGAAGCAGTGTTTGAGGTACTACATGCGACCTGCCCCAGCTCAACCACTCTTCTGTAGTTGGTTTTCTCACACTCGTGGTCGGAGAGTGGTCGCCTCTCGCACATCCTGCATCGTCCACACGCTGGAAAGTTCTCATCCCGTGCTTCTGTTTCGTTCATGAAATCACATCTCAAATCAACAGCAAATAATAAATGCCCTACAGCGCCTGATCCCCGCGAAGCTCTCCCGCGAGGTCATTGAGAAGAAGGAGCAAGGGTTGGCGGACGTGTACCGTGCTCGCAATTTCCAAATGGCATACTACCTTCGACCGACGGAGATACGACACTCTGTGTTGGAGAAAGTATGCACGCAATGCCTAACCATGCATCTGCGGCCCCAAACTAATGTGCCCCTTACAGAATCCCTCCTCCACCGCTTACACGCGATTGCAATTGCACTCGCAAGCACTAACCTTGATTGTCGAGCCGTACGATGTCAATGACAAGGAAGCACCGCCCCCGGATTTCCTCGGATTCAATTATAAGAGTTCGATGAAAGTGACTGACTTTTTTCGGCCTGCCACAAACAACGATGGGCTTCCCTTGGCACCAGTCACCAGCGCATACTTCAACAGCGCGAGCACACGGAAGTCGTGAACCCGTCCATGATGCGCCTGTCCCGCGGAACGTGGCAGCGGCAGAATGGTGATCGTTTTCGCATCTCCGTTTGCTCGAATTTATGAAACTTGTGGAAGTGTAATGCAGGATTCTTTGGCACACCGGATAGCGGGCAGAACCAACCACTTCCCATGCCTCTGTGCTCCGAGAAGATGACAGGTGCGACAAACAGTAGATTAACAGCAGAAAACGCACAAAGGGCAATGGAGTGGGCAGAAAATGGTACGTGATTGCCAGCTATCATGGGAAGCGCATTGGGTCTCTGATGGTCATTTAACTGGGGAACTACGACAAAAATTGACTAGGATGACTGCGGCTTGAGAACCCCAGTATGCACTATAAGTACAGTCGTAATGGCCGCCTCACATCGGCTTCCGTCCCAGGTAGACTACCGTGAATATGCATTATCTTACGAGTAGAACAAGCCGAGATGCACACGCTCGAGGTTAACTGAAACAGTGTACGCATCATATCTTCCCTTGTCGCAATGGTTGTCAAACGCACGTATGGAATACTTCATTGCGGCACGATGTCAGCGAACACTTTGGTCCCCAGAAAGCTGAGCAGAGGATCGGTTTTTGATCCCAGATTTTTCCCATTCCAATAGTCGGTACGTGCCCACGCTCTGTCGATGACACAAAACAAAATTGCATGGCCGTGTCGCTCCTGCCGCTCTTCAACTCTGCATTCGAGATGCGCAGCAGCTCCATAAATCGCAAGCAAGGGAGGAAACGATCCGGCGGGCGATGGATTCAAAGGCCAATCGAGCGTGCTGTAACCTGGCAAGCACGTCGGTAAGGCAAGGGCTGCAAACTTGTCCTGATTCTTTCCTGAGCACGACCCTATTGACGCAACCATTGACTGCATCCCGGCGGTGGCGACATTCAAAACTGTGGCAATGCCGTCAAACTCGGTTACAAATATGCCGTGCTCAAAACCGTCTTCCGTACCAAAGAGATTTGTGTATTTTAAGATAGTATACGAATGCCGGCCTACGTTCATCGAACAAACAAACCGTCCCTACAGATGTTTCAATGTTCAGGTCGACTAGTGCACAAACGCCCAGCCTCCAGACACTCTACATGGTTATCAATTGCAGTCAACCAAGATATGGTCATGACGCTCCGTTTCCACGCCATTTCCGCGCCCACCGCCAACTCTTCCGTCCCCGTAACAGTGAGAAGACAGACCGGGTTTGGATAGAGCAGCCGCGAAAGCATATGCTTTTCAACGGCAACTACCTGCTTCTGCATTGTCCCCCCCTCGTCGATTGTCGTATCCGGAGGAAGTTTTTGACCCAGGGTTCTGTGTCAGCATGTCGCGTTCGATGCCCCCCTTCCCGCCACTTCCTCACTGAAACTGCGTGGGCTGTAAAAATGAGCAGGGAGCCTCCACATTGCAACTGCGGACTCTCCGCAGTTCTCCACTCGAAAAACTCCTCTTCCGAACGTAAGGAGATATTGGGTGAATTAAGAAGAAACATCAGTTGCAATCATTAAATTCTTCCGCTGCAGCGTCTTTTTGGAGCTGTCCAAACCACAACATTGCAGGGGCAACTTGTGACTTTTATCGGCAAAAGCCCCGGGAAACGCCGGCACCATCACTGCACACACCTCCCCGTCCAAACTCTCAGAGTAACCCCTCTTTTGAACCCCCACCCGCCCCTCGGAAGCCGCAACCTTCCCGAATGACAGACAGCTCTACGAAACGGCCTCGATCTCCATCACCTACGGAACGCTACAGTACAAACATGCCGGACCGATTCACACTTGACGATGACAGCTTTGATTGGGACGAAACGGGAGATGGTCAGGGAACCTCCTCGTCCCAAGACGCTTTTTGGGGGACCGCGAACCCAGGGAGTCAGGCCGCCGCTGCTGGTCAGCGGGCCCAGTCGTCGCAGGACCGTTTCTGGGGAACCGATCGAAGAGGAAGTGTCGCCATCGTTGGTCGCCGCCCGGACGCATCTCCGGAAATGTTTGGAGGTGGTAGCAACTCATCTTCTAGTGGGCGAGCGAAGACCGACGTGTCACACGATACCGGGTTGCGATCCTTCGAATCCCGAATGGACGATGCTTTCAACAACGAAATACCGGCAAGAACAGCCCAGACACCTTTATCCCGAAAACGTTCACAAATTGAGCTGGAAACCCCACCACACACCGCGGACAAACGGGCATCAGTCCCACCTACGCATCCTTTTGGAGCCGATTCCCCAACCCCATCACAGTCGCAGTCACAATCTCACTCCCAGCAATCTTTGTTCCTATCCCCAACACATTCCGACGTATCCCACGGCATCTCAGCGGACAGCATACACGCGTATGTCAAGATGCTGGAAGCCGATGTTGCACGCAAAACACGGCAAGTGACGGCGCTCACCAAGTCCAAGGAGTACCTCCAATCGCAATTGAAGAAGGTGAAGGAAGAGGCGGATCGCAAGGCCAGATTTTGTGATGGGTGTCGGAAGGGAATGTAGACCGTGACCCAAGAGAATTGTAATGCAGAAGATTTGAGGAATGGTGGCGGAACATCATCTGAAGGGGTGATCATGGAGTTGTGACGAAGGAACTATGATTGTGAAGTGTTTGACGCTTTCACGAAGAAGCTGTTAAACTGAGCTTTGCGGCTAATAGTATTACGGAAGTATTATACATCATTGACCTCTTGCGCATCCGTCGCGTGTTGGTCAGACAAATCCGTGTCAAAACACCGCGGTCGATGGGACAACTGAGCCACCTCGTGTACAAATACAAATTCCATTGAACCTCAATCATACTCTTTCTCCATTTAAGATTACCCCAACATTGTTGTCGTAAACAGCACTCCCACAAGTTGCATTCACTTCGTTCCATGCGATAACTACGGGAATGACAACCGGCTCGGTTACTGACGGGATAACATGACGCCTTTGTGTACGAGGGCACGACTTCAAGGTTGAGGACGTTCAGAACCCTGTGCAACAATAAAAATGCGTGTCACAAAACGGCGCGTCCCAACAAGCATAACTTGTTGCGCATGGCACATGTTTCTTCGCACGTACTAGAGGAGCGAACGTAGACATCGCCTGGCATGCGATTCGAAAAGATTGTGAGTTTATCTATGTTCCCTTCATCACCGAGAACAAAGACCTCTGGATGTCCACCATCTTGGGCTGCTGGAACCTGCGCGTTTGGCAATTCAAAATGCCGAGTTTCCATATTTTGCATAACAATGTTTATGTATTGTTTCTTGCTCTCCCATAGATCTTCTGCGTAGATATCGGTCAAGAAGCTGGATGCGAATTTGTCGGCCCGCCCACCATGTGAGGTGCTCGAGTCCAGCTGTGCGACTTTTTCTTTTCTGCGGAGCCCGTTTTGATTACCACTCCCATATTGCAGCACCCGGTTGGAGTGCGCCAAGCTGCTAATGAAGCGGTACATATTTCAAAAATCTCGATTCAATCCAAAACATGAGGTCTGCATGGAGACGTCAAGCCTATGCGCGTGTGTTGGGGTCATGATAAATATCTCCCCATACTGACTCACTGTATGGTTGCAACGATAGTTTGGACTATGCACTGTGACGGACCTTACACTTTGGGTAAGGTCCAGCAGAGATTCCTGGTGGAGAGAGAAAGATTCGAAGCTCACGGGATCCGCATTCTTCCATGTAGTCGCAAGAATGCACGTCGGATGTAGAGCGTTTGAATAACTCGATTGATCTTCTTGAGTATGAGAATCGGCAGATCCCAATGTGGGGTATGTGCACATGAGTATGTCTTTTGCCTCACATTACTCTGAGCGTCTCCGCCCATCAGACATGTCCACATTGTTCAGTGCCATGTATGTACGTGCCTACCCCTCCTTCGCACCGTTTATGATCACCAAGTGTGGTTCCCATGGTCTAAAACATGCATATCATTCCAGCCACGATCTGCAACCTGACGCGAAAAGCATGCACACACTACGTGTAATTCTCATATATTGCCGAAGCAACGTGATCCCGATGAGCCCGGACCCAGAACAGCTGGCTGCTTTCCAGCGAAATCCGCACTGTTTCCTAGATGGTATATATGTGCACGACAAAGCATCTTCGCTGAATCGTGTGCAAGATATTTATGACTCGCTGTCGCATCTCGAGCGCGAAGACGGCAGTGACAGGTTCTACGAGCTAACCAAAGAGTTCCGGAGGTACGTGCATCACTTCCCGTAGGTTTGAATTCATAGCTTGCATTACTGGTCCATTTGCATTGTTTCTCATCATTGGGCTACCGACAGATTTGCAATAGCTATGACAAAGCTCCTAGCACACCCAGCTCAGCGCATGTTTGAAACGCCCAACTCGTTTCTTCTGGAAGCGCTACCGGGACCCGTGGACAACCTGATCTGAACGGACCAACAACCACGACCAACAAAACGACACAGTCTGGCTGCGCATCCGCGTCTAGCAGGAGGGGCGACGTGTCCCGTGCTCAAATGCTAATGGTAGTGTCAGAAAGTGCAGATCAGAAACCAGTTTACGGTAGCACGCTTCTTTCTATGTTCCATAGACCGTACTGTCGAAGTATATCTAGAAATGTACATTTGCGGAAAAACCGCTTCTCCAATTTCGCACATCTACAATTCATCACTCAAAACGGTCATGTCCGGCGGACACGTCAGTACCTTGCGTCTAGGATCCCGCAAAGCCACCTTCAGCCGCTTGGCCTCCACGCGGTCCCTCTTTACTCTCTCAATGTCTTGCGTAATTTCCTCTTGAACGCACAGATGCATGTCGATCTCTTTCTGCAGTCGTGCGCTCGTTTGCATTGAGTGTTGAAGGACCGCTTGATCGGACTTCGGAATTCCCCTTTTTGTGACCGCTACGATGCCAAGAATCCGCGAAGCGAACACGCCCTCCATGTCACGTCTGTCGCTTTCGTCCTGTGCTCTAATCTTCTCCAAAGTCTGTACATGCCGGGTTTGCAGGGTTTTCTGGAGAGCTATCGCGTTGGAATGTTGCGTAGCAAGAGTTGATGGAGATGTTATGGATATTTCCTGAGGGGAATCAGGATCAGGCACCCATCTCCCACAGTGATTTGAACACGAGCATCCTCTACCTGGAACGTGTTCAACAGCTCAAGCTCGTGTTCCAGTTCCGCAAACTTAGCACGGCGCGCGTTCAAAACGGCCTCCAAGGCTGGTATTATTGCGTCAAAGTCAGCAATGTAAAGAGCATAAGGCATGAACAAAGTGACGATAACGCACATCCAAGCTTTACCCTCCCAGCCTTGTCGACCGCGACTAGACTTTGCTGCAATTCCCGTCTTTGGCGCTTTCGGTCTTGATACACTGTACGAATCGTGTCGTTCCTTGAAGCATTTAGACTCAAAATCTCGGTCACCCTCGAGTTCTGGTGCAAAATTAACGGTCAGGAGGTTTACGTGACCAAGATATTTATGGGCCCACCAACCATTGACTTTGACAGCTTCGCATGCTCTTCCTTCAGCTTTTGGTTTTCTAACTTCCTAACAAACCACGTTTGTGAGACTCTTGACGTTGCATTGCATTAATGCGCAGTGTGAGAAGACAAGACTTACAGACTTTGAAGCTCTGCGTGACAGTGTTTCAAAGAGTGCATTCGAGAGATGATTCTGGTTCGGATGTAGAACGTCAGGCATTTTCCGATTCGAACGCAGAAGACACTGCTCGAAGATGGGCCTGACTAAAGTGAAAGGGTCCCAAATTGTGATCATATACCTACTGTATGCGGAGGTCCTCTAGCCGATCCCATTTCTGAAACACGTCCGTTTTGAACTGTTCTTTCTTCATGATGCGATACTTTTTCTTGCTCGGCGGAAGTTTGAAGGACTTCTTGGAAAATCCTTTTGTCGGCTTCCCAACCGTGACAATGCTGGCATTGCTGGCAGCCACTTTTGGCCTGCCAGGCGTGAAGAACTTGCCGCCAGACCTGGCTGCCGCCGCCGCGTTCCGTCTGACCTCCTCTTCAAGTTCCTGAAGAGTTGGCACATCGACACGAACTTTCCGAGGACCGATGAGGAAGCGGGCATATGGATCTCCAGTCCGGATGTCATTGCCAGTCGAGGCCGCAAACAAATCAAATTGGGAGTTGGTGAATTTGACGGGAGCGTGAGTCAGTCTAATGGCTTCCCGTCGGGTCGACTTGCGTCGTGGCTTGGCTGCTGCCGCACGACGGCCATCGGAACGCAGCGGAGAGTCAGATCGTTCAGGTGACGGTGAACCCGCCTCCGTCCTCGACGCAAATCCAGTCCGTCCTTGTGACACTGGACGGGAAGAAGTTTCCATTATGAACAGAGTTAGCTGAGGGGAAAATGCAACTTCGGCGAACAAGGAATTTCGAACCTTCCGCGGAACTCGATTACGTGAGGAACGCGCCTTCTTGTGTACCTCGTGCCTCCCTCTGCGCTCGTTTTGTTCTCATTTCATAACTCAAAAAAAAAAAAAAAATTCATCATTTGTTGTTATCGATCGGAGTAGCTTATAAAACCTCAATACGAGAAGTAATAAAGAAAATCAGTAGTCCAAAAAACAAACCTAAACAAAACCAGCAACGCTCCTACTTATCGAAAATGGTCGCGGCAGTCCAACATTCCGTTCTCGTAGCAACGCCACCGCCAGCGAGCCCCCAATTGTCCTTTCGGGGACCGTCTCCAAGTCCGCCGGCAAACCTGCGAGTGGAAGTTATGGAGCTATCCCCTATATCGAGCGATGAGAGCACCGTCGGACTGCTCTCCGACCCTTTGCAATTGGCCCAGCGCAAGGTGTCCGAGCCTGAATTGAAAGCGCTGGCCAAAGGCGGGCGCCGCAAGCTCTCCGAGTTTTACGCACAGCAGAACGAGTTGATCGACTCCCTGTTGCGACCCCCGGACTTGATCGAAGATGCCGAAGGAGAAGAACGCCGTTTGATGAAACTCAAGATAGCTGTATATGGCTCTCTCTGCGCAAACATCGCGCTCTTCGGCCTGCAACTTGTAGCAGCTATTCTATCTGGCTCTCTCGCCTTGCTTGCTACTACGGCCGACTCTTTCATGGATCTGGGATCGTCTTTGGTTCTTGTATACGCCGGCCGCGCTGCTGATTCAGACAATCCGTTGAAATATCCCACCGGGAAGAGGCGCATGGAGACAGCTGGAATTTTGGTCTTCTCTATCATGATGGGCACCCTGTCCGTGCAGTTGATGGTACGGATGGTGCGACTTCTGAAATTCTGGATTTGCTACAAATCTCACATCTCGTGGCGTTCTCCCCCGTAGATCGAAGGTGCAAGGACGCTTACTGGCGGTGAGCACGTCATTGATCTTTCGTCAATGTCGATCGCGCTTGTTGGCACAGCGATTGCCATCAAAATCGGGCTTTATTTCTACTGCGTGACTTTGTCGCAATACCCTTCCGCGAAAATCTTGGCCCAAGACCACAGGAATGATGTTTTTATGAACTCCCTCGGAATTACTCTTTCGATTCTGGGGTCCAAGTTCTTGTGGTGGTTGGATCCAGCTGGCGCCATTGTCATCGCCCTTCTCATTCTCCGCTCATGGGCAAGCACCGCTTTGGGTAAGTTCTTCGGCCAGCTGACAGTAGCACATGGGATTCATTGTTCCAGGACAAAATTTGACTGAATCGTTTTCCTTACCCATCAGAACATATCCAATACATGGTTGGCAGGACTGCAACACCTTCGTTCCTCCAACGCGTGACATACATTGCAATGACCCATGATCCGCGCGTCTTACAAGTTGACACTTGCAAAGCCTACCACGCCGGTAACAATTTCTTCGTAGAAGTTGACATTGTCCTCCCGCCGGACATGCTCGTATGCGAGGCCCACGACATTGCGGAAGCGCTACAAAACAAATTGGAAACTTTAGCAAACGTCGAGCGCGCGTTTGTACATATCGACTATGAAACCAATCACGCTCCTGAGCACCGCAAAGCTCGTTAGGGGAGCAGAGCTCGTTAGGGGAATTAGTGAATAGCCATAAATGTTTTATATAGTTTGCGTCGATTCCCGGAAAGACGTATCGGGCGACGTTGATATCAGCAGGATCGGTTACCGAATGTAGAACATCTGAGCATCCCACTGTGAATAAAATATATCCCAATTTTCGATCTCGACGTTTGTTCAGTTCACAAATACGTCCGAAAAACTGATGAGCATTCTCGAGATATAAGCGAATAAGATTATTGGTCATGGTCACAACACGGCCAGCTGGATAGGCAAACCGTGAGTCTATTTAAAATTATTCCATCCACCACCTCTTTTCCCTGACAAACTCAAAGGTGCCAAGATCCTTCTTCTCGGGAATACCCAGCTCAGTCAGGAGTGGCTTGAGAGCGTCGATGTACTGCTGGTATTGCTTCTCGTTGTGGGCTTTGGATTTGAGAGCCTCCAGTGTCCTGACAGCGGTAGCAAAAGAGTTCTGGGCACGGGCGGCTCGGAGTGCGTCACCGATAACTTCTACGGAGGGTACCCAGTCGGTGGCGAAGATGTGGTTGAGGCCACGCTCAAGCTCAAAGTCGTCCTCAACAGTCTGGAAGTGCTTGCACCAGTATGTCACGTATTTGTCGTAGTCTGCAGACCATCTCTTAGTATTCCGCATAACCCTGCCAACAGACAAATATCCCATTTACCGTTTTTGGAGGTAGGGTCCAAGTCGTGTGCGGTGGGGTAGTTGGCAATAGTGGCGTCCAAGTTGCTGTGGCTCGCTGGGCCGCCAGCCATGGAACGGATTGCGGCGGACCGGGCTAAAATGACGAGTGAAAACGTTAACTCCGCGGCCCAAGTAATGACGGGAAAATTGAACATCCTGACAACGACAACTCCATCTGTAGAACATTTCCCTTCCTGTCAAATCCACACAGGTTGCCCAACGAACTCCCATTTCTCTCGCTTGTGGTTTGTCTGCCAACTCATCTGACAGCGAGCGCAAAGTATTTATTACTTACCGACAACAGGCCTGACGGCCATGGCACGGCTCAGAACGGGTGCGAGACGGAAGAGGCGGTTCATGGTATGTATATGTGTATCGATATTTGCGATATTATGGGAGGTGCTTCAAACAGCGCAACCGTTAACGTTTAGGCAACTTGCATCTTTTCCGCGTCTTGCCGACCAGCAAATCACGTGATGTCTCCACAATATATGCCAGGCCTAGTTCTGGCATGTGGGTCCTTTCTGTCCTTGGTTCTGCACTTCGCTTAAATTTCATTCATCTGTGTCCGGTGTTTTATCAAAACCTAACAGAGGGGATAAGTGCACTGGAGCTCGCCAGCGATAGCTCTCCCGTGTCTGTTTGAGGGTGCAAAGATGAGCCATCATAAACAGTATAAGCATTCTCGCCGTGGGACCGCGCGCAAACGACCTCACGTCGAGGACAAGGATCTTCTTGGCTTCGGATATGCTTGTCGCCTATTTCGCAACGACGCTCAGGCAGCACAAATCGACAGCGGAAAGCATCTCCTTCCTTGGCAGCATGGCGCGAACGATGGGAGTGAACCGCTCTTAATTGACAGGTAGGATGCGAAGCGAAGGGCTCACGAAAAGTAGAAAAGAAGTCGAATGATAGATCGACTGAGAACAGAAAAGAGAGTGGCGCAAACGCTGCTCCACCGCATATCGCACTGGCGTCTGCCGGCCCTCGAGCAATTATGATGTATGGTGTGGGTCCCTAAGATGACCTCCCCAAGTGTTGAGGCAAATGTAGTGTGTGATTACTCTTCGTTCCTTGCATCATTGTCTTTAAATGTGTATCATTCACTTGGAGAAGAGGTAATCGGGCACCGCCAACATCCATATACGATGAAAACTCACATTCCGAATCCACAACTTGTGCCTACCTCGACTTCCCCCTTCGTGCTATATCCAATCATATGATCTAAAGATATGATGTGCGAAATCTCTTGGAAGATCTCTCTGGTTTCGACAACCATGCTCAGGAGGATGATAGTGATGGGATAACGCGCGCAGATGGGACCGCTGTGGTCGTGGAATCGGACCAGGAAGAGTTGAACAAGGAGCGCTATTTGGACGTTGATTCCGATGAAGAGGCAATGTACGATCTGGACGAGGAAGAGCAACGGATATTCAAAGGTGATTGAATCGTGGAGCAGCCCTCCGTAAAAGCGCAGCAAGCGCTGATCCGGCTTGTTTCACCTTTACAGAAGAGAAAAGGAGGAGAGATAGAGTAGGACCGACCGAAGATCAGATGGATGATACCACAGCTGCGGATGATGGCAGTAAAGGTACCACGTTCTGACGTGATGTGGTTTATGCGCGACGTTATGTTGGTTCACAACGCTGATTCTGGGATTTTTTGTTTGTCTCAGAGGAGCCCGCTTCTCCAGAAGTGTTCGATCTCAAATACCCAGCCCCGACGGGCATCACACCGCCGACAACATCCCGCTTAGCGTCCATCATTGAAAAGACTGCAAAATTTGTCAACGCCAGCACGAACCCGCAGATGGAGTTCCTTGTCAAGGCCAAGCAGGCTGGCAACCGAGATTTCGCTTTCATGGAAGTGACAAGCCCGCTCCACGCTTACTACAAGCATGTCAGGAAGGTTATGACTACTGCTTTGGGTGGGCTGGGGGATTACGGGAGCGATGCCAGCAGTGATTCGGATGACAATGGCAGTCAAGCTGACCCAGGAGCGGAGCCTGCTATAGGTGACACGACTGCGGTTGATGATCATTCAATGCCAGATGGCATTGCCAGTGGAGCGATAGAGAGCATTGAAAATGTCGAAGGCCCGCCGTCAGGCATACCGCCGGCAGAGTTGCAAAGTGTGATAGACAAGCTGGCGATGTTTGTGGCCCGGAATGGGCAAGAGTTTGAGGCAAAAGTGAAAGCAAAGAACCGAGGCGACCCGCGCTTTGCATTCTTGCTACCCTGGAATGAATGGCACGGGTACTATATGTCGGTTCGCGATGACTATCTCAATCATCCAGACAACAACACTCCGCAGGGCGTCGTTGAGAACGGCCAAGCAGATGCAGACGCGGTGGTATCGGGCAATGGCTTGGACGCGAACAAATCGGCAAAGCTTGCTCGTGCTAGAGCCGCGTTGGAGAAGATCCGGGCAGGGAAGATGAAGAACGCACCCGCGGGTGGGATGACGGGCACGAGTGAGCAGCCGATGGCGAAGCATTTGAGCAGGCCATCGTCGCCGTCTCCACCACCACGCGAGCAGAAACGGCGGAAATGGGATTGATTTCCTAAATATCAGCTCGTTGCTCTAAAGCATGAGAATTTTGTCACCTCTTTCCATAGTTAGCTGGCAGCCCGCATCCTCTTTATATAAATACGCTCGATTTCCATCCATTCACAATCATCTACAAATAAGCACGGCCGTTCATTTCGCACGTAGCAGAAGTTTATCTACACGGCTCGCCAGAGCCTCCATTCTGCCCTGCAGAGCTTCCACGTTCTTCGTGACCGCGATTTCGTTCGCCTTCACGCTGTTTTCCAAATGCTCAATGGCTTCATCGATACCCTTGAAGCCTTCGCTAACTCTGGTCTGTTCCAGAGTGAGCATGGCCAGGCTTTCTGAAAAGACGGCTGCCTCCGTGTGCAGCGACTTTAGGCCGCGTAGCCGCGACACGAGGTGGGGGACCAGTCCCGCAACAGGGTCCAGTTTTTCCATGAGCGAGTAAAGGTAGTTCACGCGTCGTTCTGTCTCTGTTTGCGTCTTGTGCATTTCAACGTCCTGCATCGCGGATGTACTCAGACGACCTCCTGTTGTTGTATTGTGGGCAGGCGCGAGATTTTCCATAGATACACTTATGGAGTTCTCCAGCTGCTGCTTCTTGCGCAGGTCAGCCAGCCGCTCCATGTCGACAGTCAATGCCTTGACGCGTCGTGCTACGAGATCAAGCTGGCGCGGCTGCGTCAGGAGCGCCAGGTGGTTGTCGAGCCGCTGGAGAGCGCCAATGAGGCTGCCGTTTTCCTGCAGCAGTGCTGAGACGGAAGCGTTTCCTCCTTCCAGGCCCTGCAGGAAGTGAGTTCCAATGAGCCGCTCGAGGGACGCCAGGCGCGCCTCCACCTGCGTGATTTTTGCAAGCTCGGTCAGTTTGGCCGTCTCGGGGGTGTAGAAGAGCTCGTACGTCACGTATGGCCCAGCTGCTGATGATGGGCCTTCAAACGTCGGTGATTGTAACGACGCGGGATCTTCGCCGTGTGCTGCCTTTGATGCTTCCTCTTCCGAGAGATTCATGTGCCTGAACGACTTAAGCTGTGCGAGAAGAGCTTTCCCGGATTCCAGCTGATTTGACTGGGTACCAATCACGTTTGGGGCATGGCTGTTTCCGACAATAGCCTGCCCCATCCCGGACAGGTCATTCTGCAGCGCGGATACCGACTCGAGGAGCTGAGCTTGTGTCGGCGGTGCTCTCCGTTTAGATCCCTTCACAGGGCTCTGATTTGCATCAGTGACTTCAACGACGGGTATATTCTCCTTCTGTGTCGTCTCAATCTCCTTCCCCAGCTCCTCTACCTCAAATATGAGCCGGCGCAGCTTCTGCACCGGCGTCTCCTTTTCCCGCGTTCCAGCCGTCCCAACCATCGAATACTCGTCCTGGTCCGGGAGAGCGCCTTTTCTTCTCGCAGGTCTCCGCCGCCGTCCTATTGTTCCCGAGAAGTCTACTTGTTGAGCCCCTCCGGCGTCCGCCGACGAAAACCGCTGACTCGCGGTTGACACGGATATGGACGACCGAACAACGCCTTCGGCATCTTCGTCGTCCGAGACATCGGAATAGGTATCATGGGAGAAACTTCCGAAAGCCCCTACTGTGTTGCTCCCGTCGTCAATTGCGTCGGGTGTTTCGTAGACGTCCGGCTGGGTGTCGAGATCGGGCAACGTGCTATACTTTGACATGATCGTGAACCGCGTTTCCCCCCAGTCCTCAGGATAAAACTGCTTTTACGTTCTATATACAATGCTATGAGAGACTGATATGGCGAGAATGTCTATATGGAACGTTGCTGCATATGCATATAAGACCGTTGGTGAAAGCGTGCAAGTGGCTGGCGCCTTGCCAGTGTTGACACATCAATTCACAAGACGCGCCCGAGGTGGGGAGGCCGCTTTGGCCTACCAATTGACATTTCTTTCCGATACCACATAATGGTAGGTTGCTCACACAGCTCAGTCGCAGAAAGGCTATGATGATGCATTAGTCGTGAACTCAGGTATCATGATCCTTGTGTCAACTACTTATCTTTCCCTCATTACTTTTAGATACGGTACGTTGGACATTCCCGACCCTTTGGTTCAGAACCCACCGTCAGCATGGAGCTTTTCTGTTGCCCATCACTAATTATCGTTTTGCTTCTGGAGATCAGATTCATCCTCGTGCAAAACCGGCAAGGGAAGACGCGGCTGTCAAAATGGTACATGCCGTTTGAGGATGAAGAGAAGCAGAAATTAAAGTCGGACGTGCACAAACTGGTTGCTGCGCGTGACCAGAAGCACCAGTCCAATTTCGTCGAGGTGAGGCACAGGAAGGAGCAAAGGACAAAGCAGAAACGAAACACTACGGGAGAGAGATACAAATGCGTGCATTGCAACTTTGCCGTCAGGGAGTTTGCGTCGAACTCATATGTTGCTTGGGAACTGCTTTCCATCCATGTTGTAACTTAATCTCACACCATGGCTCTTTTCCCCTCTCGTGTGCTCACGAAACATTCAGTTCCGGAACTACAAGATCGTCTATCGACGCTACGCGGGGCTGTTCTTCTGTTTCTGCGTAGACACGAATGACAACGAACTGGCCTATCTCGAAGCGATCCATTTCTTTGTGGAAGTGCTCGACTCGTTCTTCCGGAACGTGTGTGAACTGGACCTGGTATTCAACGTAAGAATGGCCATTCGCTGGTTTTTGAAGTAACCAGCACAGCGCTTTCGTTCTCTGCACGGGGACGCGTTTGCTGACCCCCATGTTCGCTGTTACTAGTTCTACAAAGTCTATGCGATCCTGGATGAAGTGTTTCTTGCCGGAGAAATGCAAGAGATCAGGTAATCCTCCCGGTTTGATGATGACCAGCAGGCGCATCACTTCATTTTTCCATTGCGTGACTTGGTCATTTTGGTTTCATTGGTTTTGCTAATGATTTCTCATTCACTCACGCCACTACGCCCTCGCGTCAACTTGAACCTAACCGCATTTCCAGCAAAAGCGTAATATTGGCGAGGCTGGACTACTTGGATAAACTAGAATAGCCACCACTGTTGCGCATCTCCAAAGTGGTATCTCTCGATACCAGCATGTCCGCCAATGAGATGGAAACTTCACGTATACGTATTGTCCCCCTAGTCTACGCGTCAGTCAACGTCATACATGACCTAGATGTTTCGGATATATGCGCTAGGACGGAGAGAGCGACACGTGCCCGAGCGGACAAATGGCACAAATCAAATGAACGACAAACGAAAGAATGAACAAAGTGATGAAGGGCAACAAGAGAAGTCTGTAGCGAAGGGTCGATATGATTGATATTCAAGGACCCATTGCGGGTCTAGAAAGAAAAAAAAAAATCAAAAAAAAAATGATTGCAAAAAAAAAGATATTGAGAAAACTAAGTTCTACGTTTGATCGAGCGATATAGCAAAAAGCAAGGAGATAGTAATGGGGAGCGCGCACTGCAGGTTCCCAGCATCAACTTGTGGGAAATATAGGAGAGTGTGGTGGGTATAGATGAAAAGTAGGAAGTATAGACTACTGGTGACTACTTCCCAACATTCCCCAACTTGCCGCTTGTTGCGGCGACGGACTGCGATTCACAAAACCGCGATTCTTCAGCGGCAGTATGTTCGCAAAGTCTGTCGCCCCACGCAGAGGTGGAGAGTGGTTGTGGTGCGGTTCTCCGTAACGGTGGGTTGAGGACCCGCTCGATGTAGATTCGAAAGACGAGTCCGACTGGAAGCTATACCGGCGATCCGACGAATGAGAGTAAGGTATTTGGGTCGGGCTCGAGCGCGAGTGCGGGGCAAGTTGCGCAGAGAACGGGGAGAAGGTGGTCGCGGACGCAGAGACAGCAGCATGGGAGTGTGGATTTGATCCGCTCTTGGGCAGCTGCGTCGAGGAGTTGGTATCACTGGCGAGGCAGGCTTGAGAGCAATACAACACCCCGCTCAGGGTGTGCTGGCCGCAGGCGAGGCACCAGTCGAGGTCCATGCCGTAGTCCATTGCAACGGCGGTGGTCGGTGTGTTTGTGGTGTGCGTGTGGATGTAGGTGTGTTGGGCGTTGGGCAGGCCCTTTGGAGACGAAGGGTGGATCGATGTGCAGCGAGTAAGCTGGTAGACTTGCTTGCTTGCTAGCGTTTGGGAGCTCGTTCGTATGCTGAATTGGCACTAGGAGGACTGAGAGCGAGCAACGATCGGAAGAAGGTCGGAGGTCTTGCGGTGGTGCGAGATATATATGCTTTAGGCCGGAAGACGAGAGGAAGCAGGAGAGGAGGTGAGGAGGTCACGAAGAGCTCTGTTGTGATAGAAAGGGGGTTGTTGTTGTGTTGCCGAGAGTGGCTGCAGTAGTGCTGGGAGGCAGTGTGTAGTGGTGGAGAACAGGAGGGGGGACTGGTGGCTGTCCGATCATTTTATACGGCGGGGGGGGGGGTGGGGGGAAGAAAGGAACGATGGGGGGGCTGGATGTATGTGTGTGTGTGTGTGAATCGGGTGTCAGTCACCGGAGCGCGGCACGTTTCTTACGGGCGTGCGTGCTTGGTTGTGGTGGTTGCGGGTTTGCGGGCATTGCGTGAGTGGCAGAAGGGCATCTGACTCTTTCAGAAAGGACTATTATTACTGTGTCAGCAATCATCACATCCCATCGGCCATTGCGGAATGACTCATCAGGCGCTGCTGTTTGTGTTTGTTTGTGATGTGGGCTTTTGTTGGCCTGGGCGGTGCGGCGGCGGGCGACGCTCTGGGAGTGGGTTGTGTCGATAAGGTAACGAACGGCAAGGCGCGTATCGTCGTCAAGTTGCAATGTGGGACTTTGTGAAGGGAAGGGCGGGGCGATACCAGATACAGAGACTCCAATCGCGCATTCTCATCGCACAACATGCGTGACGCACGCAATCAGTCGCGATTGGCTGCATCATTGCGCAGTAATAAGCAAGTCTATAGGCCTCCCACTCTCACCCGTGGCCTGGGCCCTCATCGCAGCCAATCAAACGCGTCCGTCTGCGTCTGTCATGACTCACCTGACTCTTTTTTTTTGCTTGTCTCTTATTTCATCCTCCATCTCTCGGCCCTTGTCATCCATCCATCGGTCGTTCACTTTCGATTCGCTCGGACTGCCCGAGCCGCGCTGATTCCGGAGGCCCGAGGAACGCACATTGCGCAACACACGGCAGACACTCTGTCCGCATTAGGAAGTCACGCGTGCTTATCATCGGCTCGCAAATGTCGCAACGCATGGCCTACAAATGACCAGGCTTGCTTACATATACACACCCACTCACACTTGGTCAGACCTACACGAAAGTCAGATGACGTTTGAAATGACCATGTCGTGCTCATTTCCAATGATGAACCAATATTGACAAATTGGTTAGATATTGTTGCACACGTTCTCAAAGGAAGCCTGCCCACCGGACTCTCCTCCTTCCCCTCGATCGGGTCCATTCGTGTCGGTTCCGAGTCCTTTCGTTTCGTCTTTTTTTTCTTTCGCAACCCTTGCAAGTCACAGGGTATTTATCGTCATAGCATCCAACAGCCTCCCTTCCTCCCCAGAATCCCAAAATGGATCGCCATGCAATTGAATCCCTGGCCAGACAATTCTCCGCTGCTTCCCGCTCGTTTCTGCTCGTCACCAGCACGCAGAACTCAAACTCAAAAGCTTGGCTCCCTGACCTACCAGGAACGGAAACGAAAAACCGCCACCACCACCACCACCAGCCGGTTCGTATTGCGGTACTTGCTGCTTCTTTCAACCCGCCCACCCTTGCACATTCCCGCTTGCTGCAGAATGCTGTCACGTCATCACCGTCATTGTCCGAGTCTCCTGACAATACCACCCAACCGCTGAAATTCGATGCCCATCTGCTGCTATTTTCCACCAGCAATCCGGACAAGCAGCTGTCGGGTGCATCTATACCCGAGCGGCTGCTGATGATGCAAGCGCTCGCAAAGGACCTGTCCGCACATACCGCTGACGCGCCGGTGGGCGTCGGGATCATCTCGGTCGGAAAATTTCTCGAGAAGGCAGTAGTGATTCACGAGCATCTATCTGCTCAGCAGCAGCCTTCTCTGCTGTACTTTGTCATGGGTTTTGACACGATCACTCGGTTTTTCGACCCAAAATATTATGCGAATGTGGACATGGCAGCCGAGATGGAGCGCTTTTTTGCGAGCTCGCGCATCATGTGTGCCGACCGCCCTGCCGCAGACGGAAATGGCCCAGCGGACGGACTGCACGATTGGATAGACCGTGAAGCAAAGAGCAACCCGATAGTCTGCCGTTTCCGTCAGCATGTCATTCTATTGCCGCAGTGGGCGGACACGTGCCAAGAGACTGCGCACATATCCAGCACAAGGGTCCGCTCACTGTTGGCCGCATACAACAGCGCCAAGGCACAAAAGTCGAAAGAGAAACTCGAGAGCGTCGACCGGGAGATTCTGGAATTGATACCTCTGCCTGTATGGGAATGCATACAGGATAATCACATTTATGAACAGCCATGATGCTGTTTCCGCAGGGGAGGAAAAACGTGCCAGGTTATGTGTTGATGCGCCGCTTTGTAGCGCGTGACACTTGACACGTTGCTGGTGCACGTAAAGATACAGTGGAGGGCGACGGCGTCACCGTACATTTGGAGATGCTGTATTCAAACCGCATGCTGTTTGGAATTGCGTATAGGGGAGGCGCATCAAGCAGTTGACATTCTCGCATCAGCTCAAAAACACCGAACAAGGTTCCTCAGTTGAACCCAGAAAAAACAGTTGAGTCGGGACATACAAGCGGGATCTCTATTATTGGACCCAAGCAACACTGCGGCCATTCCCATATATAGGAATAATCCACATCGCTATTTGGCCAACTGCGCCGCCCCACTCCGTAATCTTCCCGTTGACCGAGTCGGCGCAGAAGGTGCTGCTGCTGCTCCGGCCGTCGGGGGCATGTACTCTTCGAGGACGCCCGTGACGGAACCGGCGTTGACGGGAAACGCGTTCCGACCAGCAAGGTTTGACGCGTACGTGTACCGCCGGGTCTGTGGCAGGGTTCCGCGGAACGCCGCGTCGTACTGGCGCAGACTGACCATCATGCTTTGGATGTTTTCTCGGGACACGAGGGATCCCGGTGTGGCACTGTTGAGGAGTGTGTACAGGTTCTCTATCAAGCGTCGTGCTGGAATGAGATGATCGATTAGACGGGATCTCGCTCAAGATACGGTGCCAGACTGTACCTATTTGAAGTTCTTCTGGACCGATTGCCGCCCCGTTTCCGGCGTCAAATCGTTCTTCCTGGAAGTCTTCCAGTTGAGACACGAGGTCCAAGTTTTCTTCTAGAAGCACATCCACTGGTGAAGGTTTCGGCGAGGGTTCCTGATACACCCCAGGACCACTCCCAACCAGTTCCGCCAATGCCGCGTCCAGCGCGATTGCTTCTTCGTCGCCGCGGTAAATAGGGACCACAGAGTCCGTTGGCAGTGGTAAAGCTGAGGCAGGACAACCTGACGGAGCCTCATCCTCCTCTGGCTCCAAAACCACGACTGCTGGGTCTTTAGTCTTGACTTTGATAGATTCAGTTGGGGAGAGCGTCGCGTTGGCAGACGCATAGGAAGGCGCGAACGAGTAGAACAGCCCGTAGTCGTTGAAATGGACGGTGGATGGGGAGTTGGGCTTGGCGACTTTCCGCGGGGGTGGGAATAGGGGGTCCGGTGCGGACGGTCGCGGTGGCTGCATCATGGATTTGAGGAGTGGGATATCGGTGCCGTTTCCAGAATAGGTGGGGACAATGTTGACTTTGAGCAGCTCGTCGACTAGGAGAACGCACATGGATCTTGTTTAGACAAAAGCGCTGGAAGAATGAATGTTTCTGGCAAGGAACGTTACCTAATGGCATGTCTTCAAGCGGTTTGGTGTGTGTGCTGGAAAAGAAGTATGTGCCATCAGGCCCACGTTGTGATAGTGCAAATTTTTGGGTGCGGAAAATGCGTTCTTTTGCTTCCTGGATGGGATCAAGAATAGACAATACGATATCAGCCGTTTTGCCTACAACAATCCCTAGATTCCATATTTTTCCCACCTTAATCGTCTTGTTCGTATCTCCAGGCGTTGTTGTTACGGGCCCATCCTTGTCCTCATCCGGCGCCTCGACAGTCAGGTTCTTTGGAAATCTCCCGTAAAGACTATTGATCAGTCTCGTCCCAAACTTGTGCAGCCGAGCGGCCAGTTGATACACGTCGTCGGTGACCGGGTGGAAGAGCATGGCGTTCTTCATGACCGTGTCGAAATCGTCCTGGAACTCGGCGAGGGTGCGGTACGATCGCTCGACAAGCTTATTTTGCATGCTGCCGAAATCCATGGGTTTTTTGACTAGTTGGATGTAGAGTGGGTTCGCTTCCGTGTTGATTGGGCGCGCAAAGTAGCCCTCTTCGTCTTCGCTGTTTGACCAGACCAAAAAAAAAAAAAAAAAATCAACAAAAGAAAAACCGCGACTCGTCAAGGTCACAATCTTGACATAAAAGTAGACACATAATCTTCCCAATCCTTCCACGAGTCCAATCGTTCCATCCCCGTACCTCGAGAGCACAAACAACAGCTTCTCCAAAACGTCATACAGCTCATCCATCCCCTGCTTGACACCATCCATCGTATCCTCGTCCACATCCCGCGCACGTTTTCTCGGCGACAATAAAGGCTCCGTTGTTGTTCGTTGCTGTGGATCCACGTCACCGCTGGGTGTTGTTGTTATTGACGGCTCGGTTACTGATATCATTGGGGCGGAAGTCGCGGCGGGTTCTAAATGGGAATTGCTCTGCGGTTGGCATAAGTGAAGCAAGGTGATTATATTGCCACCCAGGCCCTTTACCGATTGACAATGGCGGTTCAGTCCGTGCCGGTGCCGCCGTAGTCGCTTGCGGGTCGTCAACTTGCATGAGATCTGACATTGTTTCCGAACTGTGACTTGACGTGAACACGCGGAAGAGTCAAAAAATCGACCACGCCGCCTTTCTGCCCGGGACGCGTCAAAAGCGAAAGTTTAGCCCACAGACGTGTCCGAACAATTCCGCCCTGCTTGTTCCAAAAGCACATTTCCTCCAAACATCCCACACCACACCATCACGCACACATGTCTGAAACACCAATATCCGCAACACAAGCGCCTGAAGCAGCGGGCCCAACGCCAACCAAAGTGCCGTTCCCAGTAGGCCGCGTCAAAACCATCATGCGCGAAGACAAGGAAGTCGGTCCGGTCGCGCAGGAGGCCGCGCTGGCAGTGACGTACGCAACCGAGATATTTCTGCAGTACCTTGCGGAAAAGAGCTTTGAGAACACAAGGGACGGCGGGAGGAAAGTTTTGGGGTATAAAGATGTTGGTGCGTGTTCACGTTTTACTTCTGCTTTTTTTGTTTTGTTATATGCCCCTCCCCAAAGTCGACAGTGTGGGCGGCTTACCGACAATGTCAATGTCTAGCCAAGGCCGTAGCAGATAATGTGGAACTGATGTTTCTGGAAGACATTATTCCACCGACACTACCCCCTCGCCAGGCATTGGAAGCCAAGAATACAGCGGCTCCGCCAGCAGACCCATAGACAGAACGACTGCCGTTAGATAGATGTACATATTTGATTGTTTCCCACGTTGTTTGTTCCCACAAAGCTGTAGACGCTGATGATCCAGCACAGTGTTGGAGTAAGCACCATTTGATAATAATTACGGTAGAGGCGCAAGTCTTGGGCATTCAGCTTGCTTCGCCCGGGTTGGTTCAAGTGCGATCCATACTATCCATAGTTAAACGTTCCTCGAAAAACTGCAATACAAGCTGACCGCAGGCCTGAAGAACAAACAAAATTGAGAGTAGATGGAATCTATAAATGACAATGGAAGAAATAAAGAAGGGATAATGGGGGGTGGTAATGTGCCGGAATTCATGTCGCACCGCACACCATACGGCGGGAGGGTGAATCCGCTCTTGCATTCTCATGTACATCCCAGCTCCAAAATAAATCACACGACTGACAACGTATCATCTTGGTCGCGCACGCGATGCCTGCTGATAACACAAATTTCCTTGCGCTGATATCCAAAGAGACCAATTGCTTTACAGCTCGTCGTGGTCGGGAGCCTCCTCGCTCGCATCATCGCCACCGGCACCAGCGTAAAGCTTGGCGGTAATGGGGTTTACGATGGCCTCGAGCTCAGACTTCTGCTCCTCAATGTCGTCCTTGGAAGCCGCTTCAGCTTCAGTGCTGAGCCAGTCCTGGGCCTTCTTGATGGCGTCCAGAATCTCCTTCTTGTCGTCGTCGGAGAGTTTGCTTCCGAGCTGAGCCTCGTCAGTGACCTGGTTCTTGAGACTGTAGACGTACGAGTCGAATCCAACTCGTGCGTCAATCTTCTCCTTGACGGCCTTGTCCTCGTCGGCAAACTCTTCTGCCTCTTGGACCATGCGCTGAATGTCCTCCTCGCTCAAGCGACCCTTGTCATTCTTGATGGTGATGCTTTCGCTCTTTCCGGTGCCCTTGTCGACAGCGGAGACGGTCAAAAGACCATTGGCGTCCAGTGCAAAGGTAACTTCGATCTGAGGAACACCACGAGGAGAGGGGGGAATGCCGGTGAGGTCAAACTTGCCAAGAAGATTGTTGTCCTTGGTGAGAGGACGTTCACCCTCAAAGACCTGGATCAGGACCGTGGGCTGGTTGTCGGCGGCGGTAGAGAAGATCTGGGACTTCTTAGAGGGAAGGGGGCTGTTGCGGGGAATGAGCTTGGTCATGACACCTCCGGTAGTCTCGATGCCGAGAGTCAAGGGGTTCACGTCGATCAAGATGACATCCGCAAGAGTTGAATCGCCTTTCAAAACACCTCCTTGGACAGCGGCACCGTAGGCGACAGCCTCGTCAGGGTTGATACCTTTGCTGGCTTTCTTGCCATCGAAATAAGTCTCGAGGAGTTCAACCACCTTGGGGATACGGGAAGAACCACCCACAAGGACAATCTCGTTGATATCAGACTTGGAGAGACCAGCGTCCTTCATGACCTTCTCGACTGGCTTCATGGTCTTCTTGAAAAGGTCCATGTTGAGCTCTTCGAACTTGGCGCGGGTAAGAGTCTCGGAGAGATCCTGGCCATCGTGGAAAGACTCGATTTCGACACGGACGGACTTTTGGGCGGACAGGGCACGCTTGGCCTTCTCGACTTCGCGCTTGAGTTTGCCCATGGCCTTGAGGTCCTTGGTGCAGTCCTTTCCAGTCTTCTTTTTCCAGAGCTTGGTGAAGTGGTCAATGACACGGTTGTCAAAGTCCTCACCTCCCAAGTGGGTGTCACCGCTGGTGGCCAAAACTTCGAAAACTCCATCCTCAATGGTCAACAGGGACACATCAAAGGTACCGCCTCCAAGATCGTAGACGAGAATGTTCTGCTCTCCACCCTTCTTGTCAAGACCGTAGGCGATGGCGGCGGCGGTGGGCTCGTTGACAATACGTTCAACAGTGAGACCGGCGATGGTACCAGCGTCCTTGGTGGCTTGGCGCTGGGCGTCGTTGAAGTATGCGGGAACGGTGACGACTGCGCGGGTAACCTTCTCACCGAGGTATCCTTCCGCAATCTCCTTCATCTTCTGCAGAACCATGGCCGAGACTTCCTCAGGGGTGAAGATTTTGTCCTGGTCCTTGACCTTGACCTGGATGGCAGGCTTGCTGTCCTTGCTGACAACCTTGAAAGGCCAGTGCTTCATGTCCTGCTTGACCTCTTTGTCAGCAAAGTGGCGACCGACAAGACGCTTGGCGTCAAAGATGGTGTTGTGAGGGTTGGCGGGGGCCTGGTTCTTTGCGGCGTCGCCGACGAGACGTTCTTCGTCCGTGAAAGCGACATAGGATGGAGTGATTCGGTTACCCTGGTCGTTGGCGATGATCTCGACGCGTCCGTTCTTGTAGATACCCACGCAACTATGGACAGACAGGGGGAATACGATTAGCAGCTGCATATCAGGCGTCGCAGAGTGTTGCAATGGGTCAGACTTACGAGTAGGTGGTTCCCAAGTCGATACCGATGATGGGGCCACTGGCGGCCTCCGAGTCAGCGGCCTTTTTTTCAGCCTCTGCGGCATTGACGCAGGCGAAGCAGGCGATCACGAGAAGGAAGACGGCGAACCATGAGAGGGTTCGCAGTGATGGTTGTATTCTAGCCATTGCTGGTTATGTGAGGGAGAGGGGGAGAAGGATGGATATGTGAGGCGAGGCGAGATGGGTAAGGTGGTGGTCTTTTTATATACGCGAGAGCCATGCGGGACAGACGTGAAAAGGGAGGTGACACGTTGGCAGCAAGTTGATTATTTCCTAATTTGGACAGGCCATTGCCACGTCGATGCGCGCAGTTGGACACACGTGACTGACTGACGATTCAAACTGAAAGATTGACTGACTCCTTTCGTCCTTCTGGATGGATCTGGGAGGGCCCATGTGGATGGGGCGCAGTTACTAGTGGGAGGGCTTTATCTAGGCGTTACAGTCTCTGTTTCCCAGTTCCCAGTCTGTTGTCTGTTTGTTGTTGTTGGATCGCTGTGATTGGCTGTAATTCATTCGCCCCCCCGTGCGCTCACGTGTGGTCCTGGAATCCAAGTTGCTGCGCATTAGATGCTTGAAACAGCATCCTTGTTTATCGCCGCAACGGCCTGTTTATCACCCTCCCAATTTATAGTACTTCTTGGGAAAGGGAAAAGAAAGAAAGAAAGACTTCAAACACCAAATCGACCGCATTTATCACCCTGGCTGGTGTCATCACACTCCTTCCCGTTCCGTTTCCTTTTTCCTGTGTGGTTTTTTTGTGTTGCTCTCACATACTTTGATAGTAGAGAGTGAATCGCTCGCCGTCAGCGCACATCAGTCTCCGTCGTCGTGTGGATAGCCAAACTTCCCGACTGCTGCTCTCCACCCCCCACTTTCAATATGGTCAATCTTCCTGCATCTTGGCTGTTGCTGCTAACGGCCTTTGCCAGCAATGTCTTTGCCGCAAAGCATTCGCCAGAGTCGGAACAAACCTTCACTCTTTTCTCATACTCCATACAGCCTCCTTACATCGGTCTGTTGGTTGCATTCGGCTTGCTTGCGAAATTCAAAACCTGCTTGGTCACTAACTTCACTTGCCAACTCTCTCTCTCAAATCCAGAGGAGAATCTGCAAAACAGATGGTGGGAGTTTGGAGGGGACGCGTACATGGAAGTCAACAACTACATTCGCTTGACTGCGGACAAACGATCGAAACAGGGATACCTTTGGACCAAACATCCCTTCACTACAAACTCATGGTTGGTCGAGTTTGAGTTTAAAGTTCACGGTTCTTCCACCGGCCTGCACGGCGACGGCTTTGCGTTCTGGTACACCAGTCAGAAGAACTCGAGGGGTCCTGTTTTCGGCTCGCAGGACAAGTTTACGGGACTTGGAGTTTTCTTTGACACGTACGCCAACGGCAGACACCGATACACTTTTCCACGCATCAATGCCAACATGGGTGATGGCAAAACTAACTACGATCATGACAATGACGGCGCCCA